>JASERS010000003.1:47525766-48137705 GCA_036711965.1 Onthophagus sagittarius | reverse complement strand
GCTTTACTGTATCTCAGACCACATTTCAGGAAATTATTTTTGATAATACTGGCTGTTCCAAAAAAGCGTGACTCCAATGATATATTTTTTTAAATTGCACGATGTATATTTTCTCACATTTTTGGGTATCTTTTATGGGTGCCTACACCCCTCTAACATTTTATTGAATCTGACTGAATGACAGTATGAGAAAAATAAAATCGAAAAAAATCGTATTTGCTTCGCTGCTTTTAAATATTAATTAAAATTATAAACAGTGCCTCGTGAATAAAATTTTATGACAAACTTATTAAGCAAGGTCTAGTGGTTTTGTACTATTGGTTCAAATTTATGCAAGCTGTCAAATCTAGTGTCCAAATTTTCAAACTTCAAAGCAGATTGTCTTTTTTACTTTAAATTGAACCCCCTACATATTTCTATATTAATCGATGCAGAATTAATAAACAAAAATATTTTGTGATAACAACCTCATCATAATTCCTGACATTTAAAATGTTATTCGCCAAAAACTGGTATTTTTTTCTATTCCAACGGCAATTTTAACTAATAAAAATTGATGGCATGAAAAATATTTTATTTTACAAATAAATGTGAGTAAATTGTTAAATAAATTTAGATTTATTCTTGCATTGATTTTGCAAGAAATCAGGTACCAATGAACTAAAGGTAACAATGTTTAAAATATTTACATTACTAACATCAAAATATGATTTTCTTAGTCAATTGTTTATCATAGCCACGATGGATATTTATTAAATTTGTCGTTGGAATAGATGAAATACGAGTTTTCGGCAGATAACTTTTTAAATGTTTAGAATTGTGAGAATGACATAATATGTAAATATGTAAAAATATATTTTTATTTTTTTGTGCTGCTGTCATTCAGCCGATTTCAATAAAATTTTAGAGGTATGTAGGCACCCATAAAAAATACCCATAACAGTGAGAAAAGATATATTGTGCAATTTAAAAAAAAATGTCATCATGGCGTCACATTTTAACACAAATTTTACAGTAACAAAAAAACTAAATTAATACTAACAAGTAACACTACTTCCTAGTATTACTTGCAGAGACAAAACTTAACATTTTTTTCTTAATCTTAACATTTTAGCATTAAGATTTTCGATTTAGGGTCGAAGGAAAAATCCAATTTCAGAAAAAAATCCTAAACACCTGTATATACAGGCTGTGTCAAATGTCTGGAATATAGGCAATATCTTCCCAAATGGTGGTTTTAAAGAAAAAGTTCAAATAAAAGTTTCGTTTTTAATTTTAATGCAGTTTCAGGAGATGTACTTTTGTTTCTATTGTTTTTTGTATCGTTGCTATAGCAACCAACATTGTTATTTTAAATGGGATGTACATGTTTTTTTTACATATTCTGATAGAGCATGAATTCCTCTACTTGACGAACAATACATTACGATTTGAATTGTTTATTTTGTTTCATCTGTTAATCTATCAAGGCGGTTATAAAAAAAACTGTAAAATAAATATGGGGGTGAGCCACCTTTGAAGGACACCCGGTATATTTACAGGGTGTGTCAAATGTCTAGAATATAACGAATAACTTCATCGTTCGTTCAGTTGCAATTCGAATCATTTTGTTGCTATATGTAAAAAAAAATAATTGTTTTAGGTAGATACACTCAGCAGCAGAAGTCTGCGTACAAAAAACTTGTAATAATTTAATTGAAAAAATAAGAGTCATGATCTAATGTGATAAACTTGATTTTTTTTTTATTTTGTATATTAACTACATATAATTCTATTAACAAAATATGCTTCAACAAAACAGAAACAGTAGTTACAGAAAAAAATCAAAACTAAAAATTCTACAAATAACGGGTATGCAAAAATCTGCGTACAAGTCAGGACAGTATTTATAAAAAATTCATAAATGAGATCATTGTTTCTATATTAATATGAGGTCGGATAACCTTTACGTTTAATGACCTCCCTTAAACGTTTAGGCATGGAGTGCACTAATTTCTTCGTTTCGTCGAACTGATTTTGGCCCATTCCTCAATCATAACATTTTTTAACGTTTCCTTCGACGTTATGTTGTGTTGCCGAATCCTGCGTTCCAGTCAATCCCAGAGGTGTTCGATGGGATTTAAGTCCGGCAATTGTGGAGGTGTTTTAAGTTGCTTTGGGGTATTGTATAGTAGCCAAAGCTTAGTGTTGTGGGCGCAATATTTGGGGTCATTATCTTGTTGAAAAAAGTATTCGGGCCCCAAGCCCAAGTTTTCGATGCTAGGCTTCAAATTTTCTTTTAAAATGTCTATATACATTTTATGGTCCATTGTCGATGTTATGAAAACCAACCTTCCCACCCCTCTGGTGCACATACACCCCCAAACCATAACTCCATCACCTCCGTGTTTTACAGTCGCTTTCAAATTTTCGGCATTAAGGGCAGTATGAGGTTTTCTCCATACAAGTTGTTTACCCTTAATGCCGAAAATGCAAAATTTGCTCTCATCTGTAAAGAGAACTTTCTCCCAGAATTCAATGGGCTTGTCTAAGAGTTTTTTTGCAAAGGCGATCCGCTTCAGACGATTGACCTCTGACACAAATTGCTTTTTTCGTGCAACGCGACTGTGATAGTTAGCTTTTTTTAACATCCTTCTCACCGTATCTTTGCTGATAGTTTTATGAAATTCTTCTTGTACATTTTCTACTATTTTTTTTGCCGTCAGCCTAGGTTCTTTTCTAACCTCCTGTACAATTTTTCGCTTCTCTCGGTTTGTTAAAAGGGGTGGTCTACCAGATCGCGGACGTGAGAGGTAATCTTCAGTGTCTTTATAATTATTAATTACTCTTTGAATGGAAGAGTGTGACCTGCCGACAGTTTCTCCTATTTTTCGAAAAGATTTTCCCTCTTTCCATAACTTTACAATAATTTTTCTCTCTCCCAATTAGCTTTAGCTTCTAAGGCTCTGCTAATATAATTGACACCGATTATCTTTTATTTAAATCGGAAAGCGTACATCGCCAACTACGTATTTAAGTAAACAAGTATATTTTGGAGAAGGCGTCTTTATTTGTACGCAGATTTTTGCATGCGCATTATTTGGAGAATTTTTAATTTTAATTTTTTTTGTGACTAATATTTCTGTTTTATTGATGCATATTTTGTTAATAGAATTATATGTAGTTAATACACAAAATAAAAAAAATTGAAGTTTATCACATTAGATCATGACCCTTATTTTTTCAGTTAAAATGTTAGAAGTTTTTTGTACGCAGACTTCTGCTGCTAAGTGTAAGTATGTAATTTACTGTGATCGTCAAAAAAGTAAACAGCTGTTACTTTCCTATTAAAAGGTTAATAAAAATAGAGTTAATAACGAAAATCAAAAAGTTATGTTGCAGTTTTCACAATTTATATATACTATATTAAAATCAGTAAAAATATGAAAAAAAATCATTACCCGTAATAATTTCGTTAATTGTAAAGGTCTACCGAATTTACGTGTCAAAAGAAAGTAAACAGAATACGTAAATAATAGATATTGACTACGGTAATAAATATAACATCAACTATTAATATTTGGTTGGAGCTCCAGTGACCTTCAGTACCTCCCTTAATCTGTTGCCACATATTTACATTTTTTTAAGTGCTTACTGACACCATATGAAGCATGATACAACATTTTAGCGTTAAGATTTTCGATACGTATAGATTATCCGCCAATTTCTGAACATTTGGTATATACAGGTGTCTCAGATTTTTGTAGCAGGACTTTAACTTTAGCTCTAAATCTATATCTTTTAAAATTAACATGAACACTTCATCTAATTGTAAGCCATAGATTAGATATAATATATTGTTATATAGATAGGCAACTCTCAAATAGGTTGAAATGCGTAATTAGTATTAAATATTTTCTATGGTTTTGGATACTGTCACCTACGGCACTGAAAACAGTGACAGGCGGGAAATAAAAATTAAATTTATTTGTAGTTTTATGGTTTTTTTTTAAACATAGCACATTAAATTTTATCATTTGCAATGTTTTACAAAAAAAAAAACATCGGAAAAACATAACATGGTATTAAATTATCAATTGGTAACAACTCTTTAAATGAATAACAAAAACTTTATTCTCTAATTAATATTATATGTACCACCTCATTGCGTCTTTATTTTATTGCATTTATCCAATGTTGTTTCTTTGAAGCCTTATTATATTGGATTAATGTTGACTCAATGTTTAACATATAATATTATTATATATGTTATATTAAAACAACCCAATGAGTTTGCCCAATAACAAGCAATAAACACAATCTTGTGGTTTCTTCTTATATGTCGCTGTTTTAAGAGTTTCCTCTATACACAACACCATTATATTTTATATATGTATATTATATTTTTCCATGCACAATACAACACAATCAAAAATCAATCAAAAATATTGCAGTCAAACCTGTCAAACTGACAATTACAACTTCAAATTATTTTATTCAAATTGAATGATTTTATTCAAATTTGGTATATGCAGGTTTTTTAGCATGAAAAAGATGATTATGAAGTCTGTTTTACCACAACCAGTAGAGGGTGCTGTATAACGTGTTCTTTGCGAATTAAAATAACCGTAATATTTCTGACCTTGCAGTTTTTAACTTTTTGATTAAAAATTCTTATTCTTTGTACATTTTTAAATAAAAAAGGTACTCTTATCAAAGTACTCACTCTAGCGCACAGAGTTGATAGTTTTCAAGATAATCCGCTTTTTATTAATCGATACAAATGAGTTTTTTACAGAATAGTTAAATATAGGTATAATAATGTGTACCATGGAAACAAAGTAGGTGAATTAATTAATATAAATAATTTTTGTTCAATCCCACCTTTGAAGTTGCCAGTTTTTAGCGTAGATACGAGTGTTGAAAGCTGTTATTTTCATTCACTCCGCTAACATTCATAGCAACGGGTGAGTGAAAATACTTTTCACTCACTCTGATTTTTTCATCCACTATTAGCGAAATTTAAACCTTTAAGGGTACAACTCTTTGTTCAAACGTAACGGATGTGAACTAAAAAACGGTAGAGAGCACACAAGGAAAATTAAATGAAGTATTTCACTTGTATAAATTATTAATGTTAATTAATTTGCGTAATGATGACAATTAACAATTTGACGCAATTGGTTGTTTATCAGTCAATTAAGAGTATAACAACGTCAAAAAGTCTCACAATTTGACACAACTGGCTGTTTATCAATCAATTACGAGGATATCAATGTCAAAAAGTGTCGTCCCCGACATATCGACATAACATTGGCCAAGAATTAACGAATTTTAAGACCGAATTTTCTCTAAATAGTAGGATTGAACAAAACGCTATACAGCACAAGTGAGAAACCAATATTTTCCACTCACTTGTATATCTTTCCACAATCTGACATACGCGTGAGTGAAAAACCTTAGTTTCCTCACTTGTACTGTAATATATTATTTTATTTTCAACGGTAAAGCCACAATTTTCCCTCCCCGCACTGTTGACTCACCCTGTATAACGTTTTAAAACTACATTTTGTTATAATAGTAGTATATTATATGTAACTACGTGAAAACAAATTGGACTTTCTAAAAATTTTATTTTTTATTGAGCTCTTTCTTAAAATTTCAATTTTCATCTTCATTTTTGAACCTTTCCACTTCAATTCTTATATCATACAATTTCCTTTCCTTTTCAAAAACGTAATTTTTGGAGTTCTCTCTCTCTCGTTCGTTTTCTTTATTTAAAAGATCTTTTTAATAAGAGGACACAACTTTTTAATTCAGAAATTAATGTGTTTCCTATAAATTGTTTTGTGACGATAATTTAGAGAAGGCGATATTTTTATATCCCAAATAGGGTTTTCAGTTATACATCGCTATGTGTTGAAGGTCTTTAATAAGGCTGTTCTATAAACCCCTGCTTACTTAGTCGTTTATGCATACTTAGTCACTTAGTAGTTACTTAGTGAGGAAACACTTGTACTGTAATATACATACTATTGTTATCCTTTTTTCACCAATTATTAAATTAGGGTTTTTTTTTAATTTACTTTTGGTGATAATTAAAATTTATTTTTCCTAAACTAGTTTCGAGCCTTGCTCTTCTTCAGTAGATACCTACAAGTTCACAACATACGAAAAATGAACATATTAATATAAAAATAAAATAGTAAAATCTGACGTAATTATTAACAGATTAGAAAAATTAATTAAAATTTTTCAAAATTTACGTCAAAAGTTATTGTGTGACGTTAGGTTGCGTTAGGTCGGTAATTAGGTTAGTTATTTTTGTTTTTGTGTTTTAGGTACGGATCTCTCAGGCAACTATAGATTGGTTTTTGGGTCGGGATAATTTGTTCATAAAGGTTTATAATATTACTGTTAATTTCAATAAACTTATTGATTTCGTACATTTCCATTATTTCCATAAGGTTGCTTTTATTAAGTTGGTGTAGTAATTTAATATTTTTATTTTCGTCAAATTCCTGGTTGTTGAAAATTAGATGTTTTCCGAATGCCGATTTTGAACTGTTTTTATGTTCTTTAAGCCTTGTTTGAATACTTCATCCCGTTTCACCTATGTACGTGGCTGAACAGGTCCCACATTGCTATAGGTATATGCCACTTTTAGCGAGAGTTGTAGTCTTGTTTTTGTTTATTAACTAATAATGCCATAAGATTGTTTTTGTTTTTAAATGTCATTGTTATGTTGAACTTATGGAACATTTTCTTGATTTTATGGGATATTTCTCCTGGGTAAGTTATGGATCTGTACATTGTTGGTGTATCTGGTTTTCGGTCGGATAGGGAAGTTGTTTCTTGAAGATTATATTTGTTCTGTATTTTCGAAAATATTCGTTGGATATATGTCGGTGGGAAGCTGTTTTCGTTTGCAATTTGGTGGATAATTTCGATCTCTTTTTCTAGGTCTTGTTGTTCCAATTTTGAATGGAAAGCTCTGTCTAGATAAGCCCGGTATGCTGCCATTTTATGAGTTTTATCATGATGAGAATCGAATGGGATGGTTGTACTAGTTTGTGTAGGTTTTCTGTAGATGTCATATTTAATTCTGTTGTTTGAATATCGTAGTGTATATTCTAAGATATTTAATTTTTGATTGTTTTCAGACTCGATAGTGAAGTTAATATTGGGGTGTAAACTGTTGGTCGGTGTTATGTAGGTTATATAGGTTATGTAGGTAGGTGTTATGTTGGTCGTCTTTAATCAGTACTAAAATGTCGTCCACGTATCTTGTCCATAGGATAATATCGTCTCTATTTCAAGTCTTACAGAGGCAATGTTAAGTCTTCTAGAAGCAATATCAAGTCTTCTAGAAGCAGTAACAAGTCTTCTGTTAGCATTTCAAATCTATTGGAACTAATTTAAATCTTATAGAACCAGTATCAAGGCCTCTGAACACATTTGACATCTTCTGGAAACAATATTAAGTCTACCAGAGCAATGTCGAGACTTTTGTATTGTTTTTAAATCTTCTGGAAGCTTTTCAAGTCTTCTGAAAGCATTTTAAACATTCTAGAAGCAATATTAAGTTTTATAGGGGCAGTATCGACCCTTTTGGGAGTATTTTAAAACATCTACAAGCAGTGATACTGCTCTAGTGTCTCTAGTTTTCTAGAAACCGTATCCAGCATTTCAAATAATGTTGAAGTATTTCAAGTTTTCTAAAAGTAGTATCAGGTCTTCTAGAAATATTTTTCAAGTCTTCTGGAAGCACTGTAAATCGTCTGGAAGCATTTCAAGTCTTCTAGATGCAATGTCAAGTCATCTGAAAGTATTGCAAGTCTTCTGAAAGCATTGTAAGTTGCTTGGAAACATTGTAAATCGTCTGGAAACATTCTTAGTCTTCTAGAAGGAGTATCAGCATTCTGAAAATATTTCAAGTCTTCTGGAAGCAATATTAAGTTTTTTATAAATAATTTATGTTTTTTAGAAATACTGTTTACAAATCATCTGGAGAAGGTTTTCTAGATGCAATATCAAGTCTTCTGGATGCACCTCAAATCTTCTAGCAGTAACATTAAGTCTTCTGGAAGCATTTCAAGTCTTCTAAATACAATGTCAACTCATCTGGAAACATTGCAAGTCTTCTCAAAGCATTGTAATTAGTTTGGACTCACTGTAAGTCTTCTGGAAACATTTGAAATCTTTTGAAAGCAATATCAGGCTTTCTAGAGACAGTATCAAATCACCTAGAGACAGTACCCAGTTTTTGGCAGCAAATCATGTCTTTTAGATGCAATATCATGTCCTCTGGAAACATCTTAAGTCTTCTAATAGCAACATCAAGTCTTCCGGAGGTGTTAAAAGTTGTCTGGAAACATTTCAAGTCTTCTGAAATCAATATCAATTCTTCTAGACACTGTAGTAAATTAAGTCTTTGTAGTGTTAAAAATTTTTGAAATTCGGATATCGAATTTGTACAATCTGTACATATGTATACTTGACTTGTAATTGAAATTTGGGAAATCTAGGGAATTTACTTGATTGATCTTTATGTTGTTTTACTAAATAACCCTTCATTTGGTTTTAAAATGCAATTTAAAAAAAACATATTGATAACTGCCAAAAAAGAAAAACAATTTTTAAGAAAAAAGATCATATAATTGCTTTTCTAGGTTATATACATATTTACACAAGAAAACATATTAGCATAACACAAGTTATAATTAAATAATGAAAATAATGTTTAAATTTAAAGGTAACGGAGTTGAGAAGTAGTAACGGAGTTGACAAATAATAATTTAATTTCAAATTTTCTTTGTAACTCGTAATTATACTCAATGGCATATCATCATCCGATGATGATGAAGCTGTATACTCAGAGGTGTTCTATAGTCGATAGATTTCAAGTTATGGTGTGAGCAAAGTGCGCCATGTTCACAATACATACTTGTAAGTTCTCTGAAAGTAAGTCTAATTCTTCTTTTATTGATCCAAATAACATCATGAATTTTGATCGTACCTTTAAATGTTAGAGTATTTGCTGGGATCAGTTCGTCGATAATAGGGATTAGTTTTTCATCGATACGAAAAATTTTAATCCCTTTTATGGCGTTTTGTAAAACTTTCACTAATGTATCATAATCTGGTAGGTCTGTTCCTTGCGCAACTTTTGAGTCTGCTATACGTTTGATACAGCCTCCAATACCGTCAAGTACTCCTTTTCCATTTCCGCTTTCACTGTAATGTCATCGAACATATCCTAAGTGCACGCATATGGCTGAGATCATATGGCGAAGACTATTTGATACAGTACGGTATGAGATATGTTTAATTGAATTATTGTGTGGGTGAGCTAACTGAGGAAGAGATATCTGAGGTTTTGACGAAGTATATTTTTCAGTATATTCAGTATATTTGCAGCAGTAATTTTTAGAAACACCCATATGGATCAAGATTTCATCAACAGACAAATTCTTCTTTACTGCGTTTATACATCAACATTCATATGATATATTCTTGAGGTGCAACATATATCTCGTTTTCTTTGTCTAAAGCAAGGAAGACGTATCATGTTTTTTTTTTTTTTCATTAGCTTAACAAAATATTACGTACGGATTTGAAATTCACGGAGTTAACAAAACGCGCTTTAAAATTTTTTTTAATAAACTTAATATGATTTTATACCGATAGTTGTACACTGAGTTAGTCTGTTTTTTACTAATTTAATTAATGTAGTTATAGTAAGGAAACATTTAAACTTTACCTTTTATGATAGGTAACGGAGTTGAGAATTCGAATGGTCAGAAAAGTAATACAGAAACAAATCAGTATTTTGAATATATTCAACGTGTTAATTTTATATATTTTGACAGTTACAGCATCGTCCAATATTAACATCCCTATGACTGTTTACAATGAGCCTGGTAAACATTCCTACATGAATATACTTATATTAGAAAACAATGAGAACGAGGGACACAACATTTTCGAGATTAATTTAAAACTGAAATCTATTCCAAATTGCAAATCATTCTTAAATCTATTCGTTAATCACCCCAAGAAAAAGAACAGTAACAAAATAATGTAGGAATTGTAGTATTAGTTGTTACTTTTATAATAGATGGCGTTAGTGAAAGGGTTATGATTTGAGAAGAAGAAAGCCTATGCTTTATAAGGAAGGATCACTGGTAGCAATTAAAAGAACACAATTTGATCCAGGACAGAAACTGCAAAAGAAATATTTAGGTCCATATCAAATAGTAAGGGTGAAACAAAATGAAATACGATGTGTGTAGTATTAGTTGTTACTTTTATAATCGATGGCGTTAGTGAGGAGAGGTTAGGTGAAGTTTACCGGTAAGACGTGTACAGACGAGTAAAAGAGGTTAAGACGTAGAAGTGCATAGATATTAGAGTTGTACCGATTAATCGGCGACTAATCGGAGAAGCCGATTATTCAGCCACTTTTCAGTCCACGATTAGTCGGCGATTAAACAATAAAAGCACCGATTAGTCGGCATTTAATATAATACTGCAAACAACATCGTATGAAAAATAACGCATTGAAACTATAAAAGAATTCTATGACTTGATAGGTACAGAGTATAAAAAAATGTTGGGCTACAGTAATACTAGATGGCTGGCATTAATGATGATTACCTGCACTTGAAGAGTATTATTGAAGAGTAACCCCAACTGCTCAAAAGGATTGTCAGAAGAAGCATGTCTTGCATGCTTGAAAGCTTTAATTCATGCTTTCAAGGATGTAAAGTTGAACATTCGTTCAACTGCTGGTATGCTGATGGTATGTTGATGTTTTATTTTATAAATATTTGCTTCATTAAATACCCGGATATTTATGTTATATCCAATACAATAGAAAATTCCCAAGGTATGTACCCAACCCAAAATGATTATTTCGAGAAATTTATAAAATTTAAAATCTGTACAAAAGCAAAGGCCATTGGGAAGGATTTAAAAATACAAAAACCTATAAAAATAATCATCAGGGTTTTTGAAAACACGTATGGGATGAGTTGGGTTGGCAAAATTGGGAAGAAAGTGTTTTACAAGCAGTATATAGTCTTTAATTATCAGTTTAAACTTTTGATATGATGAACATCGTATTTTGCCAACAATATTTGATATTTTTGGAAGCAAAATTAAATTTTATTAACAGTTCCTTGCCTTCTACAATCAAAATGTCTTCTGCCTGCAGTATTTAGCCTTTAATTAACAGTTTATGGATTACTTACGTAAAAATTCTGCATTTTGTTAAATAGTATTTAATATTTTTAAAGCATACTCAGTTGGTTTATCAACAGTATCCAGATTTTACAAACAGTTTTACAAGGAGTATCAAGTTTTTTGAAACCATTTCAAGACTTTTATGGACAGTATCAAGTCTTCTGGAAGTAGTATCAAGTTTTCTAGAAGTATTTCAAGTTTTCTAGAAGCATTTCATGTCTTCTAAAAGCATTTTAAGTCTTGCATAAGCATTTCAAGTCATCTGGAAGCCTTCTAAACGTACTTCGATTCTTATAAAAGCATTTTAATTCTTCTGAATACATTTCAAGTCTATTGAAGGCAGTTAAAGTCTACTGAAAACAATATCTGTCTTCTAACAGTAATAACAAGTCTCCTGAAAGCATTTCAAGTCTTTAGGAAACACTATCAAATTATCTAGAAGCGGTATCAAGTCTTCTAGAAACAATATCAAGTCTTTTGGAAGTAGTATCAAGTTTTCTAGAAGCATTTCAAGTCTTCTAAAGACATTTCAAGTATTGTGTAAACATTTTAAGTCTTCTGTAAGCATTTTAAGCCTTTTGGGAGCATTCTAAGCCTTTTCGAAACAATATCAAGTCATCTAGAAGTAGTTTAAATTTTCTGAAAGCAATATCAAGTTTTCTAAAAGCAATTCAAGTCTTCTTGAAGTATTATTAAATCTTCTAGAAGCAATCTTAAATCTTCTGGAAGTAGTATCAAGTTTTCTAGAAGCATTTCAAGTCTTCTAAAAGCAATATCAAGATTTCTAGCAGTAATAACAAGTCTGCAGTCTTGTAGGATATAATATGACTCGCCAATTGACTTCTTTCAATCTGCTGTTATTATCATTCTCAGGATCGCGCGGGATCATCGTAAAGTAATATTTTTTAACCATTTTTACTGCCCAACTCTGGTTAAAATAAAGTCAAAATTGTAGTAATTGAATCTACAAAAAGTACTTGAGTGAGATAAAGTACAATAAATGATGGATTTATTAATTCAAAGGGGATTCTTAAAGCCAGAACAAGACACAGCAGTGCCTAATAAATTTTTACTGATCTTGAAGTATGTGACACTTCAAAATGTCACTGCGTGGAATGGTAAGAATATTTCTAGTAAAAAATCGTCGGGTAGAAATACTAACACATTTTCATGCACACCACCTAGGTTATTCCAATTTCACAATATCTTAAAATAACACTTTACAACAACAGATACGAAAGAAATGCGAATACATCTGAACTCGTTAGAACAAGACTATGTGTAATATAAGGGCTGATAAGGGCTTTCAAAAGTATACGAATGAAAGTATCCGAACTTTGGTCGGAATGATCGTCAATGGCCGATTAATCGGCCGAGTAGTCGTCCCTTTTAGGGCCGAATAATCGGATAGTCGTTAGTCGGCCAAAATCTTTTAAAATTCTTAAGAATAATACATAATATCTAAAATTTTTTAGATATTGTGTACATAAAATATTTGTTACATTAACATAACTTAATGAAATGATACTGATGAATCACACCACATAGCTTTTTGCTCGAATGTATATAATTATTATACGTTTAAAAGATTTGATATCAGAGGGACACTTTTTTGTCTTTCTGAAAATGATCTATATATATTCTTTTTATTTATTTTTATTACTATATATTTATTTTTATATTAATTTTTTAATTAGTATATTTTTATTATTATGAAACAAACTTATAGGGCATTCTGGATATAGAATTTTTAATTAATTAATTTTGTACACATGGTTTCCATCAGAAAACCAAAATACAGTAAAAAACTATTAATAAGAGTTATACAGGGTGTTCCCGTGACTCGGGGCATAAAATTAACCACATATACTAGAGCAAAAATGATGATGATTCGTGAAAAAAAATTATTATAAAAGTCTTCAAATGGCCAAGATATGGGCCATCAAAGTTCAGAAATTTTAACACATTTTTCTAAATATTTTCAAAACCATTAATGGTAGAGGGTTGAAATTTGGTACAGAGTAAACAAACATCATGCAAAATCATTGAACCAATTTTGACTTTGGCCGGATGACGGCAACCATGTTATACAGGATGTTCCTAAAATTTGTTTGCTCAGAACTTTTTTGTTTGTTCGTAACCCTACATTTATTTTTGTAGTTTTTAATAGAAAATTTATTTTCGAAACTTTTTTCACTCTTTGAAAATTTTGATAACATTAACCGTTTGCGAGTTAAACGCGAAAATATTAAGCTTCGATTTCAATGGTAACACTAAACACAATAATTTTCGAAAAAGTTGGCCATGGCAATTAAAAAAAAAACAAATTGAGCCGTCAACTTGCTTATGTAGTTTAAACATAAAGTTGTTTGTTAATGAAGTTTTTATTAATTTTGCGTGTTCAAAATGGACAATTACACATTTAGTGAACAAACTGACATGATTTTGACATTGGGAGAATGTCATGGAAACGCCGTAGCAGCCGCTAACCGTTATCGGGAGAAATTTCCGAACCGCAGAGCGCCCAATCGAAAAACATTTTTAAGAATTGAAACCCGTTTAAGGGAAAATGGGACGTTTAAGCCGAATTTTAGTAACAACGGTAAAGTCAGATCAGTCCGAACAACGGAACTAGAAGAAGATATTCTAGACTACGTACAAGAAAATCCTACAGCTAGTACTTTGGATATGGCGAGGCATTTTTTAACGTCAAAAACAACTATCTGGCGTGTTCTTCACGAGCAACAGCTTTATCCATATCATAGTTATAAAGTTCAGGAAGTTCGACAGGCTGATTACTCACTACGACTGCAATATTGTCAAATAATGCAGCACAAAATCCAAATTGATGATCAATTTTTAGAAAAAATACTTTTTGCAGATGAATCGACATTTTCTAAAGATGGAATCATCAATTTGAGAAATTCACATAGTTGGGCGGACGAAAATCCAAGATTTAAGAAAGCTTGGAAATCGCAATGGAGGTTTTCTCTTAACGTTTGGGCTGGCATTGTGGGCGATGTCATTATAGGACCCGTTTTCTTGCCGTCAAGGCTGGATGGCCATACATACAGGGGACATTTAGAGCAATTAAATGATTTTTTAGATGACGTTCCTTTAAACACAAGACAAGAAATGTGGTATATGCATGATGGTGCTCCTGCGCATAGTACACATGCTGTCCAAGAATTTCTATGTGAACGGTTTCCGGAACGGTGGATTGGACGAGGAGTGGATGCACCGATAAGTTGGCCCCCCCGATCGCCGGATCTTACACCTCTAGATTTTTATTTATGGGGACGCATTAAATCGCTTGTGTACTGCGTTGAAATAACTTCAGTTGATCAACTGAGGTTACGAATTGTTGATTCATTTGATCAACTTCGAACTGAAATCAACGTCCTCAGCAGAGTGCGCTTTAATTTAAGACGGCGATATCAGGCGTGCATTGAAGCCGGCGGGAGTGTTTTTGAACATCTGCTTTAGTATTTTTTTTTGTTCTGTTTTATTTATTACCATTTGTTTATAATTTTATTGTTCTTGTTCATATTTTTGTTAGAATTTTTATTATGTTCTTGTTTGTTGTTACCGCGAAAATTAAATTTATTGTTTTGGAAATTACATTCTTTTATTCAATTAAAATAAATTAACGCTGGATTTAACTAAATCTACACTGAGAAATTTATGCAAATAATGGTTATTAGATCAGTTCGTTTTTCAATTGTCATCGCCTTCTCAGATCTTGCGGAATATGTTTTATTTGTTACGATTGAAATCAAAGCTTAACAGTTTCGCGTATAACTCGAAAACAGTCAATGTTATCAAAATTTTCAAAGAGTGAAAAAAGTTTCGAAAATAAATTTTCTATTAAAAACTACAAAAATAAATGTAGGGTTACGAACAAACAAAAAAGTTCTGAGCAAACAAATTTTAGGAACATCCTGTATAACATGGTTGCCGTCATCCGGCCAAAGTCAAAATTGGTTCAATGATTTTGCATGATGTTTGTTTACTCTGTACCAAATTTCAACCCTCTACCATTAATGGTTTTGAAAATATTTAGAAAAATGTGTTAAAATTTCTGAACTTTGATGGCCCATATCTTGGCCATTTGAAGACTTTTATAATAATTTTTTTTCACGAATCATCATCATTTTTGCTCTAGTATATGTGGTTAATTTTATGCCCCGAGTCACGGGAACACCCTGTATAACAAATTAAACATTTATTCTTGCTAATAAGTGTTAATAATAATATAATTAATTTAAATCCATTTTAAGGGAAATACAGCCGCGACATCTACCATTGTGTAGTAGTATTACAAATTACGCAACGTTGTCACAAGATGCCACGACATCCGCTTTCGATTTTCTTAAACTCAAACATCCAATGTGTCAATTTCAGTCTATTTTGACAGAAGCGAATATTTGGTTTCGCGTCTAAAAAGGAATAATTTTTAAAATAAAAAATCTGTGTTCATCTATTACTTGCGTCCCCATAAATCAAGCGGCTATAATATAATGGATGTGTTACAATGTATTTTTAATAGGAAATTATTCGTTCTAACAGTGATATTAGTAAGTATTGTTTGCCGCTATTTCTGCCACGACTACGTATTCGTGTATTTTCTGTTAATTACGCTATAAATACGAATAGTTTTTTATAAATTCGTCCTTGTTCCGATCCCATTTCAAGATAAGAACACAAAAATCCAACTAAAAAATCATGAAACCCACATAACCTAAAAATATTTTTTTTTAATTTTAGATAATTCATTTCTTTTATAACCCAACTGATAGTGGAGCTGTAAAATTAACCCAAAGTAATCTGGATATGACCTTAGCTTCTAATGAATTAGTATTGATCAATTTTTACGCGGATTGGTGTAGATTTAGCAATTTATTAATGCCGATTTTTGATGAGGCGGCGGATAATATTTCAAAGGAAGTTCCCGAAGCGGGACGTGTCGTTCTTGGTAAAGTTGATTGCGATCAAGAAACGTCGGTGGCTAGTCGATTTCATATTAGCAAATATCCCACGTTAAAACTCATTCGGAATGGTCAACCTGCAAAAAAGGAATATCGTGGACAGCGATCTGTTGAGGCTTTTACTAATTTTATTAAGGAACAACTTGTTGATCCAATTAAGGAGTTTGCTACAATTTCCGAATTGGTTAAATTAGATGGAAATAAACGAATTGTTATTGGTAAGTATCCAAGTGGTTGTAACAGGCAATTGAGATATTAAACTAAAGATAATGGTATCTATTGATCATTGAACCGATATGGTTTTGTTATTAATTAATATTGGTAAAGTTAAGTAATAACAGGAAGTTAAAACTCATTTGTCTTATCTATATGTATAAAGCAAATGTAGGCAGTAGATATTACCTAAAATTTTCTAATATTGTTGTAACCTTACATGAAATTGGTTTGATTAAAAAATCTTATATCTTAAATGTCAAGATATGAGATTTAATTTAATTGGCGATTTTAATTTAATTTGAAGTTATATAAATACTTAAAGTAGGCATTGCAATTAATAGATATTATACAGGTGTCTTTGAATGATGTTCCCAAACTTTAGGAGGTGATTATTTAGCAAATTTTAAAGATGCCTCTTATATGGCTTCTGGTGATGTATGTAAACTTGGCCCGCCCCCCCATTTACTCATTCGATTACATATTTTAAAAGTTAAAGGAGTAGAACTTTTTTATTTGAAATCATAATTCAACATTTTATAAGAGTTATCAATGGAACTCTTTGGGTTCAAAGAGTACACTTCAACTGTTTAAAATGCTAGGACTTTTTTGTTTGAAATCATAACTCCACATTTTATAAAAATTAAAAGAAGGTTGGAGGCTACCGGAACTATTACCAGAACTGAAACATACCCACCCCTTCAGTGCTTCAAATATTCGGCTACACATTTTCAATTATAACAGAATCTGACGAAGATTTCAAATAAATCAAAATATTAGTATGCTTTCAAAAAGCTTGATACTGCTTCTAGAGTTTTTTAAGACTTGAAATACTTCTCTTCGTTTGTATCTTTAAAGGGTTCTAGCGGCCTTAGGATGTATTTTCGGGCTTTATATCGGGTGTCAGATAAAAAATGTCCCAAGCTGTAACTGTCATTTATATTCCGCTTTTAATGGCCAGGTATCAAATGAAATAGTTTAATTAATACTATGATTCATGCTAGAAATACACTTTTCCACCGCTAATAATTTAATTTCAAGCAATTGCCAACTATTGTTTTTTTTTTAATTACTTGGTACATTTTTATTTTCATGTCATCATATGGATAGATATTCTTTCTGAATCCAATACTTCACTGTACATCAAAAAATATTTCTATAAAATGACGCAAAAATAGGAAAATTATGATTTAACAAATGTTTGAAATTAAATATAGTATTAGATAAAATTTATTTTATCATGAGACAGAATTCATTAAATAATTTGATTTAATACATAGCTCATGATAATAGGAATGTAAATAACAGAGTTCAACTTATGTAACTCTGTTATTCGTTCAGTTCTTCATATTCTTTAGGCGTTCTTGTATGATAACCTCTATACAGGATGATTTAAAAAAACGTATTACTCCAGATTTCTAGAGTAATACAGGTAACCGCCGTTTTACGCAAGAGTTCCGTCCCGAGATTTCACCAGCATAAAAAAAATCGGAGTAAAATGAACACCAATATAATTGATCAATGGTTAGGATCTGTGTTAAAATTTTAAGAACAACCTTCGTTAACCTACCCTATATACAGGGTGTGGCACTTAAGACGCCTCGGACCATAGCTCCTTTACAATAAAAGCTATCGAAAAAATCTAAGAACAAAGTGGTGCATAATTACCGTCGCCATGTTTCAAAAATATTTCTAATCATCAGTGGCGGGCCGTATTCCAGTGGCGTACCAAACTTATGTTTTTTTAAATGGAATGCCCTATTTTTTATTGCAGATTTGGAAAGTGGTCGAAGAGTACTTGTTTTTTTATCTAACATGTTATACCCTTAACATTAGCAGTTTCGCTGTTATAACCCCTTCTTTCAAAATTGCGCTCCATTTTTGACATTTTTTTGTAGAGAACCTAATTCACGCCGGTGCCCAATTTATGGAAAAAATGATTTTTGATTGATCTTCACATGTTGTCATTCTTTTCGAAAATTTCAAGTGGTACCCCCCTAAAAAAATTACGGCGTTGTACAGCCAAAACAAAATTTTCCATTTGTATAAAAAAAATCACATATTGGGATAACAAAATTTCCCAAGGTAAATAAGAAGTTTCTTATTTGTTATCCCAAGTGTGCCATTAGAAAACAACAGATATGTAAGCGTCGATGATAAAATAAGTTTGTTCCACACATAAAAAAATATATGGACTCCCCAAAAAAGCAATATTGCTTCTTGATAATGCGCTATATCCGCTAGTTAAAACGTTATCAGCAGAATGGGAATATCACCGTGCTGCATCTTCCGCCAAATGTTACTGTCCTAATTCAACCTATGGATCAGAGCGTAATTGAAACAATGAAAGTTTATACAGAAAAACGTTAATGATGGATATAGTAGGAACAGATAATAATGCTTCTTTACGGTTTTGGAAATCAATTACACTTCGAGATGATGTATACAATGTATACAGGGTGTCTCACGTAACTGGTTCATTAGAACTCTTTTATGTTCCACTATTCGTAGAGGTTTTCACAGAGAATGATAAACCACCAGCAAAGATGGTCTCTGAATGTTTGGGGAGGCATACTTAGAGAACACCTTTTGGGTTCTTATTTCATCGAGGGGTGGGCATCTGAACAGCAACAGTTATTTGTGGTTCCTTCGCGACGACTTGGATGATCTCTTGGAATATGTCCCTCTAGCGGCTCTATGATAGAAAGTTTTCCAGCATGATGGAGCACATAATAGCCGTGTCGTTCGGGAATTTCTCGATGGAACGTTTCCGGACTCTTGGATTGGTCGTGGGGGTCCTGTGAGGTGGCCGCCAAGATCACCAGATCTCACTCCCCTTGACTTCTTCCTTTGGGGCCATATCAAAGACTAGGTTTACAGGACGGTACCAACTACAGTCGAGGATATGAGGGAAAGAATCCGCGCGGCGTTCCGCGGTATATCACCAAAGGTCCTAAGGGCAGTCTAGAGCCTGTGAGTCGAGGTTGCGGTTATGAAAACGTTTCCCAACATTTGCGATGAAATTCGGTTTTTCTCCGAAATTTTGATTTTTTTATACCAATGGAAAATTTAGAGTTTTGGCTGTACAACGCCGTAATTTTTTTAGGGGGTGCCATTTGAAATTTTCGAAAAAAATGACAACATACAAAGATCAATCAAGAATTATTTTTTTTCCATAAATTACCCCAAAAAAGAATTATTTTAAGGTATGCGAGGTCTTAACCTGTCCCTCAATTCACAATTTAGGCGCCGGCGTCAATTAGTTTCTCTACAAAAAAATATCAAAAATGGGGCGCAATTTTGAAAAAAGGGGTTTAACAGCGAAACCGCTAAAGTTGAGGGTATAACATGTTAGATGAAAAAGAAGTACTCTTCGACCACTTTCCAAATCTGCAATAAAAAATAGGGCGGGCATTCCATTTAAACAAACATAAGTTTGGTACATCACTGGAATACGGCACGCCACTGATGATTAGAAATATTTTTGAAGCATAGCGACGGTAATTATGCACCACTTTGCTCTTACAATTAGATTTTTTTCGATAGCTTTTATCGTAAAGGAGCTATGGTCCAAGGTGTCTTAAGTGCCACACCCTGTATGTATACATTCAAAATAACTAATAATCTCACAATTTTTTAAAAGCATCCAATGTTTTTTCGAGGTCAAACGGCAGATGTGACGCAACTCTTCTAATTCTTGATGAGTTCATGCACGTCTATAACAGGTCGGTCACAACCTGTTTGAGCAAAACAGGTTGTGTATTTTTTCCATGTTTGGGCATGTTTAAAGAAACATTACATAAAACTTAAAGCACTCATTTATTAAAAAACTCGTGGCTTCGTCACTCGTTTTTCAACTTAAATTTATGCATTTCAAGCGCGTAATATATTTAAAAAAGTCTAATAAGAATGCGATAATTATTTAAATGAGTTATAAATAACTTCACTATCTTGTTTGCATATTATGCTATAAATACTAACATTTTATTATTTAATAAAACTAATCTAAAACTTTTGTCTAAAAAGTTTATGTAAGACATATTTGATTTAAATACATTAAAGAATGAAGTCTTGGAATCATAAGCGCCGGTTTTTGAAAATACGCATGGGTGCTAAATGCTGGAAACAGTAAATTCCAACAAAGAAAGTTCCGCGTGTCAGAGAGGACACTATTTTCATGTACAGGGTGGGCAAATTTTGATGTTATTATAGGGTATCTCTGAAACTATAAGAGATACGAAAAAAATAGATGCCATGTCTCGGTCTCTTTTCGAGAAATATTCAAACTCGCAAAGATAAAATCTCTATCTTCTATTGTTGTTAAGTTCTTTGAAATGCTCTTCTTTCGTTTATTTTTGAAACTGAAGAAACGCGGTTAATACATTCTTAAGACCCTTTTTTGAGTAGAATGTAATTCCGTTGAAAAATTTTAAATAAAGTGGATAATTTTTGAAATATAACACAAAGTTACTTTTTTAAATACAACCAATAGTTGATTATGGTGTTATTGCGGAAAATAAGTCTTATTTTTTAATTTTAAGATATTAAAGGAAAAAGATGAAACTTTTTATAATAGTAGGCGTGGAAAAGGCCACTTAGTTACTATTCTTAAAAGAATCCATGTTGCAAGCTCTTAGATAAATTTAAAAGAGTTGATAAATTAGAGATAATTAAAAAACTTCTTGTACTTGCTATTTAAATATTTATTGAAACCGGTTTCGAAGCTTTACTTCATCATCAGTCAAAACCTTTAATTAAACGAAACATCCAATTAAAATCAAAAACATCATAATTAAAAATAAAAAATTGTTACAAACTCACGTCAAGTCCTTAAAAATGTAAAACATCATAGAACCACACATCTTTCGAAATAAACATTTAACCAACTAAACAACACCTTAAAAATATATCAAAACTAAATCTTAAAGTTAGCACATTACAATTTTTAAACTACAGAACAAAGTCAAAACCCACACAACGAAAAATCAACATAAACTGGTTGTACGGCCAAAGTAAATTTATCGATGTTACGAAAAAAAAGAAAACAAACCCCTTAAAAAAGGATAAAAGAATATCAAATTAAAATTTAAAATGCTCACAAAACAAAAAACAAAATGTAAAAATCTCTTATAGAAAATTAGTTATTATAACATTTTATAGGTATATATTTGTAAAGAGGGGTGTAGAAAATTTTGACCTATTTATTAAGAAGATCAAAATAGTAGCTTTTACTGTGTTTATCAATTTCAAATGACTCTAAAAGATCAAGTTTAAAACCTGTGTGCCAAGTGTATGAAAACCAAGTGTGTGATAACACACTTGTGCAAAAGTTTCACCCCGTCGAAATCCATATTATGTCCAGTCTCCTTGATGTGTTTGAAAACATTGGAATTAGGTTTATTTTTATGTTCTTGTAATCGTACATCAAGTCTTCACCCAGTCTGTAAGATATATATATTATTGCAATCATTGCATTTAATCTTATAAACACCATTATAATGGGAGGTTTCTTTATTAACATTAAGATAGTGATTGGATAGCAAATTAACTATGGAATTCTTGTTACTATAAGCCAAAGTCATATTATTTAGAAAAAATACTCTGGGCCTTTTGAGTCAAACTACTATAAGAAATCTGTTTATATGTATTATTTTTTATAATTTTTGTATGTAGAGGATCTTTTGTTTGCTGTATCCGGGCTAAAAGTTTATCAAGTGTTTTATATGTGTATTTATTCTGTTTACCTAGATTATAAATAAAGTGAAATTCTTTGATTCTATTTTCATATGATAAAGGGTAGTCTAGTAGTCTATTAAAACAGAAACGAAAACTTGCCATTTTTTGGGAAATTTGTGTGCTGAATCAAAGGGAATAATAGTTGAAATGGTTGTTGGCTTTCTATAAATGTCATAGGTTATTGTATCTTTCACATTGCAAAATTTTAGATCTAGAAAAACAATTTCCTTATTATTCTCGAGCTCCAGAGTAAATTTATGATAATAATATAACGAATCCATTTTATGATATTATTTACGAAAGGATTATGGCTTGAGAAAATATAGTTGTTTTCAACATAATCCATTACACATAATCCAACATTATGTATTAGTCATTATGTAGTATTATATTAACTATATTTTCTCAAGCCATAATCCTTTCGTAAATAATATCATGAAACGGATTCGTTATGTTGATGACGTTTTTGTAATATGGGAAGGTAATATTACTGATTTAAATAGGCTTCACTTATATCAACAATATACAAGATAAATGAAAATTTACCAGTACATGTTGATTTTTCGTTGTGTGGGTTTTGACTTTGTTCTGTAGTTTAAAAATTGTAGTGTGCTAACTTTAAGATTTAGTTTTAATATATTTTTAAGGTGTTGTTTAGTTGGCTAAATTTATTTCGAAAGATGTGTGGTTCTATGATGTTTTACATTTTTAAGGACTGGACGTGAGTTTGTAATAATTTTTTATTTTTGATTTTAATTGGATGTTTCGTTTAATTAAAGGTTTTGACTGATGATGAAGTAAAGCTTCAAAACCGGTTTCAATAAATATTTAAATAGCAAGTACAAGAAGTATTTTAATTATCTCTAATTTATCAACTTTTTTAAACTTAGTTACTACGGTAATGAGGGGTTACTTGTAGTTACATTCATGTTTTTTCTCAACATGAGATTTCCGATTAATAAGTTCCGCATTATCTTTAAATAAAATGAACCAATTAAATAAAGAATATATTAGAGTTTTTAAACTTTAAATAACTTTTTATTGATTAAAATGGTTTAGTAAAACATAACTGTTAAAAATAGGGAAGATATTTCACATTGGTTGTAAAAAATAATTTGTTAATTTTACTGTTTTACTTAGTGTTAATTTGGTTCTTTTATTATTGTAAAATTTGACCTAACAGATAAGGCTAATTTTATAGTGGGGCTTCTCCAACATTAAACCACAAATTAACTATTAAATTTATATTAAATCACCAAATTTTCAAATTGTCTCCTGTTATTTTGGATACATAAGTAGCACCTCTTGTCTCGTCTTATATCGAAATCACGAACAATCATGAATGAAATGACAAGTAAACTCTTGTTAACGTTTATCACACCTACTAATTAAATATTGAAAAAGTTTTCATTATTATCCTTTAAAGAAGATAGATGTTTTATCTTTGCGGGATTGAATATTTCTCAAAAAAAGAGACCATATATAGAGACCAAAAAGAGACTATATTTTATTTTCGTGATTTTGCGTGTAATTTAATTTTTTAATGGAAACCATACTTGCTAATGGCTTAAAATAATTCATTTATTAATTTTCTCCTGATTACATATATATATATATATATATACATATATGGTAATTCGTAATGCTTCGCGGATGGAAAAGTATGTGTTTTGGTTGATCCGAGGTATCATCCGTTCATCTTCTTGGTTGTTCCCTGTGGACAGGGGCAGACGTTTCGCCAAGATCTCACTTGGCATCTTCAGTGCTTTGTCGTAGTCTCCTGTTGACAGACTGGTCTTGTTGTTGACAGTATATATATATATATATATATATATATATACCTTGTTATGAATATCCAATACTGAATATTGGAGAAATTTCATGTCTTCCAGAGGCAATATCAATTCTTCTTGAAGCTGTTTAAGTCGCCTGAAATCATTCCAAGTCTTCTAGGAGCATTTAAAGACTTCTGAAAGCAGTATCAAGTCTCAAAAAAACCATTTGCAACAGATGCTAGGACTAAATTTTGATCAATAAGCCGAATAGTTCATTAAATTTAGACAATTAATTGAAGATGCTAATTTTAATCCAGATAAAAACATCAATAATTTCGTATGAGTGCCTATACACTCAGAGAACCCAAGCATTCGCTATGGGTGCTCTGCACTCATTACAAATTTGTATAGGTGCTTGTTTATCCAGAGGTACCCACGTATCTGGTGCCTATGGTACCAGAAATCTGAGAGGTGATATTGTTACTCTATAGCAGAGGTGGGCAAACAGTCGATCGCGATCGACTGGTCGATCACGAAGAGATCACAACAGTTTTTCAAATGCTATAAGTTTTTAAATTTATTATTTTATAATACAACAAATGAATTCAAAAATGTGCGTCTGCTGTCTACTCTACTGTAACAACATTTTACTTATTTTACTTATGTATTTTGTTTTTATTGTGTACACATAATTTGTTTTTCTTCACCACTCCCCAATAATACGGCGCGGCGGTGTTGATAAGACCGAACGTTAATTGCAAAGCAGGTTTATGATATGTGTCACTGTGTACTACTCCATGCGGTCCACAGTCGCTCATCATACCTTAGGAAGAAAGGTACATCAGTTATCATTGAACGATACTTATTACGCGTTTTGTTCTGGTTTTTTCAACAAAATTTTGCACGGAAATTGTTTATTTACATTTTAATTTTACTATCCTTTTTTTGTCAGGTAAATTTATTTTCAGTAATTTAATTTTAAAAATATATTTAAGTACTTCTTCTAAATTTAAAGATTGGATTAAAAGTATAGATAGAAAAAAAATGTATCATTTTCATAATGAATGGGAAGAACTTTATTTTTTTACAATGTACAGAGATAATTGCCTGTGTTTAATATGACGTGCTACAGTTGCTTTAGCAAAAAGAGGGAATCTCAAAAGAAATTTTTCGAGTTTGCATAAAAATTATGATAATGAATGCGTAAATAGCGAGTTAAGACAAGTAAAAGAATTAAAAGGTCAATTAGTATGCCATTTCCTGCGTTTTGGCAAAACATAAAAAACCTTATCAAGATGGTGAAATTTTTAAAGAAGCTTTTCTTAAGGCGAGTAAAAAATTATTTTGTAACTTTAAAAATAAAAACGAAATTCTTAATGCAATTAAAGATTTGCAACTTTCTCGTCGAACTGTAACGCGACAAATTGAAGATTTGAATGAGAATGTAATTCAACAATTGGAAGAGGACATACATAGCTGCAGTTTCTTCTTATTACAGTTTGACAAATCCACTGATGCCGTTGATACTGCACAATTAATTGTCTTTATAAGAATGATATTTTCCGATATTTCGATAAAAGAGGAATTTTTAACAATACTTCCGATGAAAGGAACAACACAAGGCAAAGACATATTTACAACGTTTGTTGCATTTACTGAGATAACAAAATTGCTTCTACATAAGTTGGGTTCTATATCAACCGATGAAGCACTCTGTATGGCTAGAAAAAATGGATTTTTAACCCTTTGTCGACAAAACGAACAATTTCCCGATTTTATATCATTCCACTGTATATTCATAACAACGCTTTATGTGCAAAAGTGTTGGATGCTAACGATGTTATGGATGTTGCACTAAAAATTGCTAATACTATAAGAGCACCGAGTTTAAAATGCGATTTTTCCGTAATCAGTTAGAGGAGAATGATTCGGAATATGAAGATTTAGTGTTTTTTTTCAATGTTAAATGGCTTAGCCCGAAATAGTCGAATTTTAAATTCGTTGGGAGAAAAACATAGACAGCTGGAAGATCCACTTTCGTTTTTTTACTGATTTTATGTTTCATTATAACTCACTAAATTTAGAATTAGAAGGAAAAGGAAAAAATATTATTCAATTAGTGAGTTCAATAAATGCTTTTAAAGCAAAATTGAAATTATACATTTCACAATTTAAAAAAATAACTTTAAGAATTTTCTACATTTAGAAACACGGATTAAAATTAGTGGTCAACATTCAACAGTTTTGTTGTGAAATAGAAAATATTAATCAAGAATTTGAAAGACGTTTTTCTAATCTCAATCGCTTTCAAGTTATTTATGAATTTATTTCATTTCCTTTTGGAGAATATAACATCGAAGATATTTTTTAAATTTAGCTGATAACTTCCAACTAAATTCAACAGACATAGAATCAGAAGTTTTAACAATAAAATCGGATATCGTCTTAAAAGGACGCGTACATAAAAATTCGTTTTGGAATTTAGTATTCAAAGAAAAATATCCGATATTAAAATCTGTGGCATTGAGGATATTTGCATTTTTTGGTTCGACATATTTATGCGAAGCAGTATTTAAAAGCAATCTAACTGACAACCACTTGATGGCATCTATGCGAATATGTGTTAGTGAATATAAACCCAATTTTAATAAACTCAGTGATAAAATGGAATGCCATGCGTCCACATCCAAAAAATGAATTATATATATTGATATGAATAAATAATTTACTTACCACTCAATGCGTTATTTTTTTCCATGCTAACATTTACGTCTATCATTGAACATTAAACTTTGCCCACCCCTGCTCTATGTTACGCACAGTGTTTCGCAAATTTTGCATGAGCAAAGGGGATCTAAGGACGTGCTCAGGCTTTCTGACCAACCATGCATCATTCTGATACCACCTCCTTCATATTGGACAAGCTGCCGATCAAATTTTTTAATGACTTTGTAACGACGAGTTAGAATTAGCAAAAATTTCGGTACAGCTCTTTTGACACCCTCCAACATAAAGGAAAAAATCTTTGGAGCGAAAACCTTGAAGGGCTAAAGTTACAATAGCCTGATTAGCCCAATATTATTATTACCTTTAGCCCGGTAATAATAATATATAAGTTGGTAAACTTTACACAAACTATACTAACATTAAATTTAATTAAATTTAAACGATACAGAAACAATAAACTATAAATGGTAATCTATAAATTCAAAAATGTTTTTTCAAAAGCATTTTTTCTTCTATATTACACAATTTTGTCGTCTATTTTTTAGCTTGCGTGATGATATACTTGAAAATAGTAATATTTTTCAAATGAAATTTTTAGTATTATAGGAATAGTTTGTAATTTGCTAAAATTGCAGTAACGTAAAGTAAAACTGAATATTTTCCGTCAAGATTCCCACGTAGCGTTACCACCGCATTAGTCCCGCCTTTTGCCGACTATGTGACGCCGATAAAACAAGAAACATCGGTCTTCTTGTTTTATCTCTAGCTTTTTTAATGCGGCAAGGAAAATAATCATCTCTAAAAATGTATTTTAGACGTTGTTTAACTTTAGTACACTTTTGAATTTATAGATTATGATTTATAGTTTACTGTTTCTGTATCGTTCAATTTAATGTTAGTATAGTTTGTGTAAAGTTTACCAACTTATATATTATTATTACCGGGCTCATAAGGTCTACTGTAACTTTAGCCCTTTAAGGTTTTCGCTCCAAAGACTTGTTTCTTTATATTGGTGGTAATTTTTACTGTTTCTAACTCGTTACAAAGTCGTCAGAAAATTTAATCTGTAGGTTGCCCATATGGAACAGGTGATATCAGAAGGCTGCATGGTTGGTCAGAAAGCCTGAGAACGTCCCCTTTGCTTAGGCATAAAATCTATAATACTTTTCGCTTATTTGTTTTCCTTCCGGCATGATACTATTTTTGAAGTCTCCCCACTGTTGTTACCTGTTTTATGTGGCTGTTTGTAGCTCATTCTCACACCATACAGTGGTCATTTTCTAATAATATAGGTGGACAAAATACAAAGATTGGTGATTTCTTTATGGCATAATAATGCGTTAACTGGCTTACTGCAAGACTGGCATATGTTTGTTACATTTGTTAAAATGTAAATAAACACGTCTGGAAGACAAAATATTTCAGGTTTTTTTACGTATTTAGACTGGTCGGGCTTAATAGAAAATAAACTCCGCCTTGTTGCTTCCGAACGTCCGTCGTCTGCGCCCCTCAGAAACTAACCGACCTGGTAAAGTAGCCTCTTAATTGGAATATTAAATTTGCCACGTGACTTTTTGTGCCAAAATGACGGCAAACCGCGGTACTTTAGAAATCTAGGAATTTTAAACGTAAACAGCTCCATATAAAACGTATTACCACTGAAACATCTGACATTTTATATGATCCTACATCCGACAAATTGGATGTGACTCAATATCATCACTGAATTTCCGGAACATCTGCTGCATTCCTACAATAACATTCATCAACATTCCTGCAATAACATTCATCAGCATTCCTTAACATCCGCATTACTTTTCACATATTAAATATTTCTTTAGTAGAAATACACTTTCTGTTTAAGCAAATTTTCAGAATTGCTTACTGATGTTAAATTCTTAATTCTTATGATATATCAGTATTGTGACAACACCTTTATAATTGTTATCTTATTCAAATCTAAAGTTAACTCGTTTATTATCTTATTTCTTAAAAAGAATTATTAATAATCGTTTTAAGGTTACTTCGATAGAAGGGATCAACCCCAATACAACGTCTTTAGACGTGTAGCGACCAATTTAAAAGACGATTGTCAATTTCATGTTGGTTTCGGAGATGCCTCGCGACAAATGCATCCTCCAGGCCAACCTGTAATCGTTTTTCGGCCGGATGTGGAGCGATCCAACGATTTGGACGAGACGTTTATGGGGGATCTCAATAATTTCGATGAACTACACATTTGGATACAAGAAAAATGTGTTCCACTTGTTAGAGAAATTACTTTTGAAAACGCTGAAGAATTAACGGAAGAGGGATTACCGTTTTTAATCTTATTTCATCATCCCGATGATAAGGAATCGATTAAAAAGTTTACTGGGTTAGTTAAAACTGAATTATTGGGCGAAAAACGTACGTACATTTCTTTTGTATATAACAATTTTTTTAATGGCATAATATTATAGAATCGATTAACTTTTTAACTGCTGATGGGAAGAAATTTGCACATCCTTTGCATCATTTAGGGAAAAGCGAATCTGATTTACCGTTGATTGCGATAGACAGTTTTCGACATATGTATTTATTCCCAGATTTTAAAGATATCGAAACACCTGGGAAATTAAAACAATTCATACAAGATTTATACACGGGGAAATTGCACCGAGAGTTTCATTATGGCCCTGATGATCCACAAGAAGCAGAGAAAGCTACGGAAAGTGTGAAAAAACAACCAACAACCCCCCCTGAGAGTACTTTTAAAAAATTGGCGCCGTCGAAAAATCGTTACACGCTTTTAAAAGATGAGCTTTGAGCTGGTATCTACAACTTTTTAGTGATTAATTATAAAACAATTTTGTGCTAATAATTTGTATAAAAACTAAGAAAAAATGAAGGAATTTTTGTGGATTTTTGTTAAAACGTTCAAATGAAAATAATGTTGTGAAATGAATTAATTATAATTTTTGTTGTTGTACATTTTTGCGCCAATTAGAGAACCATTTTTACTTAATTTGAAGATTAAAGTAACAAAAAGTAGTTACAAAGAGCTGTTTATAGTATACTTATATAAAACACTATGTATGTATTTTTAAAAATACGTTTTCTTTTTAAAATTAATTTGTCATTTTAAAAATGTATACTAATGTTGTTTTTTAGAAGCATGGCATTTTGTAAGTTGTAATTCAAATTTCCTTAATTTGAGCAGTTTTTAGGCTTGCAATCTTCAATTTTATTATGTACAATGTAAATAAATCATGTACAAGTATTATTTTCTAATAAATATTTATAAAGACAATATTTGTTAATATCTATTTTATTAATTGGTATCAATCAATCAAATATGAAATTGTTTTTTTGATTGGAGAATAAAACTAAGTTAGAGTGATGTTATAATAATAGTAAATGTTATTACATTTAAAAGGTTCATCTACAATTTCGTTTAATATATTGGTTTTCATTTCTTGTCATCAAAATGTTTTATTCAATGATTTATACAGGCTGATTCATTAGCACTATGACAAAGTTTGGCAGATGAAAGCTGATGCGATTCTAAGGAAAGATGTTATATGAATATGGGTCCGATTCATTTTGGTTAAAGAGTTACATGTCTTTGAAAGTTTTACACAGTTTAATAAGAAAGATTCGCAACAATAATTATGAAACAAATACAAAGTTGGCTGTGATAACAAAACTGAGTTCTTTATGTCAACCATTTCAATGTACTCCATTCTGTGTGTTTCAAAATTTATAATTGTCAGAGTTTTGATCGAAAAAGGAAATGCATCTATTTACGACTGAAGAATATGCAGATATTATTTTTGTATACGGGGTTTGAACGGAAACGTTCAGCAAGCAGTAAGGGAATACCTTCGTAGGTTTCCAAATAGACATCAACCTGTCCATACAGTGCTTAGTGCATCATTTCGCCGACTTCCGGTCGTCCCCATGAAGTGGATGAAATGAAGAACCTGTAATTAATTTAGTATTTGACGATCCTTTAATTAACACTCGGCGTATAGCGAGCATGTTACAAATATCCCAAAGTTTTGTATGGCGTGTATTGAATCGAGAAATGTTACATCCGTTTAATCGCCAAAATGTTCAAGCATTACATCCTGGAGATACTGAGCAACGCTTAGCATTTTGCCACTGCATTATTCAGCAACATGCTCAAAATAATAACTTCATTTCACAAGTTCTGTGGTCTGATGAAGCGTGTTTCACTAGGGACAGCATAAATAATTATAACGAACATGTGTGGTCCTTGCAAAATTCACAAGCAATTAGACCAGGAAGATTTCAGCAATGGTTCAGTGTAAACGTTTGGGGTGGCATTTTTCTTTAAATAATTCTTTGCTACCTGTATGGGTGATAAATGAACGCTTAAATGCAGATATGTACAGAAATTTCTTGGAAAATAACCTTTTAACATCATTCAAAATATGTCAGCACGATGGTGCACCACCACATCGAGGAATAATAGTCATCGCTTGGTTACATGAACATTTTGCAAACAAATGGATTGGCAATGGAGGTCCAGTAGTCTGGCTACCATGATCCCCAGATCTAAATCCGCCGGTTTATTATTTCTGGGTACGCATGAAGCAGCTTGTGTACCATGTGGAAATTACTACCCGTCAGCAACTACTGGACAGAATTCAAGATGCAGCTAATAGCATACGGAATGATCCAAATATCATAGGTCGTGTGACAGGATCTTTACTTCGTTGATGTGAGACGTGCATTCAAACTGAAGGCGGACATTTCGCACAATTTTTGTAATTTTTAAACTTATTTTTTATATTACATTTTCATTTGCCTATTAAACTGTGCAAAATTTTCAAAGGTTTGTAACTATTTAACCAAAATGAATCGGACCCATATTCATATAACATGTTTTCCTTAGAATCGCATCACCTTTCATCTTCCAAAATTTGTCACCCTGTACATAATAACTATATTTGGACATCAGAGCTATTCAGTTTTTCCCTTTTTTTTTGGAAAAGGGAAAAATATTTAAGAAGCATTCAAAACCTCAACAATGAAAAAAAAATAATACTGTTTTGCTCTAAAGCCCAGATATACAATTATAATTCTATCAGGTGATCAAATGTATGAATCATGTTTGATTACTTGTTAATTTGATTTTTAATTAATCTTGTTTGACAGAATGGCAGAAAATTTAAAAAAAATGGGAGGCTATTTTTGAGTCTAAACCGTAAAAGGACTCTTTTGTATTCGAGAATGAAAGTTTGAAGAGAAAAAAAAACGTATCATTTTTACGTATCAGTTGCTAAAAACTACGTAAGAGTCAACCTTTAATGGCAGTTCTCGAAAAATACGCATTTTCTGTTTTTCTCGTCGAGTTTTTAATTTTTCTATTTGCCACTTTCGAACAATGTAGAACAACAACACTAAACTAACCATCAAAAAATGGGGGCTAACTTCCCGGATTCGACTGAAAGCCAGCAAAAACTTGCGAAAACCGGTGAAAATAATAGCTGTTCCAGATAGCTTTACGTATAATAAGTATATATTTTTCATATGGAAAAACTATAGTCCTAGCACCCAAGGTCCGTAAAGCGTATTGTACCAGGTTGGACAGAGACTGAAAAACGCATTTTGAAGGGTAGGGAGGGGGGTAACGTCACGAGTTACATAGCAGTGGGAGTTGGGTCCATTACTATCATCTTTTAGTTAAATTTATTTTATAGATAAATCCATCCACTAGCCAATCAGAATGCGTAAAATAACCGTAACCATGGTAATAATTCCTTAGATATCTTAATCAGAAGATGGTAGTAACGAGCCTTACTATCTCAAGTTATCTCACAGATAAAAAAATCCCTGAGATATCCAAAGACTCTAATGATATGTGGGTTAACTTTTTAAATTGGTAACCATATAGTCAAAAGGCCTAATATTTTGACATTTCAACTAATTTTAACCACAAATGACATCGCCGAACTTAATTGAAATTTTTCTAATATTTTGTATAAATTTAAAAATTCTTTAAAAATCGGTTTTTTGGAAAATTGTTACGAAATTACTTTCAATTACTAATTGAATCATCTACCTTCAATTACCTGAAAAAAAAACTATTAAACAGTATTCGTTTAATAGGGCTTTCTGCAACTTGTTTTTTGAGTTATGGTCGATTTTTGGGAAATGATATGAATGAAAAAGAGGAACTTTGAAGATAAATCTTCTAAACTGCCAAAATATTAAATAATCTTCAAAATAATAAAACCAAAATTAAAAATTTTCTAAATTCTTGTCCATTCAAAGCAAATTCTTGATCAAAGGGTTAAAAGAAAAATCCAAAAAGGCAAAATAAAGACGGGGCAGAGGATTCTTTAAGCAAATAGAAAAATTATTTGGGTTTTGACTTTTTATAACGGTAGTTCTTTTTCTTTTAATAGAAATTATATTATCATTTATTTTATTATGCCATCTTTCTTTACAGTAATATTTTCTGAAAATTATATGGAAAATTTCAAGTCTGTTCACCTAAAATCGAGATATAGCTCAATGTGCGTCACGTTACTCCTCAGCGTCTGTAATTTGTGACGTCACCACTAGGGCATGTCGGAGGTTTACTTTTCATTGAAAGCCTCCGTCTGGCCAACCTAGTACCACAGAATAACTAATAATTCTGTGCTGGTACAATACGCTTTACAGACCTTGCTAGCACCTAGACATTGTAGGCCCGTGAAGTTGGCGGGACACTAAAAGCACTAACGATGAAACATCCCATTCGTTAGTGCCTCCAAGCAAATTTCAGCGGAACATCCCATTCGGGAGATATTTTGATTTTTCAGTGCCCTGCCAACTTCACACCTCATGAAAAGCACTAGCGACGAGACCGGTGTCATTCGATAGAGTTTCATAACACTATATTCATGGGGGGGATCTCTAATGTATGAAAATTGTAACCATCGTCAGCGCCATCCGATGTCAGCGCAGATAACTAATTCTAGCACCATCTTTTCAAAATGATTCCAAAAATATAAATGGACATAAATAAATAAATTCATTTTTGACAAAGTCTTATTATCCAATTAAGTAAGATATAAATTTTTAAAGATGTCTCTTATTAAACCTTGTGTGCGTTTTTACAATGATAAGGATAACAAAAGGTAATCTAAAAAAAATTATTAATTAATACGGCGCAATCATTTTTATTTTTATATTTCTAGATATAATTCTCCTATTGACCCTTTTACTCGAAAGGCTTGGCTCTCGCGAATAAAAAATCCTAAACTATATGAGCTAATTAATGAAAAACATCTACGTCATTATTGTGCTTGCGCCAAACATTTTGCACCAATGTGCAAATATGTAGGTAACAAATTGAAGAAGTGTGCTTTACTTACATTACTCTTACTAGCTAAATGAAGTTTTACAGAAAACGTTCGTTTTTTAATATATTGCATTCTTTAGACTTATATGAAGAAACAATTAGTGGTTGTTTTTTGTCTGAATCCGATCAATCAACTCCAGATACTTCAGGTATGTTGCAACACGGCTGTAGTAAAAAGGGCATTGTGGCAAGGTAAGATAAATGCTAAAACGACAAGATGAAAGCTAATGGAATTGAGGAAAAATCCTCAGCTGTTAGTAAATATCGAAAAATTTAAACCAAGCCATTATAAATTTCTTTAGCAGCCAGGGAAGAAATAAAAAAAGAACCACGAGAACGACAGTTTACGTTGGACTAGACGCTGTCTCTTTCGATTTACAAGCAAGGTGGTAAAGAATACCGTTTCTTATCAAATTTGTTTTCTTTACTTAAATGTAAATAAAATGCAGAATGATTTAAGATAGAAATTGCATTTTAATGTTTGACGACGTATCATTAAGCACTGGCTTTCAGTATAATGCCACATTAGATTGTATTGATGGTTTTGTAGACATGGGTGGATCAAATATAGGGTTGCCAGCTCTCCGGGTTTGACCCGGAGACTCCGGGTTTTGACATGCGGTCTCCAGGCTCCGGTTCACTGCACATTTTCTCCGGGTAAAAACGTATTTAACAAAAGAATAATGGAAAAGATCTAAAACTCTTTTTACAACAGGAAAACATATTAAGAATGGTAAAGATAATAAATATTAAGACTCAAAATATTGTCTATCGGGTAAATCGTTAACATTTGTAATGCTTAATAAAGTTTTTTTGCGTCTAAGAAAATCATTTATTCTTGTTAAAAATTAAAAATAACGCTTAAATTTTAAGAGTAATTAATTTTAACAGAACTAATTTTTTGTTGAAGTTATAAGAAAACACATATTATTGTTATTTTCATCAAAGTTGTGCTATCTGTTGCACTAAATAAGTCCTTTTACGTAGTAATCTGTAATCGAAATAGGAAAAGGATAGGGGAATCACTTATTCGCTTCTTTCCGATGTTCATCACGTGAACTTGTTGTTTACCGCTACTTTTTATTATTAATAACGATTGCAATCGTAAAGTTTCAGTGCAATTTTTTGATTTGTTTTGTGAGCTTTAAAAAGTTTTGTAGTTATTTACAGTTTTGCAATTTGCAATGAGTGAGAACAATAACAGAGAAAATTCGAGTGCATCTACGTCATTTGAATCCTTCCATAAAAATAAAAAGGCCAAGTATGCAACGCATTTTAAGGACAGTTGGAGACAAAATCCGCTATACAAAAGTTGGTTGGTGAAAATAGATGAGTTTACAGCTAAATGTAATATCTGCAACATAAAATTTACTGTTCAACATGATGGTGAAAAATCTTTAAAAACTCATTTAAATAGTAAAGGTCATTCTAAGACCGCTAACAAATTGTCCAAAAATACACTACTTACAGCGTTTTTACCAAACAAACATTCCAACGAAGATAACTATGTAACCATAATTGAAGTGTCTCAAATTTATCACGCCGTAAATCATCATCATAGTTATTTGAGTACTGATTGCGGCATTAAATTAAATTCTTATGTTTATCGTGATTCTGATTTGGCAAAGAAGGTTCATTGCGGTCGAACAAAAGCGGAAGCAATAATTGCAAATTGTTTGGGCCCTAAAAGTGTTGAACGTGTATTGGAAGAAATGGGCGCTGGTACGCCCAACTCTATAGCATTTTCAATTATGTGTGATGCTTCAAATAAGGGCAGTCAAAAGCTCTTTCCAATAGCAGTCAGATATTTCAGTCTCAAGAATGGTGTAGTAAACAAACTTTTAGACTTTATTGAAAATAATGATGAATCTTCTTTATCAATTAATAATAGTATACTGAAAACATTGGAGATGTTTTCACTAAAAGCATCCTAAAAGCATCATAACTCTGTTTATCAAAAATTGAGCGCTAAGAACAAGGGAATTGTAAAGGCTAATTGTAACTGCCACGTTATACATAATGCTGGTAGAAATGCTTGTAAAGTATTATCTTTTGATGTTGATAATTTAATATTAAAAATTTATGCAGAATTTTCAAATAGTGCTAAAAAAACAGAATCTCTAAAAGAGTGTTTTGATTATTTGGATATTGAATATCAAAAAATGATAAGGCATGTTACAACAAGATGGCTTTCCCTATATGCTGCTCTTGAACGTTTAATACGATGTTGGCCAGCAGTTAAAAAATACTTTTTAGAGTTAGGCGAAGAAAATTGTCATAAAAACATATGGAGTTTTTTTAGTAGTCAAGAACATGAAATGGATAATAACTTAAAACCTGATATTTCATTTTCAGAATGTTTATTTCTTGCATCATTATATGCATATGTTGAACGTGCATATAATGAAACTGGAGAGTAATTATATAACAAGCTTAGAGTTACATAATATAATTTAGATTTAAAGGAACAAATAGAAAGCCGACTGGAAGATCAATTTTTTGGAAGCAAAATATCAATGGCTTTGGGATATCTTACACCATCTCAAAAACAAACATTTATAAAAGAAGCTATATTAGTTTATCAAAGAACTTTAAATTACTTAAACCAGTATTATGATTTTGAAAACTCACCTTTTAAATATTTTGAATGTTTAAATTAAAAAAAAAATAAAAGTATTGAGTATCAAAAGATATTAGAAGCTAAAAATGTTATCAAAGTAAATATAGATGAAGATCGATTATATGATGAGGTACTTCTTCTTAGAAAAACCCTTAAAACTCTACAAGATAATTCGGTTACTTTGGAATTGGGCATAGACAAAATATGGTGTCAGATATTTGAAACTGCAGATATGCCACAATTGACGAAAATTGTCATTAAAATTTTATCGATACCCGTAAGCAATGCTTACCCCGAAAGAATATTTTCGTTAATGAAAAACTTGTGGACTGACGAACGTAATCGCATGAGCGTGGCTTTGGTAAATGCAGAATTATGTACAAAATTAAATTTCAATATGTCATGCCGACAATTTGCTGAATATTTAGAAAAACGCGAACAAAATAATTTATTAAAAATATGCCAAAGTAACAGCAAATATATAAGTTTCAAAAACGTAACCAAACTAAGTTACAAATAATGTCATGCTTTATTTATGTAATATAAAGTTGTACAGTTTTAGTGAAAATTTGTAACATTTTTGTTTTATTTTTACGTACATTATGTTTAAATTGTTGTTTTTTTAAAAAAAAAATTATTATTCAAAGTAAGAAAATGAAATGCAATGTTTTATTTTAGAATATTTTTTTGGAACAAACTTTTGTTGTTTAGACTATTTGTTGTTTTTCTTTTTCGATAAAAATAAAAAGTTTATTTTTAGTATATTTTTTTTTGGTTGTCAGAATCTCAGGGTGAGGTCATTTTTAAATCTGGCAACCCTAATCAAATAGGAAACCTAAATTTGCCTATCATGCATCATTATTCATGATAAAAGGAATTCATAGAAAATGGAAGCAAGTAGTTTGCTTTTATTTTGTGAAAAACTGCACCAGTACCCCAGATCTAATACGTGTAATGAAAGATGTTACTAATAACATCTAGACCAGTGGTTCCCAAAGTGTCCCTAGGGTCATTCAGGGGGTCCTCGGAAAATTAAAATCGATTTGGGGGTCCCTGTACAACGTCAGGGTGTCCGCGCAAGGTTTAATAAAAAATAATTGAATTCAGACACATTTTTTTTTTTAATACGGAAGTTAAAATAATAGTAAAAACTCGCCAATAGATTATTAGTAAATTATTTATTAATTTATTAATAAATTTTTAGCAATTTTTACATCCCAAGTAAAATCTAAATATAGACAGGTGCATAAAATTATACTTTATTGTACTTTATCGTACTAAATTGTACGTAATTGTATTTTATACAAGTAATAACAGGCATCACGATGCAGGCTTATGCCTACTCGATCTTGTATAAACAGGAATAGCGTCGATCCCTGCACCAACTAGTGAGTGTATATAACAATTTAGTTCTCTCTTGTACGTGATGTGAAGTGCATACAACAAATTTTTTTGTTTTGTTACATAGATAGCGTACTTTCGTTGCGTAAGTATATTTGAATAAAACTGATATCTCTTAAATTTAAATTTATTACAAAAAAATTCAGCTGTAAATTTAGTTTAAAATTTAAACTGTCGAGTTCTTAAATTTACGACTAAATTTACAGTTAATTTTTTTGTATAAACCTGGCTCCTCTTGTTTAAGTTGATTAAAAAAATTATGTATCACAGTAACACTCACTAAGAATTTCTTATTTTATTAAAATTTTTGAAGGAATTCTAAGTTTCTTCAGTTAATGTTTCGAATTACTGTGTTTTAGTGAAGTCCGTTGTTAATTAATTTTGAATTATTTATTATAATTATAAAAATATATATAAGTACATCCCTGTATCGTTTTGTGCTCTTTTTTCAGATAACAGTATGGGTGAACCGAAGAAAAAAATGCAGACAATACAGTGTTGAATATATTAAATTTGGCTTTATTCCGTCACTAGGAAATAGTACTTGACCTTTCTGCCTTCTATGTAATTAAACGATGTCAAACGATTCAATGAAACCTTCTAAAATTAAGGAACATTTAAATATCCATAGTGACAAAAAAGATAAGGATTTAACATTTTTTCAAACATTCAAAGAAAAATATTTGAAAACACCGAAATTGCAAGAACTCATAGAGACATCTCAGAGCGATGACGATGGACTTCTTATAATATATCTTTAATGATTGCGAAGTCCGGAAAGCCGCACACTGTAATAATTCGAAAATTATTTAACGGTTTTAAGAAATAATCATTCGAATTAGAAATTCCTAGAGTGCAGCCTTTCGTTATTTTAAAAACTAAAAATCACGTCTCAAGTTAACGACGTCCGGTATAGAGACCAGACTTCGTGTTAAATTTTGTTAAAAATTATGTATCCGTAGTTTGATGGGGGAGATGCGAACCGAAACGAAGAAGTTGTTAAAAACTTAGACGTTGGATCACGTAAAAATTTGATGGTTTCCACTGTTTGGAAATTACGTGACGATTTTTAGGATTAGTTAGTGGCGGATGTTATCTTCTGGTCTTGTGGGCGAGGAATTCTTCCCTTCCACAAATTCCCTCATTGGCTCAGAAAATTATTGTAAAATATCCGCCCCGTATTTTGGATTGGCCCCAGGTGTCGGGGATGTCCAGACGTTAGGGAACGCCTAATGAAGGTTTTGCACCCCTCCAAGACCCGAGGTTATTTAAGGCCTTGCACACGTCATAAAAAAAAGGAATTCTGAACTTAGTTTCAATTCAACTTCGAAAGATATCTTTTTAGAAAGATTTCCAACCAATACTCAACCAGCGCTCTGTTAGACCGAAACTTAGATTCGCTTTAACGCCAATTCTAAGTCCCGTCGAAATCGAGAACTTTGACTTAGCTTCAAGGGCAACTTACTTCTGATTCGGGCGTCCGCGTCGTGTCGGAAACCGTGTTCACTTGAGGATTTGGTGTGTTGTGTCGAAGAAGTCTTCCCGGATTATCCCGAGAATATTCCAACAGGATCCAGGTTGCGACCCATCACCGAGACCACCAGATCGGAACACACGTCCGGGGTAAGTCTGTTTGCCAGTTCTCCCTATCATTTATCGGTCAACGAGAGTTCGCTGTAGGGTTAGGTTCAGACAGGTCATTTTCATTTTTAATTTTGTTATGACTCCTTAAGTAACGTCGGGTATTCACGTAGGTAGTTTTTTTTAAGATTAACTTTGTATCTTACCTTCTTTGTTATTTTTGTAAATATAGATTAAGTGTGGTTAGAACACTTGTCGTTTTATTTCACATTTCCTGAGAGCCTTAGTGCAAGAACCCACGGTTCTGAAATAGTGACCGCGCGCTTGCCATTTAATCTTGTTTGAATAGATAGGATCAGGTAGGAGTCTTTCAGACTAAGAATTAGGTAGCGCGAAATACTGTTTCTGGTAGCAGCGGTAATTACCAGAGGTTGAAGTCGTTCAGTGACGGCTTCACCACAACACTATTAGCGAACAACTTATTCTACCAGCTACTATAAGTGAGGTAATACGCACCGTGATGCACAAACCAGCTTACGATATTATAAAAAGAATTCCATTGAGTAATAATACAGTACGAAGAAGGATCGACGAAATGGCTCAGAGTGTGTTTCAAACATCTCAGTTCTCTATACAGCTTGACGAGTCAACATTACCCGGAAATGAGGCTTTACTTTTAGCTTATGTGAGATTTGTGAAAGAAGAAAAAATGTCCCAAGAATTGTTATTTGCTAAATGTTTGGAAACTGATACGAAAGGTGAAACATTATTTACTGAATTAAAAAGATTTCTTGATGTAAAAGCTATACCCTTGACTAATATCAACTCCGTTGCTACTGATGGTACTCCGGCAATGGTAGGACGACTCCGAGGCTTTCTGGCGTATTTAAAACAAGTCATACCTTAGTGGACGTTTGCATCAATCACTACATTATGTCATTAGAGCAGTTATAAAATCAAAAGGAATGAATTAAATGAGAGATTATTTGCTCAACTTTGTTTGGAAAGTGATGATGAGTGTAATCGTTTACTACTTAGCACAGAAGTACGTGCTAAGTGCGTGTTTGAATCGCTTCTATTCTTTTTTTGATTCAGTGTTGGAATTCCTGGAGAGTAAAGACAATGATTACCTCGAAAAATAGCATCGCCTATACGACTGATTTATTTGCCAGATTCAACGAGACTAACTTGAAACTACAAGGTGACACGCTAAATTTAATCAAAACTAAAAGTGTAATATCTGCCTTTGTTGCAAAACTTTTGCTATACAAACAAAACATGGGAAGAGGAGAATGTTCTCAGTTTCCAAATCTTTCAAAATTGCAAAATAGAGACGAAGATTTGCTTGCTTATTGTCAAAGACTATTTACTATTACTCAAAGATTTTAAGACATTCTTCACATGGATATTCCCGATTGGGTGATGAATCCTTTTGTAAGTAGTCAAACTCAGAGCACAAATGCAGTTGATTACATGCCAATAGAGGAGCAACTTATTGAATTATTCACAAATGAGGAGCTGAAACCAATGTTTAAACAAGCATACAAAAATTTCTGGTTACGAAAACAGATTCCAATCTTATATCCTGCATTATGGATTATTGTATAGAAGCTGTTGATTGCTTTTCCGTCTTCGTATTTGGTAGAACGTGGATTCAGTGCCGCTACGAGCCTCGGGATTTGCGGTTGCTACTGACAAACATCGAGCCGGACATAAATAAACTCATAACATCCCATCAGGTTCATACAAGCCATTGATATAATATAGCCATTGTTATAATCAATAAATACTTCTTCAACAAAATGTTTACTTTATATTGTATTTTTACGTCACCACTTACCATTAAGACAACAATGTTAAAGTCCTCATTTTTCTATTATGTATTTAATGTAGTCTTTGGGAAACAATGTGTTAGAGAATATCTGCTTTCGATTGGTGATAGTGGCGTCTTTAGTGCGTTCGTTTTTGTGAATCTAGAGGCGACTTCCGGTTATTTGAAAAATCGCCTTAATTAACCGTTATATTTTTTAAAGTTTCGACTGTCGATTTCTACTATTTACGATGTTGTGAACAACTTCTTTGTAATAAGATTATGTGTTAAAATCAACCGTTTCGGAGTTATATCGATTTTTAAGAAAATATATTTTTTACATTTTAACTTATACCTCAGAAGCTACGCGTCTCGTTAATTTCCGATTTACACCATTATCAACTGCTAGCAAAGCTCTAATGATTGACTATAATTTCGACGTTACTGCTTCAAGTGTGAAAAAAAAACTGAAAAAAGCATTTATTTCAGAAACGGAGTGTTTCGCTGAATTTTTATTGACGGCACTAACATAGTGTAATGAAAATCTATCGAATGACACCGGTCTCGTCGTTAGTGCTTTTCATGAGGTGTGGCAAGCCACTAAAAAATTAACATATCTCCCGAATGGGATGTCCCGCGAAAGTTTTCTTGGAAGCACTAAAGAGCACTAATGAATGGCATATGTTTCATCGTTAGTGCTTTAATGTCCCGCCAACTTTACGAATCTAGACATTGTGGCAGCCAAACTTATTTTTAGTTATAACTTCGTAATGTTGAATCTAATAATTTTGATTTTCTGGAACAATAACTGGAACAACTAGAACAAAATAGAATAACAAAGAAATCTGATTTAATATATTTAAAAATATAAATGGTGTATACAAGGTCCACTCAACATTTAGTATTCAAACTTAAAATTCTAAAATTCACGATCGATATTTACAACATCTCTTTGGCGCGTCTGTCGGACGGTGGTAAGTTAAGTAGATGTGACTCGTCCACTTTACGCACATGGCGATTATACATAAAAGAAAAAACATTTACTAAACCTGTTAAAAATCTGCACAGAACAGAATTATTTCCAACTTAATAATAAATTTTATAAATATAATGAAGGACTTCCGATGAGCTCCCTCTTGAGCGGCCTTCTCTCGGCCATCTTTTAAAATAAATTAGAAATTATAGTTTTGTACACTAATAACTTGATTAACGATGATGTATGTTTAGGGCACAGATATGTTGACGATGTCTTAATCGTTTGGTATGATGACGGTATAAACCTTATTGAAGATTTTCACAAATACATAAATAACTTACATAATAACATAAATTTCACTTTAGAAGTTAAAAAAGACAAACAATTAAATTTTCTGGGTCTTACCTTAATTAGTACAGATTCCACGATCGAATTTAAAATTTATAGAAAACAAACGCAGACAGATACCATAATTCCTTTCAAATCACACCATATTAATGCACACAAGATAGCAGCCTTTAACTCTTATCTTTACAGATGTTTTAACACCCCTCTCTCAGAGACAGATAAAAATAATGAACACAATATCATTAAAAACATAGGTATCAATAATGGTTTTCCACTGACACTTATCAATACAAACACAAATTTAATTAATAAATTCACTTTCAAACATAATTTAAACCAATCAACCGGTCTGCAACTTTTCAATTCAAACGAAAACATTTATAGATCCATTCCATTCCCTGGTAAAATAGCATACAACATTTAAAACATTTTCAAGAAATACGGAGTCAACATACCTTATAAAAAACAATTACACTTTACATTATGCAAAAGATAGATTTGACCTTTTGGAATCGAATGGAGTTTACAAACTGGAATGTGACACTTGCGTTGCGACACTATTGGTGAAACAGGGAGAGTCCTTAAAACAAGAATCCAAGAACATATAATAAAATCAACTTCAAATTTCGGCAATCATCTCACTTTACATAATCATACTTTTGATATAAAAAATAATGTTAAACTTTTTCATAAACAGAAGAAAGGTTATATATTAGAACTCCTAGAAATCTATGAAAGAGAGAATTTGTAAAACTTAACACACAGTGCCTTAAATTAAATTTCATTCCAAAATACCATTATATAACTGTCTACACAACCCTTTTCCCCAAAATACCGAAGACCAGCATACCTAGCCGCACATGCTGGTCGCAGATTTTGAGGTCCCTGCGGTTCCTCCATTTCCCTATTCCCCCCCTTTTCTTCCTTTAAATACATTCCTCTCATCTTATTTATTTAACTCCTTAATTCCTAAATAAGTTAAACCCCAAATTTTAATTTACAATAGTACCTTAATTATCATTTTACAAATTTAAATATTAAAAATGAAAATTACTTTAACTTCTTGACCCACTTTAAATTTCAAAAACTTCAAATTGAATTTCAGAATATACAACATCTATAATTTTAAACATTGTTTGTCTTCCTCCTCTAACACATGCGTTTTAAATTTATATTAATTTTATTTTTAATTCATATTAAATACTGTGATTGTCGTAAAAAAACATTGTGATTAAACTATAACATAATTTGTGATGGAAAATTTTAAACTATTTTCTTAATTAAACGACGAACAAGTTACTTTGTTTTTGTCATTAATTATAATATTACTATTACAATATCTTATAATCATCTTAATAAATCACCTTATAATCTCTTGTAATCATCTTATAGCGCCTCTGATGATGACTAATAGTCGAAACATGTAAGGTAGATTTTTGTAAAATAAATCAGTAAAAAAGTACAGATTTTCACCAATTTTTAATTTAAATTTCAATATATATTACTACACGGTTAAATGGATACTCTAATCAATATCAAATTTAAAAATCTATATAATTTGAAATTGTTGTATAGTTGCCGATATTTCTGATGGTTTTTCCAACCGCGAGATATAGTACAGAATAATAATTATCGCTGGGAAAAATCACGTCAAGGTACATGATATATGACAGGCCCTCGTAGCCAAGGCCCATAAAGCGTATTGTATTGTATAAGCGTATGATACAATACGCTTTACTGACTTTGCTCGTAGCAAACTAAGACCAGGAGCACACTTCGTTTTTATATTATGCAAATCCTTATTTTACGTATAAAAAACAAAAGGAACACTTAAACAGTTATAGTATTAAATATTATATACATTCGAGAAACAGAAATTTTAAATAAACTGTTGTAAATATTATATATTTGTATTTTTTTTTGATGCGACCTGAACATCCGCATCGGTCTGAAAGAAATATTAAAAAATTGCTCCAATCGGGTCACGTCGGGTCCTGTCGGAACGAAAGATAGTCACGATCACGCACGTTCACGTGAGTGGTATAAAAATTTATGCCCACTCATAGTGGGTCACGCATAACCAATCGTGACCCGATAATTACTATACCGTAATTGGTTTTCAATTTCAATCTATAAAAACATAGATATATATAATATACAATGGTAATAATATCAAATGAGAATATTTTGACTTATTTAAAAAAATAATCTAAAACATATATTATTTTTAAAGTCCAACTGCTAAAGTATGCAATTTTTTATGCATTGTACGGCAAAATTATGGAATAAATTTATTAAACCTTTATGAACATTGTAAATATATTCAGATAATTATAAAACAAATGACTATCGGGAAGTGAATGTAGACTCATAATGTCTAAAAAATAACGTAGATTCATTTTTGTTAATGTTTTGTTAAATTGATTCCACAATCTTGCCGCTCGCTGCATAGATACGTTGTGGTAAATCATCACATTTTTTGGTCTACCGTTCTACACGTTATTTCCAGATGATATAATGAATATGTGCCCATAATTATGAAAGTGGTCTAATTGTAAGTCAAAAATTTTAAAAAATAGGTTCTTCAGTTATTTGATATCACATTGCTTAGACTAAATTTATGAAATGTAATTTTTACGATATCGTCAAAAATGAACCAATTTCAACATTAAATGTAATTCATTTAGTGTTAATTATGACAGTGGTCTAAGTCAAAAATTTAAGAAATTATAAAGGTTATAAAGATAGCTATAGAAAATGTCGCATTGCCCTCGTTGATGCGTATAAAAAGTACATAATATTCGATAAATGATAATCAATAACAGAAACGACATTTCATTCCGGTTTATCTAACGATATCATTAAATAACAGTTCGATCGGCTCTTCGAATCTAATTTATTTGGCGGCAAATAATTTATATATTTTACCACTATGTCGACAGATAAGTTCTGGTAAGATAATGACAATATAGATAATTATATGAATTTATTATTATTCGAATATAATATAATCTATAGATATTATAGGACTACATAATACATCCAAGAAATGTAAAAGAATAAGACAATTCCCATCTTCAAATGAATCATACCAAGACTTTACTGTAAATTTAAAATCTCATGAAATGTCGCAAGTTAAAAATAATAGAAATGGTACAAATGGAAAAACATAACAAAAGAAAATGGGCAAGAAATGAAGGTAGTTATGCACAAAATATCAGAAAAATTAAGAGAAATCATGGCGAAGAATACACTACAAAATAAATCAAAGCTTGTGTGAGTGCCAAATTTTTCAGTTCTTTTTCTAAAATAAGAACTGCTTTTGCTCAAAAAAATGTTTAGATCGTATAGAACTTAATGAAAGAAAATCTAATTTTGATAATTTCTGGCCATCAACGGCTAATAAAACAAAGGCGCCCCAGAACTTTTGAAAGACCTTTGTGAAAATGCAGTTACAAGTATTTTCTGTCAAGAAATAATAATTCAGAAGTAGTGTCGGTTTGCAGGAACTTTTTTTGGACACCTATAAAATTTCTGTAGGGCGGTTAAGTCGTGCTCTGAATGCTGAAACACCTGGAACTGATCGTCGTGGGAAGATACCTGTTGTGAATGTTTGACGTTTCGGATGTCATGTTGCGACCTTTTTTGCAAACCAGTTTCTGAAGAAGGTTGCAACATGGCATTCAAAACGTCAAACATTTTTTCAAAAAACGTACGGCACCCGAAAACCCGAAACTTTCTAGTTTTTGATCTAGTGTTAGTCCTAGTGATAGTTCTAGTGATAGTGCTAGTGTTAGTTCTAATTTTTGTTCAATTAACACCGGTCGTGAAAGCCTTCGTTCTTATATTCTTCAAACGCAATTGTTTAAATATCTCGAAATAAGGAATATATGACATGAATTATGAAAGTGGTCTACTTTCATAATTATGGGCACATATATCTCATAGGTCACATTGACGAGTGCAGCTCTAATAATAGTGCTTTGAATAGATGTCCTATAATGTATCTGCAGTTGTAAAAATTTTATAATTAGACCAATAATAAGTTATTACAGTAAGGTGCCGATTATCCATCAACCGTTTACGGGGTTGGCGGATTAAGCGTGCTGGAATTTTTTTTTTTTTATTTTTAACAAATTCAATATTACTCAATAACAAATTCTTAAAGTACACGTAAACTGCGAAACGACTAATTTCTTCCGGAAAAAAACAATATTGTGACGTATCAAAAGAAAGTATAGAACGAAAAAACAATATTATGTAGTTATGTTTAAAAAAATGACAGAGCAATAAAAACCCGTCTCAACGTTCCTCGAGAACCTTCAAATTATAAATCCGGGGAAACACAGACGGTTGATAAACATATGTTTTCATATCGTATCTTACGTAGTCATTCTTTGTGCGTAAATTCGTCTTGCATCGGCACAGTGGTTCAGTGGTTAAAAACAATGTTATAATATTCTTTTAGTACCATCCATGGCTCCTAAGCGAAAACGGGTAGTTTTAATAGTAGAAAAAAATTAGAAATTATTAAAAGACGTAAACAATGAAGGAATTACACTTTCAACAGGTTGGTTACGACGTTTTAAGGAAAGGCACGGAATTACGGAATTACAAATTCAAGGAGAACAGTTTAGTGTTGACGAAGTTTTTTGTGACATATTATTAAACGTGATTAAAGAATAGTATACTACAGTACAAGTGAGGAAACTAAGGTTTCTCACTCACGTTTATGTCAGATTTCCACACGAGCCGTAGGCGAGTGTGGAAAGACATACAAGTGAGTGGAAAATATTGGTTTCTCACGTGTGCTGTATAGCGTTTTGTTCAATCCTACTATTTAGAGAAAATTCGGTCTTAAAATTCATTAATTCTTGGCTAATGTCATGTTGATATGTCGGAGACGACACTTTTTAACGTTGTTGTCCTCGTAATTGATTGATAAACAACCAGTTGTGTCAAATTATGAGACTTTTTGACGTTGTGATACTCTTAATTGATTGATAGACAACCAATTGTGTCAAATTGTTAATTGTCATCATTACGCAAATTAATTAAGATTATTAATTTATAAAAGTGAAATACTTCGTTTAATTTTCCTTATGTGCTCTCTACCGTTTTTTAGTTCACATCCGTTACGTTTAAACAAAGAGTTGTACCTTTAAAGGTTTAAATTTCGCTAATAGTCGATGAAGAAAACTAGAGTGAGTGAAAAATATTTTCACTCACCCGTTACTATGAATGTTAGCAGAGTGAGTGAAAATAACAACTTTCAACACTCGTATCTACGCTAGAAACTGGCAATTTCAAAGGTAGGATTGAACAAAGAAGTTTAGTACCTGCGCAAATATATAATGGCGATTAAGGTTGGGCCGACTACGACTTTGGCCGACTAACGACTATCCGACTATTCAGCCTTAAAAGGGACGATTAATCGGCCGACTAATCGGCCATTGCCGATCATTCCAACCGAAATTCGGATACTTTCGTTGGATACTTTTGGAAGCGCTTATATACCACATAATGTTGTAACACGTTTAGATGTATTCGATTTCTTTCGCAATGCAATCGCAAGCAATGTCAAGAATTAAATCGTGTGCAAAAAAATCGTGTAAAAGTGCAACCAGTGCCCGGCATCAATTTCGCGCGGTGGATAAAGTAAAATGGCAAATACCACGAGTTTGACAAATCACGTTAAACATAAGCATAACGAATTGTTACCTCAATTGTGCACTGTGATTAAGAGCATTTCAACTCTTTCATCATCGGGAGTTTCTTCAAATTTACAAACAGAGAAACTGCACTCACCATCTCTAATTACCCTATCTGGTGACTCAAAAAGGCACCAACAAAATATAGAAAATTGTTTTATTGTACAGTGGCCAGTAGAAGATCTACGGGCGAGAGATATAAATATATGATGAGATATATATTGGTGAGATGATAGCTTTAGATAATCAACCCTTATCTACAGTGGAAAATGTAGGAAGTATTTTGCGGAAAACATCATCCCCTTTATTTACGAAAACGTAAAATTTAAACTTCAGAGTGCAATAACCGCTGTTGCTGTTTCTGTTACTACTGATTTATGGACAAACATCAATAATTTGCAAAGTTTTCTAAGTTTTACTGCCCCTTGGTTGGATGATAATTTCAAATTTCGACACGCAGTGCTTCATATGAAACATTTTCTCGAATCTCATACCGCTGATAACATAAAAGAATGTTTAGAAGAATTTCCAACTTTATGGGATATAAATACCAACAAGATTCATGCAATTGTGCGTGATAACGGCAGAAACGTGGTGAAAGCCATTAATGACTCCATATTTAAAGGAGTTCCCTGTTTTATACACACGTTACAATTAGTAATCAATAATGCACTAAAGAGGGAAAATGTTGCACACATTCTCACAAAATCAAGACGTATTGTCACTCATTCGCTGATACAACGGTCAATTTTGAAAATCTATCAAGTAATAAGTGGGAATTACTTCACAAGAGTATTGCATTACTAAAACCATTTGAAGAAATCACAAAGACCATAAGTTTGTCTTGCTCTTCAATATCTGATGAAGCTATAAAGTTAAGTATTACCACACTTAAAAACATTACAAAAATATCTAAAATATTTTATTGACGAAAACGATGAAATAATGCAAATGAAAAGGGTGTTGGAATTTGAATTTTGAAAAACAGATTTGACATAGAGCAGAATAAACTATTTGCAATCGCAACATTGGTTGATCCCAGGGATAAGCAACAATTTTTTGAAGTGGAAAATATAGGAACGATACGGTCGCAATTGTTAGAAATTCTTAAAAATAGCATTAAGGAGCACATGAAGGTGATACAGATAAAGAAAACCGTTATGATAATGTAAATATTGACAGAGAATCTACAATCCATTATAATTTTTGGGATTGTTATCAACAACTGGTAACCAGGAAAGTTACACCTGTTGAAGACGATAAATCTCCAGCAGCTCACGAACTGCAGTACGAATACTGCAGTTCGTGCAGTACCAGAACTGCAATACCAGTTATAAAGCGCACTGACGATCCATACGAATGGTGGAGCAAAAACAAATTACGATATCCACAAATGGCTGCTATAGCTAAAACATATTTATATATATTTGTGTTGTCCTGCTAGTAGTATATGTAGTGAAAAACTTTTTTCTGAAACGGGAAACGTTTATGAAACCAAAAGAAATCGGTTGCCTCCTGACAGAGTAGAAACTTTAGTTTTTTTACAACACAATATTCCCTTAACAACTTAAAACCTTTACTTTTTGTTTAATAATATTTATGATATAAATTTTATATTTATTTTTAATATTTTGTTAGTTTCTTTACAGTTTGTTAGTTATTTTTGTTTGTTTGTTTTGTGATTGTTTAGAAACATATTTGTTTGAAATGATTAAAATTATTTTTATTTTACTTTTCTTTGGTATATAATTTACAACATTATAGTAAATGCAGACTAATCGGTGCCTTTATTGTTGAATTGCCGATTAATCGCGGACTAATCGTAGACTAAAAAGTGGCCGATTAATCGGTACAATCCTAATGGCGATGAAACCGGTCCTATTGGCGTGCAATGCCCACTCGTACATTGGCATCCGCTATTGAAAAAAAGAAGCGCCTAGCTATAAAATTAGTAAAGATCGGATTACAGTTTTATGTTGTTCAAATGCTAGTGGAGAAGATAAACTAAAGTTAGCTGTAGTAGGGAAGTCAAAGTCGCTTAGAGCTTTAAAGGATATTAAAAATCTTCCATTCGATTACTATAATCACCGTTCTGCGTGGATGACTCGCAATATCTTCAAAATGTGGTTTAAAGATAAATATGTGCCTCATGTCAAAAAATATATGGACGGGAAAGGTCTCCCTCAAAAAGCACTATTACTTCTTGATAATGCGCCATTTCATCCAGCAGGTGAAACATTGTCAGCTGAGAACGGGAACATCAGTGTTTTGTATCTACCCCCAAATGTTACCGCTCTGATTCAACCCATGGATCAGGGTGTAATTGAAACAATGAAGAGGTTGTACAGAAAAAATCTAATGATGTATCTTGTCGTAAAAGACAACATCGCTCCTTTACAGATTTGGAAATCAATTACGCTTCGAGATTCGGTATACAACATATCGTATGCCTGGCAAAATATGAAATTTTATGCGACGAATCAGCTGAAAAAAATGAAATTCATAACGATGAAGCTGATGAACCTTTAGCTATACAACTTCAGTTGTTAAAAAATGTTCAAGGCTGTGAACAACTTGATGACAAAAATATCCTGGAATGGCTAAATATTGATTCGAACGTTTTGGACTGTGAACATATGACCGATGATGATCTAGTCCAGCCATGTCCAATCCAAATTACTCTTCGGGCTAAAATTTAGGAATGTACAAGGCACTGGGCCGCTACCCACCTGAACAAGAAAATTTCAATTCTAGCGCACACTTGCGCTCAAATGAGATACGTATACACAAAGTAGCATGTACACAGATATACACAATAATATATAGGTATTTCAGTAAATTACAACAGATATTTAATGTGAAACTTGTTTATTTATTTTATTTGAAATTTCTTTAATATCAACTTCTAATTTTGTTGTGGCACAACGTAACTGATTCGTCAAATTTGCGTCGGTGAGCCTGTTACGGTCTTTGGTTTTGACTAATTTTAATCTAGAAAAAAATGACTCACAGAGATATGTTGTGCCGTTTGCTGCCACAATACACATAGCTAATTTTTTCAAATTAGGAAATTTATCTTCCTGGATATATTTTCCATAAAAGTCAACTATATTGATGTCCTCAAACCTTAATTTCATTTCTGAGTTGGACTGCAGATCGATAAGTTCCAGTTGTAAATAACCTGGAGCTGCATTCACATCAATATTAAATGGACAATTAAAAATATTGAACATTTGTTCAAATTTTTCTAGGTAGGCAAATCTTTTTTCAAATTCCTCAAGCAAATCTTTAATATTATGCGAATATTCGGAAATGGGTTTATTTTCCATTTCGAAACCATTTAAGTGAGGGAAATGGGTGGTATTATTCGATTTCAGTTGATTTTGAAAATATTTTAATTTAGCAATGAATGTCTTTATTTCTTGATAGCAATTCGTAATTAATTTATTTTCTCCTTGAAGATTCTGATTTAGTTCATTTAATTTAGTTGTGATATCTATTAAGAAACACAAATCCAACAACCATTCTTCATCGTATAATTGTGGAACGTCTTCGCCGTTCTCATTCATGAAAATTCTAATTTCTTCCCTGAGGTTCCAAAATCTTAATAAACATTTTCCACGACTCAACCATCGTATTTCGCGAAGGTATTCTTGAAACTGGCGGTGTTTTAATGAATTATTTTTTGTTTTGTTAATAATATTAATGACAACTGACATCACGTGGGACATATTTAATGACTGAGCACATAGATTTTCTATATGTAAAAAACAATGACAAATAAATAAATCCAAAAATGATGTATTTTGTCCCAAGCTTTCAATATGTTTGCAAATTAAAGTAACTGCTCCTATGTTTTTTCCTATCATTGATGGTGCTCCATCGGTTGTAATACCAATAAGTTTTTTTAAATCTAATTGTCGATCTTCCGCGCTTTTTAGAACAGCATCTTTAATATCTTTGCCCGTTGCTGTATCCTTCAGACTCACAAGATCAAGGAGTTCTTCTGTTACTTTCAGCTTATTATCAACTCCGCGAATAAATATAGCAAGTTGTGATGTATCCTTGATATTGGTTGTTTCATCCAAAGCTAATGAGTAGTACACAAATTGTATGGTATGTTCATTGAGGTTTAGGGATATTTCATTGGAAATATCATCAACTCTACGTGCAACAGTTTGATGAGACAGACTTATTTGTTTATAAATATGAATTTTTTCCGAGCTAATATCAGCTGCAGCAATTAAACATTCTTTAATGTATTCTCCATCCGAGAAAGGTTTCATTTTTTTAGCAATAATTTGAGAAATTTTTTTAAACTTGTACTGACAATGTCGTTTGATTGTTGATTTTGTTTTTGAAACACATTTTGTTGAGACTTTAAGTTAGCTTTAAGTAAGTGTAATTTGGCCTTGCGTTCACCACCAGAAAGTACAGAAAGTTCCGTATGTTTTTCATAATGTCTTCGTATGTTATAAGTTTTAGCAGTAATCGTTTTACGACAAACTAAGCATACAGCATTATTTTTTACTTGCAAGAAAACGTAGTCATCTTCCCAATTATTTTTAAATTGTCTGTTTTCATCTTCTAGTTTTCTTTTCTTCCTACCCGACATCGCACGTCAATATTATGGACAATTTTATTTATTCTGGTATAATTAAAGAAACGAATAAATTTTTGTAGGACTGCAAATTAAAATAAAATATTACTTACTTTTATTTTCACAACCTTTTTAAAACAATAAGTTTATCAACTCTCTACGAAGAACTCGCATAAACTGAAGGGACTATAAAATTTTATGATTCAATCCACTTTTGAGCGAAACAGGGGAATACCCGACAAAACGGACAAATTCGCAGTTACGTATCTCCGAATCTACGTAAGTCGGGTTTACTTAGGTCGGGGTATTTACTGTATTCGTAAACGCCATACATCGGGATTCGCTATTGTGCAAATTATTTTTTTAACAGCGTCATTGCCGCCACCTCGGCGGCGGTGTCAAAAAATTAAGATGAAATGTTTTTCCCAATATATTAAGCTATGTGTTTACCAAATTTGGTGAAATTCGGCCAAGGAATAACTGAGTAAAATCGGTATATAGGTACCCACATACATACAAGATTCCATTTTTATATATTAAGATATAGGAGTTTTATAAAACATCATTCGACCAAGTAATAAAATAATTATTTGTATTATCGATTATTAAAATTTAAATATTAATTTGTGCGATGTTGGACATGGCTGATCTAGTCGATAGTGTAACCAAACCAATGGTTGTACCGCTCCAGTAATGAGTTGAATGAGTGACGATGATGTTGAAGATGATGCCTCAGAACCAAAGTCGAAAGTCAACTGCAAAGAAGCACTAACAGGTGCCGAAACTCTTTTTAATTATATGGAACAACAAGATGACACGGACTACATTGACATTTTAAAAAATCATACTTTAATAACAAATATTAAAGAAAAGATAATTAATCAGAAAACAAAACAAGTAAAAATAACCGACTTTTTTTTAAATAAATGAAGTGTATGTATGTTTTATATTTTCATGGTTTTAGATAAAGTTTTATAATAAAGAAGATTTGTTTTACATTACTTTATTTATTTTCTTTAATTCTCCATCCTTTCCTTATTACCTATTTATTAGAATATGAAACATTCACATTATTAATTTTAAAAACCTTAAGTTGTATTATCCGTGGTTTTCGATTTTCCGGGTTCCATTTCCCCCCCAATTACCACGGATAATCCGCATTCTACTGTATTATCAATTTAAAATTGTTATACCATCTATTGTTGAGCTTCTTAAATAGTGAATTTAAATATAAAATACATATATCCTTGTTTATAGATATACATAGTTATTCAACCGGTCGAGTTGGGTTGCTGTAGCTCGTGCTGCCTCTACCGGCAAACGAAAGTAACTACATTTATGAATGAATTGGAAAATTCAACTTGTAGTATAAGTTGTATGCTCAATCTAGAAAATAACTATAAACATTACATTTTATTTAGACAATATTCATCTTATTGTAGACTTATTCCAGACGTGGTTGGCGCCGTGCATTCTTTTGAGTAATCGGTCGACCCGGGTCGACACATCGAATCGAAATGAGTAGGTAGATAAACTAAGTTCTTTGCAACAATTTGAGTTTGGATAAACAACTTTACGTCTACATTTTTTTTAAATTGAAATAAACATCGTTTACAATTGTAAAGTATAAAAATTATAAAAAATTAAAATGTGATTATTGCGTCTCACAATAATCAGTTCACCTTTATTTGTAAATAACATACTTCGATATAATTTTAATATATCTCGAAAATATTCGGTAATACAATCTTCTAAACCTATCGATGCACATCTTCATTATCACTTAATAATATAAAATATGATAAAGTGGACAGACTAATAATGGAGAAGAATTAAGAATTTCAGAAGACCCGTGGTACACATATCAAGTTTGAATCATTGGTAAGCCGAATACAGAATCAGTCATCAACAGATATAGTGTCTCACTAACGAAAGAAGAAGCCATGGAACTGACCAAAGGACTCCACTACGCAATCGCTACAAAGGAGGTCCCGAAGGAAGCAATAAGAAATTTTTACTGGAGAAACCAATAAAGAATGCTGTAAACGGTCTTTGCCAGAAACTCATTGCGGAGGGATTACCAGAATATGCTTACGGATTACTGTTTATCAGCGACGTATTTTTGTTGGAAAGGAGAGTTTTACGTGCAGTTTGACGGCGCAGCCATGAAATCTCCATTGTTGCCGACTATTCATTCGAAGAAGATGCTTTGAAGAAGAGCCTGTAGAAACCAAAACTATGGCTTCGATGCGTTTGTGATTTGGCAAGAAGGCAGCGAATGCCTCCAGGCGTTCTTAGATCACTTAAACGACGTCAACAACATCCAACGATAAAGATTACCATAGAAACGGGAACTACCAAACAGTTGTCTTTCCTAGTTGCGTTGGTCAATAACACGACAAATGCTGACATGGAACTTGGAGTGCATAGGAAGAGGACCCACATCAACGTGTACTTAAAGGCAACATCACACCATCATCCCCTACAGAAGAGATCCGTGAACCACACTTTGTTTCAAAGAACAGCAAGCATTTGTAAAGGAGATAACCTACAGAAGGAGGAACGGTTTCTATGGGACATACTGCAGAAAATCGGATATACTTTGAGGAAATAAGATGAAGTAAGTACATAACCAGCTGGATTTATCTGTCAGTCAGCAGTCGGCGGTTGCGGAACATTGCCAACATCACCAAAGGCTGACAAAAGAGGCCATAGAAATCTACCGGCCTAAAAACAACGTCAACGGAGAAGATGGCAGCGAACTCAGCAGAACATGGAAGATGATGGTGAACACTAACAAGACTCTCAAACCAGATGCGATACAGTAATTAGTTAGTAATAAGCTTGTAATTAGTATAAACTGATAACTAATTAGTTTTCGACCGATATATTTGAACCAGTTTCTGAAGACGGTTGCAACATGATGTTTGAAACGTCAAACACTTACTGAAAAGACGCATGGCAAAACCCGAAAGTTTCTAGTTTTGCTCTAGTTTTTCAGTCAGTACTTCTCATCAATGGGTGTCGATGTAAAACTTCTATAGTCGGTAAGGTTTCTTTCTTTTCTTTTTCCAATTCAATATATATATACTCATTACTATCTCTTCTTCCCCTGAATATGTAACATATATCTCAACTATTTCAGGTTTTTCATAATAAGGTTTCAATAAATTTACATATACATAGTTAGTATCTGATATTTTCTTTATTAATTTCTTTCAATCTCCTAGAGTTTTTAATACCGATATTCCGGGACTCAAAATACCGGGATTCTAAACGAAATATGAGCGGTATTGAAAACGTCTTCGAAGTCGACCGCCCAAAGTATCGCGGAATTGGATTGGACTTCGAAATTCCACTTCAACCCAAAGCCTTCGACCACCCAATCTTAGGTGGTCTTCAAGTATTGAGTTGGGTTGTAATTTCGAAATCTAACCCAATCCAATCCAACTTAATGATGCTTTTGTCGGCCAACATCTTCGAAGTAGGGCGAGATATGAATGCAGAGTTACTTCGGGGAATCCATTCATTTCAACCGTCGTTCATCTTTCGCGCATTCTTCCCGAAAAGGCAATCACTTCCCATGATGCCTCTTCCTTGTGCAACCCACACGGTCCCATAGTTCATGTAGATGGAAAGGAGAAAAGCGCCTCACCATTTTTTCTCCTTTCTTCTGTTTATTCTCCTTATGCTAGGCGATGTTACTAAGCACTACACGGAGGGGTTTCACCTTGCATCTTGTTATCTTTCAATCTCAATTTAAGTCAGTGTTGTGAAACAAAATCAAAGTATTTCCATCCCTTTTTGAAATTTTAGCTTTTACTTACATATATATCTGGTTTAGGGAGAGCCCCCGAGTTATCTTCTTCCCTACTTTGTCCCATACGCCTCTTTTTGGTACTCAATCTTATTATATTCCATAATCTTTGCAATCTTTGAATCAGCATTAACATTATTTTTCAAGATTTCCGCTGCCTATATTTAATTTGCTTCCCATAATATAATTCCACAGGATTGAAACCGCGTGTTGTATGTGGTGCACGTTTTATGGAAAATATTGCTGGATCAGTATACTCGCCCTACTCTCTTCCATCTCCGTAACTCAAAGCTGTGAGTATTCTCTTAAACACGGAATGAATTAAAAAAAAATTTTTTTCTACAAAAATTTCTATTACATTTGATTGAGGATGGTATGCAGACCTGTGTATTATATTAGTACCATTTTGTTTCAAAAATTCCGTAGTTAGATTACTAACAATACTCTCCCTAGATCTGTGTGTATCTCTGAAGAAAAATCAAGTCCAGAAAATATGTTCAATAATCCTTTTACCTATGATTTTGAGTCAGCTATTTTTAACGATATTTTTGTTATACGTCTGGGGAATTGTGGACACCTCTCTAAACGGTGAAAGGTAAACGATAATCATTGTCACCGTTTAAAATAATGGTAACTGAGAAAGCAAGACCCCGATCACTACATTCCTTAAAAATGACGCGATCTCATATGCCCATTTCTAATCTATATACAGAAAAATAGTTTCCAAGAATTTCCTGATTTAACTTTGAGGTCAGGAGATACTGTTAAGTTTTTCTTCATATAGCTTTTCTTATTATTGTTAAACCCAAATGTTTTAGCTCTAGGTCTAGCGTTGGTAGTGTTGGTATTAGCTCTACTTTTAGCTGTTTTTGATATTTTGCATCATATCAGTTGTTATTTTAGGGCATCAAATTCAAAAAAATATTTTTTATATATAGTATTATTTTACGTTTTATTCTTATAATTTAGTATTTTTTCAACATCCCTCAGAGCATATATTGCTCAATCTTAAATGCTATGTATTATATATTTAATTTTATTGTTTCTAATAAAAGTTAAATATAAAATACTGTTAAGATCAAACACATTTTTAAAAATCTGTATTCGTAATTGAAGACATAAGTGGATAAAGGTGTCATGTCTCATTTTTTCAAAAAATGACTTTATGCATTTGTGGGCACCCCCTGATATTGATCTAACCTTTAATAAAGAGGGATTCCTTATTTCCGATATTTTCTGGTAGTTTTCAGATGATAAAGGTGTCATGTCGCACATGCTACATATATTATCTAGTGGAGAAAGGTGTTATGTTACGTTTTTGTTACATGACACCTTTATCAGCTCAAAATTTGAAGGGTTCAGGTTAGCTGTGAAGTATCATGTCATATTTTGAGGTTATGTTCCTCTTGCGTAACATTATTTTTAGACAGTGTTTATAGAGTGTTTCATTTAAAAAGCGATTTTTATTAGCAAATATAAGTAAACCATTATGGGATCTAGGGGTAAACGGATGCTGGAGTTAGTACAAGCGATAAATAATCAAAACTCGGATGTCAACTTGCAGCAGAATATTAAGAAAAAATTATTAAATACAGAATTGAAACTAAAAGAAATCGAAGCAGAAAAGGAAGATATAGACTCTTCTAACAGACAAGAAACAAGTAATGCTATTCATGATATTGCTGAAGGCCCAGAAGTTAAAAAATTGAAGATATTTGAATTGCAGCCTAAGGTTTCCAAAAAAAGAACCCGTAATCCAGAAAAATGGAAACGGAAAAAAGCTGCTCTATTAAGGCAAAAGGGTCAAGAATATGTATCACAAACTGGAAGAGTTATGGAAAAAAAGACAATAAAGGAAGGAGTACTCTGCAAACAGAAATGTCGCATGAATTGTTCTGATAAATTCAACATTGAAGACAGAAAAGCAATTTTGAAGAAATTTTACAGCTTAGATGTAAATAGTAAGAGTATCCTGATTTTCAAGAGCGTCGAAATTAAGCCAGTTCTTCGTCACCGATTAGGCAGAAAGACATCAAAAAATTACTCATTTAAATATGCAATTACTTATGATAAGCAGCTGATACCAGTGTGTAAAGATGCTTTATGCTCTCTATATAAAATAGGAAGAAAAAAAATTGAAATAACATAAAAACAGTTAAAACTTGGCCAGTCTGCTCCTTCTCCAGATAAGCGAGGGCATCATATAAATCGCCCTCATAAGATAGGTGAGGATGTTATCAACTACATCATTAATCATGTTAATATGTTTCCTGCTGAACAATCACATTACTCCCGTAACAAAAATCATAACAAAAAATATCTGTCCTCTTTACTTAATGTGAATCAACTTTACCAGCTTTATATACAGCACTGCAAGGAGAACAAACTGGATGATAAATACATGGTCAAAATTTCATTCTATAGACATATTTTTGAAACAAAGTTTAATTTGTCTTTTGGTCACCCAAAAAGTGACACTTGCAGCATATGTGATGCTGGAGAAAATTCAGTTGAACACAAAAACAACTGGGAATATGCCTTTTATTCCCAAAAAGTAGACAGGCAAATACCAACAAGTGATAGAACAAAATGTTACATAACCATGGATTTACAACAAACTATGCCATTACCCAAATTATCAACATCAAAGGCTTTCTACTTGAGACAAATGTGGCTTTACAACTTTGGTATTCACTGCATCACTCATTCAGACCACAAGTCATATTTTTTTAATTGGACAGAAGACATTGCCAATAGAGGCAGTAACGAAATTGGAAGTTGTTTATTAAGGTTCTGCAAATTACTCAAAAAAGAACACCCTGATGTCGATCACTTGATAATTTGGTCTGATTCATGTGCAGGGCAAAATAAGAATTTCTCCATCCTTTGTCTTTACCAGTATTTTATTCTAAACAAGATTTTCAGAGTCATAGATCATAAATTTCCTGAGGTTGGCCACAGCTACCTCGACTCAGATCGAGATTTTGGTCGTATTGAGAAAGAACTCAGAAAGCATCAAAATATTTTTACTCCGGACCAATATCGGGAGATTATCAGATCTGTAAGTACTAGACATAGTTTATGTTTAAATATGGAAAATTTTTTTTATAATTTAGAAGAACTTCCAATGAAACTTCATTTATATAAAAAAAACTAAGAACACTATTAACGGGAAGATTAATCTACGAGACAGTGTCAAATGGATTAGAGTACACAGTTTCGGAGTTTATTTATATAAAACAAATTTAGACTCTCATTCACCGTTTCTGCAGGTTGATTTACATAAGAAAGGTGCAAGGAAAATTCAAACTGGGGAAGTTAACTACCGAAAAAATTGCCAACTTGAAAGAACAAATAAAGTTCGTTGAAGAGGATTACAGATGGTACTATAAAGATGTGTTGGAACAAACTAGTCTAAATCCCAAGCAGAAAAGGAGAACATCATATTAGTTGCTTATCTATACCTATTTACTTTAAATTTTTTATTTGTTTCATATTTTAAGTTCATAAGCAGTTTATAAATTTCTATAAATAAAATAGTTTAAACTATAAATTGAAGTGTTTTCCATTCTGTCATCTTGCTTTTTTTCTATATCTTCAAAAATATATAGATTTAGATGTTACATGACACCTTCATTCATGATAAAAGAAATAACATTTCAAGCTGAGAGTTGGTGGATAAAGGTGTTATGTACACTATATCTTAATTTTTCCAGAAAAGGATGTTTTTCTTTAATAAGAAAGTACGTGATAGGAAATATTCTATTTATTACTATTTTTTGAGGTTACAATAAATTGAATCCAGAACTTCACAAGAAAGTTCCAGTTTAAGATGTGTTATGCTAGTTTACTCAAAAGTTTAAAAATGTGACATGACACCTTTATCCACTTATGTCTTCAATTAATTGATTATAAAATATAAAAATTACTACTTATTACATATTTAATTTGTATTATTATCATGTCACCCAGTATTTTGAATAATACTCCGACAAATTTCTTTAAAAGATTTAAGGCAGTTGATGTTCTCTCATAAACCTGGTTGAACACCTACGTAAAAAAATTGCCATTTACAAATCGATATTTTATCGACGAAAAGTCTGCAACGGTTCGGTATTATTCTGAAGGACACATTATTGATTTTCTTGTATACAAGATATATTGAAATATATAGTAGATACATAGTAAAACGTACAAGGCGCGAATAGTAAAATTTAAATTTTTATGAATGGGCACACATTAGGTACCCTGCCATCTAGGTATCACGAACACAAACTAACTTCAGTTGAATAGTTATGTATATTTATAAACAAGGACATTACTTTATTTATTTTCTTTAATCCTCCATCCTTTCCTTATTACCTATTTATTAGAATATGAAACATTCACATTATTAATTTTAAAAACCTTAAGTTGTATTATCCGTGGTTTTTGATTTTCCGGGTTTCATTTCCCCCCCAATTACCACGGATAATCGGCATTCTACGTATTATCACATTTAAAATTGTTATGCCATCTATTGTTGAGCTTCTTAAATAGTGAATTTAAATATAAAATAGATATATGATTTTCTGTCCTTGCTTTTGTAGACCCTGATATGGAGTTTGAATCCAACATGTGTTTACTCATTACAAATGCTTTTAACATGAAAACGAATTATGGTAAAATCAATACATCATATTTAATAAATCAAAATTTTTGATAATCTTATATCAATTAAAATTGAAATCGGATTAAGTGAAGATTATTTTCATGTCCATGTCTATTACTGTCATTGGACGGCACCGGCCGCAATCCGCCATATTGAATATTGAATAATTTATAAAAGATAATCGTGAAAATTTCTGAAAATATTACTTAAAACTCCATTCTATTTATATAAATCAACTATAATACGATGTCTACAATTGTCACGGCTCGAGTTTTAGCACCAGGTACCGTAGCACACCATATCTAACATGTTTCTAATTTATAGGTTATCTAACACATGATTTTTTTAGTACTAAGACGAACTTTAAAGCAATTATTGTTCAATTGCGAAGCTATTAAATACCAAAACCGACATAAAATAGTACAATGTATCATACCAACCACAACGCAACGGAGATTTTACGCCGAAAAGAAGGTTTTTGAACGCAACAAACCACATTGTAACGTTGGAACAATCGGTCACGTTGATCACGGAAAAACCACATTAACTGCTGCTATTACTAAGGTTTTAGCTGATAAAAAATTAGCCAGCGCAAAAAAATATGCCGATATTGATAATGCACCAGAAGAAAAAGCAAGAGGAATCACAATTAACGTTGCTCATATTGAGTATCAAACCGAAAATAGACATTATGGTCACACCGATTGTCCTGGTCATGCTGATTACATCAAAAACATGATAACAGGAGCAGCTCAAATGGATGGAGCGATCCTTGTTGTTGCTGCAACTGATGGCGTTATGCCCCAAACGAGAGAACATCTTTTGTTAGCAAAACAAATTGGTGTTAAACACATTGTAGTATTTATCAATAAAGTGGATGCAGCTGACAAAGAAATGGTGGAATTAGTAGAAATGGAAGTTAGAGAATTAATGACGGAAATGGGATTGGATGGGGAAAAGGTTCCTGTTATTTATGGTTCTGCACTTTCTGCCTTAGAAGGAAAAAGTCCAGAAATAGGCTCAGAAGCCATTATGAAACTTCTTAAAGAAATTGACTCATACATTCCAACTCCCATCAGAGAATTAGATAAACCCTTCATGTTACCTGTTGAACATGTTTATTCAATAGCGGGAAGAGGAACTGTTGTAACAGGGAGGTTAGAAAGGGGAATAATTAAAAAAGGAAATGATGTTGAATTTGTTGGTTATAACAAAGTTTTAAAAAGTACAGTAACCGGAGTTGAAATGTTTCATCAAATTTTAGAAGAAGCTCAAGCTGGAGATCAACTTGGAGCTTTGGTTAGAGGTGTTAAAAGAGATGACATCAAAAGAGGCATGATTATGTGTAAACCAGGGACTATGAAAGCTCATGACCATTTAGAAGCTCAAGTTTACATTCTAAGCAAAGAAGAGGGTGGTCGTACAAAACCTTTTACTTCATTCATTCAGATGCAAATGTTCTCAAAGACTTGGGACACCGCTGTTGTTGTTAATATTCCCGATAAAGAGATGGTAATGCCGGGTGAAGATTCAAGACTAATTTTGAAAATGATGCGGCCGATGGTTTTGGAACAAGGGCAGCGATTTACACTTCGCGATGGTCACATTACGCTTGGAACAGGAGTTGTAACTAAAGTTTTACCAAAATTAACAGAAGAACAAATCGCTTCGCTCACTGAAGGTAAAAAAGCGAGGGAGAAGAAACAAAAAGAAGCTGCTGCACCTAAATAATCGAGTCTTGTAATAACTTTGAATAATTAATTTTGTTTTTTTTTTGTTTTGTTTAGATACAGTTTGATATAGATATAAGAATTAATAAATTGTGTTTTTAATGTTCTTTTGTAATTAAATTTTTTCTTTTGAACTGTTTCTTAATGTCTTTTAAAACAATCCTTTGTATTTTGTAAGATAACGACTTGATAAATAAAAGTGTATTGTTGGAAAGTAAACGAAGTTCTTTAAGTCCTGGAAGTTAAATGTGCAACTAACGTGAGTCATGAATATTTAGGACATTTAGGCCTGTATTCAGAGGCGATGATACATCATGTACCCGGGTACAATTGTAACCTCCGATCTGTTCGGGCGCGCTCGGCAGTCGAGAAGACGTTGACCGTCTCAAACACGAACGTGCCCGAACAGTTCGGAGGTTACAATTGTACTCGGGTACCATATAAGAAATTATATTTTTCTATGCGTGGTACATGTTGCCTTAGGCCCGTATTCAGAGACGAGGATACATCATGTACCCGGGTACAATTGTAACCTCCGATCTGTTCGGGCGCGCTCGGTATCGGGGCGTCCACCACCGTCTGGACTCTCGCTGGGCGTCTAACTTTCGATTTATCTCACTTTATGTTATTTTAAGTAATGATTTTTTTAGTTTTATAATGGGATTCCTTGAACAATATTGATTTCTAACATAAACAGGTGTGTGCGGCTACTGACTTAGAACACATGTTTAAAACAAAAAATTAAAACAATGGAAAAGTATTTTGTTTAAAATGAAATAAAAAACATGTTTTTCCAACCTTGATTTCAATGCTATCAAACCAAGTTCAAATTGATTCAATTTCAATTAATGAAATTGGAATAAGGGTACCAATATCTTTACGATACAGGATACAAAAATAATAAAAATAAATTAATCTTTATTTTTTATTCTTCTATCTTTGTGTGATTAATAAAGCTGTATTCAAGCTAGGGAATATAATCCCGAAGCAAATAAATAATCCCTGGAATGTTTGGATCACATTATATAAAGCCGGGATCCCGGGATTGGTGTATGCGTTTTTAAGGGTTTCTATAAAAGACTTCGGTTTCTCCTGGTCAACTTTCCTCTCCAGGTTAACAAACGAAATATCGCCTTCTTCTTCATGATCGACTTTGTCATCTTCACCTTCATTTCCTCTAAGTCTTTCTATTTCCTCTATTACATTTTAATCTTTTTCACCAGTACGTTTCTTGAACTCTTATTGTTGTTAGTTTTATTCAGCAAAAGATTGTTGTTACCGGAAATTCACTTTGGGTCGTTTAATTATTAAAGACCGGATTTATAGAAAATATGCTTATGCTCAAAATTAAAGGCATTACAAATATATTTAAATATCTTTACGAAAAATATTTTGCTGCGCCTCTGTATATTTCCTCATTGTGCCGTCTGACGTAAGATCTGCGTTTTTCATCAATCCGAATTTAAGCTTTGGAATTCCCCGTAGTGCCGTGTCGTCTTACACGGGATTCCCTGTATGTGGTTTGACTTTCGTCGAGTCTTCAATTCATTTAGTTGTATTAAAGTTACTCGAGTGACAGTGTGAAGTTCTTGCGTAGTACAATGCCGAAACAAAAGCCAACCGTAGAAGAATGGATTAAAGATTACAACGAATTGAAATATGAACGCAATAGTTTATTTTGCCAAGCCTGTTCAAAAATCGTAAGTATTGATGGAGTTAATCGAGTAAAAACAATTAATTATATTATTTATATTTTTATTTAAAACCGAAATTTAAATCTTTTTACGGTAAAAATTGGAAATTATAAAGAATAGCATGTCTCAAAATTCACTAGAAATAAAATTCACTATTGATTCAATGTAGTACTTCGATCACTAAAATTAATACAACAATATATTGATTGTTTAATATTATATGGAAGATATTATAAAATACTGACGTTATTAAATTACTGTTAACAGATTAATTACGACAAGAAATACTACATAATTCAGCATGTCAAAACATTGCATCAGGAAAAATTAAAACTGACTAAAAGTCAATCCAAAAAACAACAAACTATAGGTACAGCTATACAATCTGTGGCGTCAACATCCGGCTACACTGAACAATCAAAATTCAATTTTGATCTTTGCAAAGCTTTGATACAAGCAAACATACCAATCCATAAAGTGACAAATAAATATTTCAAAACTTTCATCGGGAATATGCATTATTCCCGACGAAAGCCATCTCCGCAAAAATTATATTACTTCAGTCTACAAAGAAGTTATTCAAGAAATAAAAAATATTATTGAAAATAATTATATTTGGATAAGTGTAGACGAAACAACTTATGTATGTGGACGATACGCGGCAAATTTAATACTTGGAGTATTAAGTGATGAAAATTCGTCAAAAAGTTTTCTAATAAGTACCAAAGAATTAAGTAAAACAAATAATAATACGGTAACAAGATTTATTCACGACGAATTAACGCATTTTTTTCTTACCGGAGCCGGTACCGAATGATAAAATTTTACTGATGGTGTCAGACGCAGCGGCATACATGCTAAAAGCTGCGTCTAATATGAAGATTTTTTACCCTAATTTAATTCATTGTACTTGCTTAGCACACGGGCTTAATCGAGTATCAGAAACTATAAGGTTACAGTTCCCATTAGTTAATAAATTAATAAAAAGCGGTAAACAAATATTTGTTAAAGCCCCTTTAAGGGTAGAATTGTTTAGAGAGAGGTTACCAAATACCCCATTACCACCACAACCAGTTCTAACAAAATGGGGAACATGGCTAGATGCCGCTATATACTACACAACCGCCTTAGATCATTTTAAACAATTAATAAATGAATTTCCGGCTACAAGTAGTAAAGCAATACAAGATTGCCAGGTCGTCCTAAAAGAAGTGGAGCTACAAAATAATTTGGCATTTATAAAAAGCAATTACAGTTATATAAGTGAATCTATAAAATCACTTGAAAAACAGGATTTACCTTTAGTGACTGCAGTAGAAATGATTAAAAAGTTTCAAGACAGCACATATAGCGTACCAGGACATATTGGTCAAATAATTACGAATAAATTTAATGACGTTCTGTGTAAAAATGGACTTGCCACATTACAAAAAAATGCATCAATTTTAAGTGGTGACATTGTTACTGGATTTATTATGGATCCCGCATTAATTACAAAGTTCAAGTATGCACCAATTACAAGTGTGAACGTGGAGAGAAGTTTTTCGGCTTACAAGAATACGTTAAGTGAGAGAAGACACAACTTCACAATGGAACATTTAAAACAGCATTTAATAATTAGTTGTTTTCGTGATTAGTGGTTTAATAATTATATATGAATATTTAGTTTAACGATGTATTTTTTAATGAAAACGTTATTAAAATACATTATTAATTAGGTATAGTAATTTTTTCGATTTCTAGTTTTTATGCCTTTTTAATGCTGTTGTTGCCAAAATTTCATGCCTTTTTAAGTGCCTTTTTCCGTCTTCTTTGTGCCTTTTAATCCGGTCTTAATTAATTATTAACGAAGGCTGAACGATACAGACTTACGCTGTTGAATCATCGAAATCAATCTTCTAAGGTCTTTACTAAAGGAGCATCAACTTTTTTAATTTCTTACAACATGCATTCTAAAGTAATATCTGCTTTATTGAGATTCATGTCTCGATGACAAATGCATCCAACAGCCACTGTGACCAGATCTAAAGCCCGTATTCAGAGACGAGGATACATCATACAGACTGCACGCGGCCGACCTGCGGATAGATGCATTAGCAATAGCTGGGCGACCGTAAGTGGGCGGAGCTTGCGCTCTCAGATATCGAAACCTTTAATGCTTTGAGAACGGGTGGTTTTTATTAAAGTTAGTTATCAATTGTTTTTACTAACCACAATTTGTAAAATTATGTAAAATAAGAAGGATTTGTTAAAATTAAAAAGAAATAAATCCCTGGTACACAGTACTAGTAATTTTCTTAGTTATGAAGCATCAGATCATTTTAGTGCAAAAATATTACAGCAACAAATTTTCATCATAACTTCATACCAATAAAAAAAAATATAAAACAAATAAAATGAAACATAATTCTCCTCATTTATTTAATAAATGTTCAAATAAACCACCCTCTTGAGCTGAACAATAACCCAACCGGTTGTACAAATTTATGTTATTTAAATTTAATTTACCGGTATTTATGCTTATGCAAAATTTTTAGCACTGTTGTTGCTCCAATACCAATTTCACGGGCAATTTCGCGAGAAGATTTGTGCGGATTCAATTCTGCTAATGCACATATTGCAATCTCCAAAGTGCTGATGTTATCTTCTGCTTCATTTTTGTTTTTATTATTTATTAATGTGAAATTTGATTCGAAATATTTCACTGTATTTCGTATGGTATTTGCAGAAGGAATTGGCCTTTCCGGATAGTTCACAGCAAATAAATCGCGACATACTTCCGCAGAATTACCACCATAAAATTGCTTTATCATAAACAACTTTTCTTCGGGCGTATAATACTCCATTTTGAGAAATTGTGCACTACAAATTTTAGCGAAATCGCTAGGCACACTAACCCAACCACAATCGCTAAACAAATGCAGTAAATGAGTAAAAACCAGTCTTTATCGTTCTTCTGGGATGATTTGACGCCTGTCTAGGAATGATGTCATAGCTCTGTGTGAAAAAGTAAGAGAATTTCGATTTTTTGTTAAAATAAAAATCAATTTTTTAGAACCTCTAAAGATTTCATTTTTAATAAAATTAAAAAGATAAATTCCCAATTTGTATAAAATCGCATTGTACCGCCCTCCGTACGAGTATCACGGCTAGAACGGTGCGGTTGATTACGTCTGTCTCCGTCGCACTACGAGTTTCGTGCGGTTGCAGCAACCTGCGGATAGGGCTTTTCAATGTGTTAGACAAGGCATAGGACTTTAATGAGTTAGATAAAGAAATACATATCAACTCCAATCGGCCTGAGAAGTAAACATAGTATATCTGTTCTGTGTTAACTAATAGAAACCTTATGCCGTTCTTTTCCCACTTACGTTAAGCCTATCCGCAGCTCGAGCGCGAGCAGTCTGTATACCCGTGTACAATTGTAACCTCCGATCTGTTCGGGCGCGGTTGGGACTCTCGACTCTCGCCGGGCGCCTAGCTTTCGATATGTCTTATTTTATGTTGATCGTAATGCGGTTATTCTTCGTAATAACAAAAAAAATTATTATCTTAAAAATGTGTGATAAAAAATTGTTTTACTTTTAAAACTGTATTGTTTATTAATTTTTATCAACGACAAAATATTTTAATTTTTATTATACTTTTTCTTTAAAATTTAACATTTCATTCTTATTAAAATAATTTATAAGAACAGATAATTAATAAAACAGATAAAACCGAAGATTCCATTCTTCACAACTAATTTATTTATACATTGGATTTAATTCTGTATTACGGGTATCAATATTATTGATATAAAGAAAGCTTCTCAAAATTACAAATAAGTGCTCAAACATAAGACACCACAAAATAAAGTGAAAGAAAACTCTTGAAGCTCAAGCCTAAAACATAAAGCTACACAAACTTTCACTATGGGAAGAATCGTTAAATCCCGTCTTGATGGGCTTCATTTTGTCCATAAATTAGCAGCATAATTAAGGTTTCTGTTTCGTATCTGAAAATCTATATCTAAGATGTATGATAACCTATATCGGTCGTCGAAAAAACCTTCCAAGGGATTTTCATGATATCTTAATATGATCCTAATATGATGACATTATGTATTTATTTCATTTTCTCATTGAAGTGATTAAAAGTCGTCGTCCATTGTACTAACAATTAAATAATAATGCTAATAATATAAAACTCAAAAAATACAAATAGCAGCTGCACCACAAAAAAATATATACAGGGTGATTCATTGGCATTATGACAAATTTTGGCAGATGAAAGGTGATACGATTCTAAGGAAAAGATGTTATATGAATATGAGTCCGATTCATTTTGGTTAAAGAGTTACAAGTCTTTGAAAATTTTACACAGTTTAATAGGAAAGATTCGCAACAATCGCAACAATAATTATGAAATACAAATACAAAATTGGATGTGATAACAAAACTGAGTTCTTTCTGTGAAACATTTCAATTTACTCTATTTTGCGTGTTTCAAAGTAGGTATATAATTGTCAGAGTTTTAATCGAAAACAGAAATGCATGTATTTACGACTGAAGAATATGCAGATTTTTTTTGTGTACGGGCTTTGTAACGGAAACACTCGGTAAGCAGCAAGAGAATACCTTCGTAAGTTTCCAAATAGACATCAACCTGTCCATACAGTGTTTAGTGCATCATTTTCTCCACCATATTCCTTCATTCCCATGAAGTGAATGTACAAAATGAAGAACGTGTAATTGATTTAGTACTTGACGACCTTTCAATTAGTACTCGACATATACCGAGCATGTTACAAATATCGAGAAATGTTACTTTCGTTTCAATGCCAACATTTTCAATCATTACATCCTGGAGATACTGAGCAACGCTTAATATTTTGCCAATGGATTATTCAGCAACATGCTCAAAATAATAATTTAATATCCCAAGTTCTGTGGTTTGATAAAGTGTGTTTCACTAGGGACGTCATAAATAATTATCATAACGAACATGTGTGGTACTTGCAAAATCCACATGCAATTAGAGCAGGAAAATTTCAGCAACGGTTTAGTGTAAACGTTTGTTGTGGCATTTTTAATAAGTCTTTGCTACATGTATGGGTGATAAATGAATGCTGAAATGCAGATATATACAGAAATTTCTTGGAAAATGACCTTTTTTGGTTATCGACGACGTACTACTTAACATCGTTCAAAATATGTACTAGCAGCACGATGGTGTACCACCACATCGAGGAAGAATAGTCATCGCTTGGTTACATGAACATTTTGCAAACAAATGGATTGGCAATGAAGGTCCAGTAGTCTGGCCACCACGATTCCCAGATCTAAATCCGTTGGATTATTATTTCTGGGGACACATGAAGCAGTTTGTGTACCATGTACTGTGAGCGTCAAAAGAAAGTAAACACTAGCTGTTTACTTCTAAAAACCCTTTTTACTACGATTCTGTTAACTTACAATAAAAATGTATATACCAAAATTTACGACTTTATTTGTGAGCAATCCTATCGTAAAAATAGTTAAGCAAAAAACCCCACAAATATGGTAGATCCCCTTTAGAGTGAAAATACCCCGATTTTTACGCGTCAAAAGAAAGTAAACAGCCGGTCCGGTTGTTGTAAATTCATTTTAGATTTAGGGGAAGTACCACACTTTTCGTATAAATACTTATAAACCCCTCCCAGGACAACTTTAGAACATTTTAGAAGAAACAGCAAGTGGTTGAACGTCGAAATTAATTATAAATACCAAAAATCATCATGGGAAAACAAACAAGTATAGAAACGCGTAAAATTATATTAAGTTTAAATAAAAAAGGTAAATCCTTACGCGAAATAGCTAAAATAATAGGACGAAATCACTGCACAATAAAAAAATTTTGGATAAATACGCAAAACATCGTACTGTAGCCGATTTACAACGCGTTGGACGACCAAAGCGCCTTACAGAAGCACAGGCTAGAGCAGTGGTAAGAGAAGTGAAGAATAATCCATGTTCAAGTGCGGTTAAAATAGCAAACTACATATCGTAGATAGCAAACACAACCATAAGTTCCAGTACCATACGAAGAACACTCCATAGAAGTGGCCTGCATGGAAGAACACCCCGTAAAAAGCCTTACATATCGAAAATAAATAAACAGAAACGTCTTGATTTCGCAAAAAAATATCAGAACGAAGCTCCAGATTTTTGGAAAAATATATTATTTAGTGATGAAAGTAAATTTGAAATTTTTGGTAAAAGAAAACCACCAAAGATATGGCGGCCAAAAAATGGGGCCTTCAAAGAGAAATTTGTTACCAATACCATCAAACACGGTGGAGGCTCGGTTATGGTCTGGGGCTGTATGGCGGCGTCAGGGGTCGGTAATCTAGTTTTTATTGAATCAACAATGAATAAAATGGACTATTTAACCATTTTAAAGAACAATATTTCCCCGAGTATTAATGAATTGGGCTTATCAGAGAACTGGATCTTCCAACAGGATAACGATCCAAAGCACACTTCCAAAATTGTGTCCACCGCAGTCCCCAGACCTTAATCCTATAGAACATCTGTGGGATCACCTTGACAGGAAGATCAGAGAAAGGACAATTTCAAATAAAGACGACCTTAAAAAAGCTTTAACTGAAGAATGGATGAAAATCCCTCAAAATATTACAAAAAACTTGGTGGAATCCATGCCAAGGAGATTAAGGGAGGTGTTGAAGGCCAAAGGAGCTCAAACCAAGTATTAAAAGTTAATATTATATTTATTTTTGTACTTAATACCTATTAGTTCCGAATTCTGTTTACTTTCTTTTGACGCGTAAATTCAGTAGATATTTACAATAATCTGAATTATTACGGGTAATGATTTGTTTTTTTTTCATGTTTCTATTGATTTAAATATAGTATAGATGAGTTGTGAAGACTGCAACAAAACTTTTTGATTTTCGTTATTAACTGCATTTTTATTAACCTTTTAATAGAAAAACAACAGCTATTTACTTTTTTTTGACGCTCACAGTAGAAATTACTACCCGTCAGCAACTACTGGACAGAATTCAAGATGCAGCTAATAGTATACGGAATGATCCAAATAGCATACGTCGTGTGACAGAATCTTTACTTCGTCGATGTGAGGCGTGCATTCAAGCTGAAGGCGGATATTTCGAACAATTTTTGTAATTTTTAAACTTAGTTTTTATGTTACATTTTCATTTGCCTACTAAACTGTGAAATTTTAAAAGGCTTGTAACTGTTTAACCAAAATGAATCGGACCCATATTCATATAACATCTTTTCCTTAGAATCACATCATCTTTCATCTGCCAAAGTTTGCCATAGAGCTAATGAATCACACTATATTAAAAATAATAGAAAATAAATAAATAAACCCAATATAAAAAGTATCAACACTACAAAATAGTAAAAATTAATAAAAAATGGCACTACAAGACATAGGCATTACAAAACGATAAAAAATAATTAAAGTTAATGCTAATAAGAAATTTAAAAATAAACCATCTACTCTATCAATATAACGCCACTATTACAACAAAACCACAAACACTATCGCAAATCTATAAGAAACAAACACTATAAACCGTCGGGTCATTGTTGAAGTGTAGAAAGAACCCAAAAAGCAAAGTAACGCAATGTTTACACAAAAATGTAATTTCGACTTCATTTTAGGAACATAAATCTTTTTGCCATTGATATATTTGTTTCCAACTTATTTTCACCCTTAGGTAGACGTGTCTTTATACGTAAATGCAGTAATGTTAAGAAATAGGACTGTCAGTCCCGTAGGCTTGAGCTTCAAGGGTTATTGTTTCACATTATTTTTGTGGTATCTTATGTATGAGTACTTATTTGCAGTTTTGAGAAGTATTTTTACATCAATAATATTGATACCCGTTATACAGAGTTAAATCAAATGTATAAATAAATTAGATATGAAGATGGAATCTTCCGTTTCTTATCTGTTTTATTAATTATCCGTTTTTCCAATTATTCTAATAAGAATGAAATGTTACATTTTAAACAAAAAGTATAATAAAAATTAAAATATTTTGTCGTTGATAATAATTAATAAACAATACAGATTTAAAAGTAAAACAATTTTTTTTCACGCATTTTTAAGATAATTTTTTTGGCATTAGGAAGAATAATCGCATTACGAATAATATAAAGTGAGATAAATCGAAAGTTAGACGCCCGGCGAGAGTCCAGACGGCGGTGGTCGCCCCGATCCCGACCGTGCCCGAACACATCGGAGGTTACAATTGTACCCGGGTACATGATGTATCCGGCCTAAGGCCCGTATTCAGAGACGAGGATACAACATGTACCCCGCATAGAAAAATATAATTTCTTATATGGTACCCGGGTACAATTGTAACCTCCGATCTGTTCGGGCACGTTCGGGTTTGAGACGGCCAACATCTCAACTCCCGAGCGCGCCCGAACAGATCGGAGGTTACAATTGTACCCGGGTATATACATGTATCCTCGTCTCTGAATACGGGCCTTAATACCGATATTCCGGGATGTCATATACCGGAATCCCGGTCGATTAATAAGCGGTATTGAAAACCGTTATTGTCCTAAAAATACCGGTATTTCGATGTACTTCTAAATTAAACAGAAAAAAATACTAAAAAGCAGCTGGTTGGTCGGGCGTCGCTTGGAACACGTTGTAACAAGTTAACACGAATCAGATGTAATTCATTTTAAACACAAAACGTTCAGTGTCGCGAATGTGAAAAGTTAACCAGTTAGAAATTTTGATTTATAAATGTTCCATTGTTGTAATAGATTGTTCTAGAGTTGTTTTACATTGTTCCAAAGTGGCAAATAGAAAAAATAAAAATTCGGTGAGAATAATCTTAAAAAAAATTTTTTTGTTAGTCCCTCTTTTTTTGAATAATCAGAGATAAATCAAATTTTCTTCTGAACCCTTATTACATGAAAACAAATAAAAGTAATAATAATAATACATGTATACAGATGTCCTGTTAAGCGTACTATATCTCAACTACGGTAAGGCCTAGAGATTAAGGGAAAAAACCCTTATGGGCAAAGAGGCCAAGAGAAATATCTCTAAATTATTATGGAGTTCGCAATCCGATTGCTAGGGGGCGTAACTTTCATAGAGAAACATAAAATTCACGCTATCTCGGAAAGCTAGACGATGAGCTATAACTGGAGTGGCGAGACTTTTTGTAATAAGAGCCGTAGTAAATTACCTGAAAATATTGGGAGCCGCAAGAGTTTGGTATAAAAAAACAACAATTTTTTAAGTCAGAATGTATTTAATGATAGTAATTTTTATATATTTATTTCTTACTAGATGAAGGTGGATGAGTTTGTAATGTAAAAGTTAATTTTTGAAAATTAGGTTGATAACACTAGTTTACAAATTTGAATCAATTTTTTCCTCAAAGTGTGCGATATCCTTTTTATAATTTAGAATGTTGTACTGATTCTGAAACTGCCTTCAATTTTTCTCCATCACGTCCAGTTTTCGAGATATACCCAAAAATGTGGAAAATGGTAAATTAAAAAACACAGTAACGGTTCATGTTCAGTATATTTGTTATTTTGCAAAGTGTGCTTCTGTAGCTATGTGGACATGAAAGCGGAGATCCAGACGAACATTTTGAGGTGTTGATGGCATAAATCGGACTCTGCGTTATTTTGCTACAGCCTAAAACAACTCAACAAAATCAAATTTTTTGGCAGTTTTCAAAATTTTTTTTCACTTCATCGGACGGTAACGAAAAAGAATTATATATGAATAAAAAAGTTAGCTATGACTGAGCATTGAACATCATGGTCGAATGTATATTACCAGAGATATCGTTAATTTACGACAATTCTGTATAATTTCATTTTTTGCCATTTTCAGTGTGTTGTTGAAACATTACTAGAGAGAATTTTCTTTTTGATAAAGAAGTATTTTAAACATTGGAGGCACTAAGTATAAATATTAAATTCACTAAAATCAATATTATTTTACCTGTTCTAAATGTTGAACATTAAGCTTAATTGGTCAGGAGGATTTTATTTTGGCAGAGTTCCACTATGTGCACTCTGGTGTTTGGTTGATCTTACAAACGATTCCTTTCTTTGTCTTTTTATTTATATTGTCTATATTACAAATTATATTACAGAACTTTTATAATATAATATAAATAATTTTTTTAATATTTTTTTGTGTGTTGGGTCGATTTCTCTAATAACACTCCAGAGATGATCTCCCATCATCCCTGCGTCCCAGTAACCTTGATAACATATTTCCAATGTCATTAAATCTTGATGGAACCGGTCGCCTTGTTCAATTATTAAATTTAAAATTCTATTGAATTTTTGAACATAACTCCTTAAAAATGTTGTATATCAACTATAAGCCTATATGATATGGTTCTGCTATACCAAATGGTTAATGCGATTTCAGTGCTTATGCCGCAAGACTACAATAACAGCTGCAATTTCCTAACAGCCGGTTAATAAATGTTCAAACATTTATGAAACATTATAGTAGATACATATAGGCGTAATTGAATGAATGTAACAATCCCCGGCCGATTGGATTGGACGTCAATATGGTGGATTTTTTTCTGATGTTACGTAAAATCCTAAAATTTGTGCAAAGAATCAAGGTCCTTATTTTAGAGATTAATGTCTTCGTAACCGCTTAATAAAAAAAAATGCTGTAAAGTTTGTTATAATCAGTAAACAGTTGTGTGTATCATATGCTACTAATAAACATATGTTAAATTGTTAGGTCTCTGTTTTTTTTTGAACGCGAGTTAAGTGAAAAAAGTACAGATATTGATTTTAAAAGTGAGGGGCCTTGACTTTTGCATGAACTTTAGTGTATTGTGAAGAAATGAAGAAGAGTGAAAAAGTAAAAAATTTAAGACATCACGAATTTGCATTTATGAAGTAAAAATGCTTTTGAAACTGCAAGGCAAAATCTAAATAATATCTTTAGAAACGAAAGAGGATATTTTAAGCAAAATTTATTTCTAATTTGTAATTTCATTGTTTTTTCATACAACATAACCAGTTTAATTTTAAAACCTACTTTTTTTACATTTTCACATCAAAGAATGATAAAAGAGAAGTAATAAAAGTTTTCATCTCAAGAATAACATTTATATGTCAAATTACAGCGATACATAACCAAAGACTGCATTTATTATGCAGCAGTACTTAAACTTTGGAACACTTAACTTTACCGTATTATATCTTAAGAAAGACAAAGAATGGGACATGTTATAAGTATTGTTAATTCAGAAAACTATAACCCCTTTTTTTAACTCATACCTGATACACCCTGTATAATGTATGTAATAGGAGGTCGGTTTAAGTTGCTTGTTTTTCATTTTTATTTCTCATTGGTCTAGATCGTGAGCGGCCATAAAGTCACTCACGCGCACATCTCTAATCTATGGCTACGGTTGTACTATCACATTTACTGCTCATCTACTAGGCATTTCCTCTCGACCCATACTTTACCAAATAAGCCATGTATTTCTTGTTTTATGACTTTCCCTGCATATTTAAGAAATCTGCTAGTATTAAACTTTCCCATGTGTTTCAATAGGAAATGTTTATTAACCAAAAAGTATATCATTTTGAATATGTTATTCAAAAAGAAAACTATTTGTTACTAATATTGTTGTTTAATGTTCTAAAAGATTTCTATTATATCAATTGAAAAATAAAATTGAAGATTTATTTGGATACCGATCAGAAATGAGTATTAAGCAAGAAGGATCATTGGAAAATAAAAATGTGGAAATTTATATTATTATTAAATTTCTTTTAATGGTATAAAAATAAAAATATAATTATAATATAATTTAAAAATATGTGTAGGTGGATGTTATTACATCTTTTTCTAATGCTTAGATTTGTAATGCGTTTGTGCAAATCTTTTATTAATAGCCTACAATTTCTTTGTAGTAGTATAACGCTTTAATAAATAGTTAGGTGGACAAAAAGGTTTTTGATACTTGGTTTACGGATATGTTGTAACTTCATCACCTTAAATATTATATGGAAGATTAAAATAACCGAATCTAGTTAATTAAAGAAAACTTGAGGCCAACACTTATCGACAAGGCGACTGATTACAACATCTTAATACAGCTAAGATTCTCCAGATGTATATTAGGTATATTACTCTAGTTGAAGATTAACGGAGAACTTCGTCCGTAAAAGATAAATCTGAACAAAGCTCATCTCTTTGTTTAACCGATCTCCCTGAACTGGAATATGACGGGTATAAAGGTTAAAGGTTGTGTACCTAAATCATTTCAGCTTTGCGGACGACATAGCTTTAATAGCAACCGACATTGATGAGTTCAAAACCATGATGGAAGAACTAAGCAAACTCACCAAACTATTAGAAGATGCAACAAAAGGTGATCTTCAACTATCTTTAGGCATACAATCAAACTGTGCATAGAAAACAAAACTGCCGAACTGAAACGTTGAACCCGACTAACATGAGATATAAACATAAAGATTTTTCTTTATATAAAAAAAAACAGGTTGGGAAAAAAGATACTATGCACTGATATTCTGAAAAAAAAAATGGAAAGTAATTGACATCATGATGGATCGATGATAGCAAAGTATAGAGACATGGACACAATTGAAAGAGCCCTATAAGAAAACTATCTATACTTTATGGTCTATACTTTATCTATAGAAAAAAAGAACTTAATAGAAAAAAGTCTTTTCTATATATTCACTGATTAAAGTTTTTCTTCTACTAAACATTTCTCAATACAAGAATTTCACTTACAACCTGTATATTTAAACGAAGCACTTGCATTATTTTCTAATTCTCCGGCAACCTACAAAATTTTTAAGTTGAACTTATTAAAGTCCCATCTACTTTTGTTAAAGAACATTAAAAAAAATACTTTCCATAACTAAATTGATTTTCACTTCTTTACCTCAAGTAGAGTATAACTTTCATATCGATTAAGGAAAGCTTTCCAACGTACACAAATTAATTTAAAAAAATGTGGACTAGATTCACCTTAAAGTTGCTTATTTTATTTTTTTGATTTGAAAATTTTCTCGTTATTAACTTAGTCATGACACTAATGAGCACTCGTTTTCCGGATGTGCTGATTTGAGTAAGAGACGTTTGTTAATGGCGAGACGTCCCCCTCAAATCTACTTGATAGATCGGCGCGGTAATTTGCATTAAATGTCTTATTAATGACGTTAGAAATCGTATATTATAGTAATAATATAAATTACCAGTAGAAAGTCAATTGCATTGAAATTGGCAGAATCATTGTGGTTACTAACACAACACTTTAATTGTTATTCAGGTTAAGTTATCCACCGATAGGAAATAAAATGAAGAAAACAGGAAAAGATAATCAAATTTCCTTCGGATTTTTTATGTTGTGAAATTTATTTTTTTAAAGATCTACATCAAACGATTCGTCTGTATCTGTAATCTGTTTATATAGTAAATTATTATTGACAAGTATATAATCATTAACTTGATTACTGTAATTTGGAAGGGAGTTTTCATGTAATTTTCTCGTGAATTATAAACTGTATCGAAATAGCTGACCTCAGGTTGTAGTGCACTCAAGCAATATAATGTAATTATGGTACTCAGCAGTAGAGAGTTGTTAGTGCTTCTATTGTGTTCGAGTATGTAGTAAATTACCTAAATTTAACTTGCACAAATTTACTAGAACACTTAAAGCGATATAACACATTTAAAGTGGATTACACTAGAGGACTATAATACATAATCCAATTTTGAAAACGTCTAAAATAATTAAGGTGTAGATATTCATACAAATGAGTTATTATAAGTCGAAGTTTTATTTTGAACTTTCAGCAGTTAATTTTTGAAGCTTTCGTTCCACTTAAAACCGATTTTACTTAATATACAATATAACTCTGTCATTTACATTTCAATTTTCATGAGCCAAGCATCAAATGAAATGGTTTGATGAATTCTATATTTTATGCATCAAATAAATTTTTCCGATGCCACCTTGAATTTGAATCGATTGTTACTTTTGTTTTACAAATTGCTTGGTATATTTTTCTTCTCGTCATTGGATGGAGATTTTTTTTCTGAATCCAATGAGATATTGTACATCCATTTTGATTGTAATTTTAACAAAGAAAAGACACTCCGCATATGGAGGTGGTGGTGTGAATTGATTATTTGCGTTCATTTGATACTGTTAATGCTTCTCCTATGGTCGAATTATTTTCTAATTATTGTGATCAACGATATCAACGTGTGTGTCTGTATGGGGTAACGTCGAATCCTCTTATGGTGCCGGGTGATGTACCGCAATGATCCATTTTTGGACCATTGTTATTTTCAATATATACCTTTGCGCTTGTGAGGGACTTAAGGTATTGACACTTGTTGCAATCTGGGTGTGATCCTGGATACTCAGCTCCGGTTTAAGAACCATATAACTCGTTGAATTCAAAGGGCGTATGCCTCATTGAAAAGAACTTACAGTTACAGGGGCTGTTTAATCTGAAAAATAAAACATCTCTTATGTGAAACTATGGTGTTGTCATATTTTAATTTTTGCGATGTGTTGTATGGTCCATGTATGAATCAAAATGATATATTAACAGTGCAGCGTGTTCAGAACTTCTATGTGCGTTTGATTTATGGGTTGAGAAGGTATGATCACATTTCTAATTCCATTGGTGACTCGGGATGTCTTGTCGCAGACAGTTGCATTTGTGTCTGCTGTATCATCAAATAATAAATAATCAATCAAATATAAATAACATGACTTTGTACTTCAACCGGTCCTTTATTTTAAAAATATTGTCTAACTACTTTCGGCTAAACGCCATACTTAAAGTAAAGTCAATATAAGAAATTAATTCGAAACATATACGTAATTTACAGTAAATATGTAATACGTTCTTATTAAATTTTAACTTCTTTTAATTTTACTGATACTATTTATGTGATTGTGAAAACCGACTTACATATTTCGAATTAATTTCTTATATTGATTTTGACTCTGAGGATGGTCTTTAGCCGAAACTAGTAACACAATATTTTTAAAACTATAGACCAGCTAAAGTACAAAGTAAAGTTTATTATATTTAATTCAATACACGTTACTGGTAAAATGGATATTTAAACTAATTTTAATCTATTTAATAAATAATCGCTCACCTACATGCTTGTATAACAAGCTTACTTTTCGTACCGATGTACACAATATTAATATTAGATTCGGAGGTCAATTGACTATGCCTCGCCATCGATTGTCTTTCATTAGGCGGTCGTTTACCTATGAAATTATTTGTAAATTTAATAGTGTACTGCCTGTTTCTTGGTCGCTAAGTAAAAGAATTTTTAGAAAATATATCTTTGAAAGATTCATGTCGCCGAGGTAGCCTGAGGTTGAGATGCGGTTGATGCTTCATCCACAGTATAGTCGGTAAGAGAAGTTTAAGGTTTGTAAATTTATAAATAATATTTAGTGGTTGTCTAGTTGGTAGCGCGGTTGGATTAAGTGGAAGAGTGGCGAATTCCGATCTTTGCCCATTGCATTCTTAATTTTAAGTTAATAATATTGATACTACTGTTATTATTGTTATATGCAATGAAGGCGGTACAAATTATATAATACAATTTGGCATGTATTATTCCAAGGTGATTTAAGTGGTGCAAAAACAGAAACGTCGACCTTAGTTACATTGGAAAAAGTATAATGATCTCTATTTCAAGTCGTGCACAAAAAGCTGAGTTCGTGAGGCATAATATCTTAAAGTATATTCTATTACATGAGGATAAAATACGTTGCATTGGCTATTGTGTTCATAGAACGTTTCTATAGTCATCCAGTTCGACCAATTCTCCATGATGGATCAATAAAGTTTGCTACCGTTTGTGGTATTCTTTTGTAGCGATAAACTATCATGAAAACACCATTCTAAGTCTTCTGGAAGCATTTTAGGGCTTTTGGAAGCAGTATTAAGTGCTCTGAAAGTAGATTAAGTCTGCTGGAAGCGGTGTCAAGTCTTTTGGAAGCATTTCAGGTATTCTGGAGGTAGTGTCAAGTCAGCTAGAAGCAGTATCAATAGCCAATCTCCCTTATCCAATCGCCCCTGTATATGCCACTGCCGTCTAATAACTCCAAAGGAGACCATTTTTGAAATATATTTTTTTGAACCAATCTTAATCTTTTGGACCAATGAATCTCGTGGTACCATTTTCTGTACATGTTTCTTTGTACATCATATATAAGTGAGCCATAGAACTGTTTACGTTATAGAATTAATTATTTACGTTCAATTTTTTTTTAATTTTCCTTTATGACGGCAATATTGTTCTAAATTTATCTGTAAAAAATGGTGCGATGTTCTTGGATTTAATTATGAATCATTTTTGTTTGCTTTTTACAAGTTTCGTGCTTACCAAACATGTTTATCGCCAACAGTCCTTTTTTGAGTATTTCACTTGTTTTAATCTTCATTTTTAATTAACACCAACCCCATAACCAAGTTAATTATTGTTAAAAATGGTGTCAAGGTAGCGAATATTTACTATTCATTTTAAAGTTTCTATGAGCAGAAAAGAATTCTGCGTGAGAGTGCAAACAATGTGTTTAACGGCGACGCCATCGGTGTTGTGAGATTTCTTATGAAATTCTGCTTCTACTAATTAAAAGTCAAGGAAAGTCATCCATTATATTATTATTACGGGCAGTGCACCGTGATGAGAGTAGGAGATAATGAAATTTTACGTTCCCGTGTGAGATGTGTTTAACAGAAGAAGACTTTTGCTGCAGCAATTTTTTGCTTCCTTGATTTCAAAACGGTAAACGTTATTTGCAGTTGTGGCGAGAATCTGGTGTTAGGCTACATGTTATATTAACGCTTCCCATGATTTAAAATAAGATAACATAAATATACGTGGTCTAATATAATTTCAAACACACCATAATATACTACCTTATCGCCTATAACCAATATTTCAGTTTTTTTGGGTTCGTTACGAGCCAGGTGTACAAATTTATGCGCGACAGGTTCAAGGGTGTCCGGCGAGGTGTTCGATTTTGGAATCGTCTCTTATTTATTGCCAGATCGTGCGAAAACCGCCGCGAGATTTATGGAAAATTCAGGCGGCGTCGCTGCGGTGCTGCCGGAAAATTCGCCGAAACGAGTTGCCGAGCCGAATTCTAATAAACTAACCCCGAAAGAGTTCAAGATCGAAACAGAATTTTGGCTTCTTCGTTGTATGAATATTGGATTTGAATGTAACGGCTCACTAAATATACGTGAAATGAATATTTGATGAGGTTAACACTTACGTTATTGAGAAAATATGTGTAGGAAGCATTAAAAAATTGATTTAGTAGATTGTTCAACTCCGGGCATTAGAAATGTTTTATTGGGAAAAACTAAACTTCGGAAAAGGTAGATATTTAATTTGAAGTAGATTAAATTATTTTGGGCATGCCAGATATTTGACCTACGAAGGAAAAGGAAACATTTAGGCTTATACCGGGTGAATGAGACCACCCGTATCACAATTTTTTTTTAAGAACGGTGGGTCGTAGAGAGTTGGGATAAAACTATTTCTTATGAAAGTCATATTAAAGAACCGAATGGTGATATTACTATTTGTCGAAAAAGTCGACATCACGAGTAGTTTTGTCAACAATGCTTAGCACTCCAAAATTTTAAATTGCGCCATAAGACGAAAAACGTATTGTTGGAAAGAGTGATTAAAAGGAAGAAAGTTTTATAAGAAAAATTATTTTATTAACAAGACTGAAAAGTCGGCTTTTAATACACACGTTATAATGTTACTATTTTCATTTGTTGTATTAATGTATTATCAAATCATCCATTGTTTAAATTGATAATTTATTACAGCACGTATTTGTACCATAGGGCAGGTGCAACCAACGTACAATCGCGAAAATACAATTACAAGACATGTACGTAATGACACGGAACCTGATATTCTCACTGCAGTAATTGTTGATCCGCATATTGAATTGTTGATTTTGGAATTCGCCAATATTCCGTATGCAGAATTTTCAAGGATCACAAATTCCATTCATACCATAAGCATATGCACCAAGAATTAAGTGAGAATGATTTTCAAGTTCGAGTCATTTTTTGTTATTGGTTACTAAATAAAGGTCCCCACTTCCATAGGAGAGTTTTATGGACTGACGAAGTTAGTTTTAAAAGCACTGGAGAAATCAATATTCACAACGCGCATTATTGGTCATAAACAAATCCTCACTGTCTACAAACTATTGACAATCAACACCTTTGGAGCGCTAATGCGTGGTGTGGTATTCTTGGTGCATCTATCAAAGGTCCTTATTTTTTCGAAGGAACTCTGAATGGAATACAACTCATGTTTCCGTAGTTGCCAGGAATACGATAAATCAATTATTTCGTAAGAGATGGATTGGCAGAGGAAGTATAGTAGTGTGACCGCCAAGATCATCAGTTTGTATGCCTCTAGATTTTTCCTTTGGGGTCGAAACAAGGATATTGTTTATAAAGTAATGAAGAAATAGTTAGAGCCACTGATACTGTACCTGGAAGAGCTCAACTGTGTTTAGAAGTAAACGGAACACGTTTTGAACACTTATAACATTGTTTAATTCGGTAACTAGATTTTAAAAGCCGACTTTTCAATTTTGTTTGTTAACAACGAATTTCAAATGTTATAACTTTAATCGAATATTATTTAAAAGGTGTGGTAGTAATTCCAAAATCTCTTGCAAGTTGTCCCGTTGATATATGCGGATCAACAATTACTGCAGTGAGAATATCAGGTTCTGTGTCATTACGTACATGTCTTGTAATTGTATTTTCGCGATTGTACGTTGGTTGTACCTGCCCTATGGTACAAATGCGTGCTGTAATAAATTATCAATTTAAACAATGGATGATTTGATAATACATTAATACAACAAATGAAAGTAGTAACATTATAAAGTGTGTATTAAAAGCCGACTTTTCAGTCTTGTTAATAAAATAATTTTTCCTATAAAACTTTCTTCTTTTTTAACGATCTTTTTAACAATACGTTTCTCGACTTATGGTGCCTTTTAAAATGTTGAAGATTTGGGCGTTGTTGACAAAACTACTTGTGATGTTGACTTTTTCGAGAAATATCACCATTCGATTCTTTAGTATGACTTTTATAAGAAATATTTTTATCCCAACCCTCTACGGCTCACTGTTCTTTAAAAAAAAATACTGATACGGGTGGTCTGATTCACCCTGTATACAATTCCTAATGCTAACTTAGCTAGTGATTTACCTGTCCCCAGATAAATACCCGGTGGGTAGGTATTTATAACTTATGTATTTTCCGGGTATTCACCCCGCCCCATATATTGTCATTAAACGGAATGATGTTTATACTCTATAGTATGAGAAAGCATTCTTATGTAAATAAAATAAAGTTTAGATCTAAATTAGCAAATTTTCGACATAAAGAGGATATAAGTGCGATATTGATTAGAGTATCCATTTTATCAGTATAGTAATATATATTGAAATTTAAATTAAAAATTGGATGAATGAATTGGAAAAAATCATTTTTAATAAATACGGAGTCAATATATCTTACAAAAATAATTACACTTTACAAAAACATTTACATAATGCAAAAGATAGACTTGAACTTTTGGAATTGAATAGTTTACAAACTAGAATGTTACACTTGCGGTGCCACATATATTGGTGAAACAGGGAGAGCGCTTTACCCTAGTCCTACCAACGTTTTATTGTAACGTGTCCTACCAAGGTGTGCCTCACAGGCACACATCCATTTGTACATATTGTTGATGTAAATAATAGCAAAATATGCATTATTTATTTCATGTAGTAGGTATACAGTACCATTAAAACATATAGAAAGAATATTGTGTGTCAGAAGATATAGTTTAAAAATAGTACACAAACCGTTTGCCTGCACTTATCACATAACTGTGTTGACATTCTGCTTTTCTTTGATGGGCAAATATAGCACCGTTTTCGTTTTCTTACTTCTCGAGCCGAAGACTCCCCTGTGGTTGGTACTCGATTCAACGTAGTTTGTATCAATGAAGTATAACTTTTATGCAAGCCATTCAAACTACGACGTCTAATGAGCCCCAGTACTAATTCTGTTGTAATTTTTCGTAAGAAAATTTTGCGAAGTCTTTGTTTTTTGGAAATATGCCAGTCAGGATGATTATTTCTCCAAATGACAAATTAAGTACATAAGATACCAAAGTCATTGTCTTCTTAAAACCAAACAAGTTGCTTTCAATATTCCGTTGCCTGTGAGGTAAAAAATTTGGTGGTATGCAGCGTTTATTTTTTCTGAGCGTTCCTTCACAAGTTAGGCGTTTGGTAAGCAAACTGGATGCAAGTTCTCTTCGTAGCTGGTGAAGAAGTTGTCGAACGTAATATTCTTTTTAGTTCTCAGAAAAGTTTCATAAAGGTCTTCAACCACCTTTTGCGCTAAGTTTCCCGCTATGTTGAGACCTTCTTTTCCTAAGTACGGTATACCACGTAACGGATAACTAGTTCCACTATCGCATATCCACCAAATTTTCATACCGTACTTATCTGGCTTACTTGGCAGGTACTGTCGGAAAGATACACGACCTCTAAAAGGCAGCAGTTGTTCATCGATGGTTAGATTACTGCCAGGAAGATAATATTTCAGCAAGTTTGTATTAACACGGTCCCACAAGTCTCTATTTGGTGCCAACTTGTCCTTTTGCCTTCGGAGGGTTCTGGTCGCTTTATCGTCAAAACGAATAAATCTTAGTAATTGAGTAAATCTATTTCGTGACATACACGCTCGATAAACAGGATTTCCATATAAAGGATTCCATAGCTCATTATAGTCCATCATTCCTTGTTTATTTCTTCCAGCAGTAATCAAAAGGCCCAAGAAAGCACGGATTTCAACGTCGTCAACAGGTTTCCACAACTCGCCAAGAATACGAACAGCCTCGTTATTAGTGAAAGTAACCACAATACCAATAACCGCATCATCAAAAAACAAGTTGAATGCGTCACAAGGAGTATCAACATGCACTCCAGGTGGAAGTTTCTCTTTGTTCAAAGCTGTTGTAATTATGTTGTGTGCACGTGTTTTTCCCTTGGCAATCAGCGTGGCATTCCACTCGGTACCATCTTCCAATAAAAGTTTGCGAATGGCCGGGCGGTTTATCATTAGCATCACTATCGCCAGTTTCTTGATAATCCACTTCACTAGAAGAGGTTTCGTCATTTGGCTCTTCTTCATCTTCACCATCATTTACATTCCTTCCCAAATCCTCATCACTTTCGTATAATGCATCGAGCAACTCCTTTTCAGTTAGTGGCCGGCGTCGGTCAGTCATACTTTCTGCATAAATTTCAAAACCAAATAAGCATAAAAAAATAAATCTATTTTTATACTGGGGTCAATCAAAACTTTATCTTGCTTACCTGGTCTATATACTCTCTACTAGGTAAAAGAAATAAAATTAACTAATATAGAGTTAATCACAAATAGACAGAAATAGAAAGTCACAAATACACTGATAGCAATGCAGTTTGTAAGCTGACTGTTTAGCAAAATGCATTTAGGGAATTCCCCTTCATATGCAACTTGCAGTTCTTACATACAAGGGGAAAGTCCCAAAATATAAAGCATATCTTATTACGGGGGTTTACCCACATACCTAGCTAAATAACGTAGCAATGTATTTTATAGTATAATAACAGTATGTGCCTCAAAGACACACCTTGGTAGGACGTGTCGGTAAATTATGTTTAATTTTTTTAGTAAAAAATATAAAAGAAAATTTATGTCACTCTGTGTTAAATAGTTTATTTTGAGAATACAAAAATCCTCAGTCTGTGGGCAGTTAACTTACAAAGTTCCAGCAATTTCAAAATCAATTGTGCCTCAAAAGCACACCTTGGTAAGTATAGGGTTAAAACAGGTAGAGTCTTAAAATAAAAATTCAAGAATTTCGGCAATCATCTCAGTTTACTTTTGATATAAAAAATAATGTTAAATTTTTACATAAAAGGAAGGTTATAAATTAGAACTCCTAGAAATCTATGAAATAGAAAACATTTATAAAACTTAACACACACCTAGTGTTCCTTAATGACCAGATCATTTACTCCAAAATACTGAGGACAGTATACGTGCCGCACATGCATCTATTGTGATTTTAACATGTTAAATTTATATTAAATTTATTTTTAATTCATATTAAATACAGTGATTGTCGTAAAAAACCTTTACATTGTGATTAAACTATAACATAATTTGTGATGGAAAATTTTGAACAATTTTCTTAATTGAAAGACGAGTAAGTTACTTTGTGTTTGTCATTAGTTATAATAATACTATTACATTGTAATCTTTTTATAGCGCCTCTGAAGATGACTAATAGTCGAAACATAGTAGATTTTTGCAAAATAAACCAGTAAAAAAGGTACAGATTTTCACCAATTTTTAAATAAAATTTCAATATATAAAGGGAATATGGTCAAAAACCATTTTAGGACGGACACGATTCCATGCTACCACTTTTATGGTGGAGAGGTGCGAATCGGTAGATATCGCCATTCGAATATTTTGTGATGATTCCGTTAACATTCAACAATACAAAAAAAAACAGATGTATTAAGGGGCTGGATGCTGCCCATTGTATTCAGCCCCTTCATTCTCTAAAATAGCAATCTGAAGATATAGAATTTGCAGTAATACAACAAATATTTTCAAAAATTTCATAATTTCGAGCATTCAGTATAAAAATCAACGATACCTCAATAACTAAAACCGAGAGATTATTTAGATTGCTTCCTTTTAGTTTTTACAGTGATTTTAGAGGTTTTTTGAAATGTTTAATTTCATAACCAAATTTACAAACAATACCTAATTATTATTGGATGTCTGCTGGCTTACGTTGATTCTTTGAATAAGGTATAAAAAACTATTTTCACTCATTTTTATATAGTGCTATCTGTGTTTTCAATAATTACAGTTCTTTTTCCTCTAAAAAACTTGTACATTCATTATCTTTATCAATTCTTCTCGAGCAAACACAAATAAAAACAAAATATTTTGTGTTTTTTAGTCGTACCTGTTGATGCCTAAGAGAGGGCGAAACACGTACAGCATAGAATTTAAAATAAATAATATCGTTTAAGTCAATACTGATTTTTTATTTTTTTTTATATATTAAGTTAGCCTGATAACCTGAGGAATATCTGGTTATACTAAAAAATTAAATTATTTGAAGTAAAGGAGGTTGTGGAAATCGTTAATGTTGATGTAAGAATACATAATTTATAAGCAGGTATTGTTCAGTTAATACTGGTATTAACAACGGTATATCGTATTGAGATTTTGGTCCGGTAATGCAAGCCCAAATTGCTGGTAATAGTTTGACATGTAATATGAATGACCGGGTTTTCTAATAGCTTCTATTTTGTCATTGTCTTCTTCCATAACGATTTAAGTGTGTAGACATTTTTGTATCTGGCGTCTTTCGGAACTGCGAATCTTTTGTTATATTGACCTGTAACTTCTTAATGTTTTGACCGATTTCTTTTTATTTTGGGCATATTCGTTTAATGCCTCCATTATGAAGGAAAATTACAGGCATTATTAATAAAGGATACGAGCGATGATTTTTGGTGAGTAACGTTTGGCATTTTAACTGACCTTATTTCAGAAAAATAGTATTAAAGAAAATCAAATTATTATTTAATTGAGATTAAACATAGATGTTGTAACAATTATTTAAAATAAATCAACGGAAAATGTAATAAAATGGTCAAAAAGTAACCAAAAAGAGAATGAGGGAGGACACGATTGCTAAAGTGCTGATCGAGAGCTATGTACATCTGTCCCTTGGGAACCCCCTTGGGGAAAATCTGCTTATCTCGGCTGCATTTGTCAAGGGAGTCCTATAATGGGATTTCGGTGGAGAATCTTTTGTGTCCAACATAGACGTGTCGGGTCGTAATTAAATATTTGTTCGAGACTTATATGCTTAAACTCGGAGAAACGCCCGCGTTGAAAATCATTCAACGTCAGATGGCGAGCCTTTGATCTAACAAAACAAATATTTACTACTGGTGGCCTTTGAAATGCCTTGAAAGTTTTAATTAAATTATCACCTAAACCAACACTTTAATCATTAGCGTTTTGTTCCACCTACATCTTAACGTTCTATTTACCGGTTCGTGAACAATATATAAATAATTTAAATACGATATAATATCCTAAGGTAGTAGTTAATACAGGAAATTCGATTCGATTTTTTTGTCGTTAGAAAGTCTGGAATTTATAATATATTTGCAACAGATCTTCGGATCGCTTGACAGCGACAGTACGTGAGCTGCTCTTTATGAACCACCATATTCCCATTATGTACGACGACGCACAGTTATAAGTACGGCGGCGGTTAAATTGAAAAAATTGTTGTTAGTAACTGCTTCATATATATCCTCAAGTAATATGCAAATTGCAATGGTCCAGAGAACCGTAACTTCCCAATTACAAATAACCATTATTAAACACAACAGGGAACGCGTAATTACACGTCCGGAGGAAGATAAATGTTTCGATCTCATGCTTTTATGATTGGGAATCGCGTTGTATTGTTTTGATAGTAAATCGTACAATCACACTTTAACAGGATATCATAAACTAATAAACGTCTAAAGTTAATGGTAAGTCCTACTTAAATAGTTAATAAAGTTTGTGAACCGAGTAAATTACCTCATTGTAATAGGTCTTATTAATGACAACTTTAATGTTTTTAAAATATTTATTTAATAATTTTTGCACTTTATTAAGACGATAGTATTTCATATAATGTTTCTACCGGTTTCGGTCACGTTTAGACCATCTTCAGGATACACATTTTTAAAAAATTGTTGATCGTATTGACGTTTTATTTTTATTTATGTTGTGATTTATGACATGTGTCAATGTGAAATATTAAAATAGGATTAAAATAAAATAAAATAAAATTAAAATTGAATATTTCCCAAAAAAAAGTTCAAATATCTATATTTAATGTTTTTGATCGATATCTTGTAGTAAATTATCGCAAAATGATAATAATTGTGAAAAGAAATGTGTACATTTATTACCAACAAACAGGACAAATAAAATACAGTTGACCTCTACCAAGGATTTGGTTGTAAGATACTCTGATTGCGAGAGAAAGTTTTATTTATGTGAATGCAGGTATTAGGTATTGTTATTATTAACTTTCAATATTTTCTTCCTACCGATTAAGAGTTTCTGTCCACTACATATCAGTTTATTAGATTGTTAAAATGTCAAGTAAACGTTTTGTAATGCCCACAGTGCGATGTCGTCGAAATTATTTCCATATCAATGACTTTGATAGAGACGGAATTATCGGCATGAAAGAGAAGGAATGAATAGGAACCACAGTTGCTGGAATATGGTCTTTATGATTTGAAGAAGGTATTCAGAGACGCTGTCCTTGGGCAAATGGCTATCAGCGATCGATTGCAAACAACAAGGTCAATTACTGTGTCTTCCTTTGGTTTCATTCATACGTCGTCCTTCTTACCTCCGGCCTCCATTACCACCTCCACATAAAGCAGCCAGACTTGCATGGTATCAAGAACGATAAAAGTTTATCAATGGGATAACATCGTTTTCAGTGATATATCAAGGTTTTGTTTGTGGGTGAATGATGGTCGTAGAAGGGTGTGGCGACATCGAAGGGAAAGACGAATATTGGGCTTTGTTTAAAGACGGTAGGTAACTTCAGGTCTTAACACTTGAGATTATGGTTTGGGGGGATATGCGAAGATTTGATACCGCTTGTAAAAGAATTGATCTACTTCCAAAATACTTGAAGTGCTTGCAGAACACGTGAAATGCTTTCAAAAGACTTGAAATGTACGTAAGAGACTTGATACTACTTCTAAAAAACTTGAAATGCTTCCAGAAGACTTGAACTGCTTCTAGGAGTATTGCTATTGCTGCCAGAGACTTGATACTGTTTCAAGGGGACTTGATACCACTTCTAGATGACTTTAAATTGCTTCCAAAAGACTTGAAATACTTCCAGAAAATTTGAAATGCTTCCAGAAGACTTGAATTGGTTTCATAAAACTTGAAATCCTTCTAGGAGATTTGATACTACTTCCAGAAGACTTGGAATGAAAAAATGAAAATTTAACATAGCTTCAAAAGACTTGATATGCTTCCAGAGAAGACTTTAAATGCTTCTAGGAGAATTGATATTGCTTCAAGAATACTTCATACTGTTTCTAAAGGACGTGATACTGCTTCCATAAAATTTAATATACTTCTAGGAGATTTGATACTGCTTCCAGAAAACTTAAAATGTTTCCACAAGATTTGAAATGCTTCTATACTCTGCTTTTAAACCAGAAGGAATATTTCAAATTTCCCACTAGATTGACCTTGAACGATGTTTGTTGAATGCGAAGAAGGTTTACAACAGGCAATTTTTATAGTTTGTTAACAACCATTTTGAATTTGGAGGTTAGATTAATGACTATTCGACCGTTTTCTGTTACTATTGTCAATTTTGTGTTCTTAAACCCTTTTGCGTGTAATTCTTCAATATAATTAAGTGAAATCTGTTCTTTTTGGAACAAAATATAAATCGTGTATTTCGGACACTTAGCTTTGTCTGAAAATCAAAGTATTAAGTAAATGACTGATGTTGATGATAGAATTGTCGACGCTGCTGATAAGAAAAACATTTAAAAAGCATATCAAGTCAAATAATGTTTTATTTGTAGAGGTAGCAAAATCAATAGCACACCATTTGGTGAAGGAATATAAAGATACTAGAACAAGTCCCAAACAACTAGGTTAGTGAAATAAGTACGAAGGCTTTCACGACCGGTGTTAATTGAAGTAAAATTAGAACTAACACTAGCACTAACACTAGAACTATCACTAAGTCTTGAAGACTTCGAACCAGTTTCTGAAGAAGGTTGCAACATGGCATCCGAAACGTCAAACATTTTTTCAAAAAACGCACGGCACAACCCAAAAGTTTCTAGTTTTAGATCTAGTGTTAGTGCTGTGTTAGTTCTAATTTGTGTCCTGGAATTATTACAGAGGTTAATGATTTTACTAAGGTTTCCATACTTTGACCAATTTATTATTTAGATGAGACATGGGTTAATGAAGGTCATACAAAAGAGAAAGTGTGGATAGAAGAATCAATTCAGAGCAAGAAGGATGCATTTATCGAAGGGGTAATTATGGAGCTTAAAAATCCATCAGGAAAATAAAGACGATTAATAATACTACAAGTTGGTTCTGAATCAGGTTTTGTTAATGATGGTCTGTTAGTGTTCGAAGGTAAAAAGACTACAGATTACAATGAATATATGAATGCAAAAGTATTTGAAGAATTGCATCAAAATATATTGGAGAAACTACCTAAGAATGCAATTGTTGTAACAGACAACGCTTCATACCATAGTCGTAAGGTCGAGAAAATACAAACTACATCCTCAACTAAAAACCAATTGCAAAGTTGGCTTACTTTAAAAAATATTGTATATGTAGAAAATATGGAGCAATCCGAATTATTAACATTGATAAAAGTACATAAAGCTAAATATGATCTGTATGCATATAATGAGTTAGTAAAACAGAAAAACAAAAATGATTAAGGTTTGTACGATGAAGTCTAGTTTATTCTTAAAAACGGCTATTCGGTGCTACAGCTGTTTCAGTGTACAAAAACACCTTCTTCAGGCACGACTAAAATGTTTTGTGAAAAAATATTATTTAAATATTACAAATGTAAGATTATGTAGTAGTTACCGTCAGTTTGAGGAAGACATTGTTTGGAAGAATATACAATTAAACGGGTTCATCGAACATCGAGTACGTTAAGAAGTTGAAACTGTTGAGGAAAATTGAAAAGGCCTGAGGGGCGTGTTATAAAAGCAAAATTGAAGATTAAAAAAAAATTAAAAATGTATGTAGAAATTACAAAAATTAACAAAAAGAGTCCATCTGCGTGAAGCGCTTTAATATTAATAATAATAGAGACGACTAGACTTCATCGTACAAACCTTAAACATTTTAATTTAATACCCTACGATGAACATAGAATCATATTTGTCAAAAAACTAAAATGAGTTTCGGTTACCAACATACCATGCAGACTTAAATCCCATAGAATTAATACAGGCTCAAATAAAAAATGAGGTGGTTTCTAAAAATACCACATTTAAATCTGTAGATGTTAAAAAGTATTATTGGAAGCCATTCAAAATGGCACCATTAACCATTGGAAAAATTTTGTTGACCACATATTCAAAGAAGAGGCGAAAATGAATGAATAGGATGAAATTATAAATAATTATTGAACCGTTATTAATACTAGGAAATGCCGATAGCAATACCAGCACATCTTGCAATGAGAGCAATGAGAAATCAGACAAGGATGTTGTTTAGTCCACTGAATTTTATGTATTATTTATATTATTGTTTAATTATTTATATTTTAAATCAAATACTAATAATTTATGTGTTTACTGTTTCGAATAACAAATGAAGATAAATACAATAATAAGTAATTAAATAGCTAATTTAAAATAAGTAATTAATAAATTCTAAAAAATTAAAGTAGTTCATTTAAATTTCCCGCCAAAAATATCTAGTGATATTTTCTGGTGGTATTTCCTGGTATAAAACTGACTTTCGGATTCACTCCTCCTGGTTTAAAAACAGAGTATAGGCGATTTACTATTGCTTCCAGAAAACTTGATACTAATTCTAGGTATCTTGATACTGCTTTCAAAAGATTTGAAATACTTCTAGAAAACTTGAAATGCTTCTAGAAGACGTGAGTTGCTACCATAAATCTTGAAATACTTCTAGAAAACTTGAAATGCTTCTAGAAGACGTGAGTTGCTTCCATAAATCAGGAAATGCTTCTAGGAGATTAAATACTGCTTCCAGTAGAGTTGAAGTGCTTCCAGAAGATTTCAAATGCTTCTAGGAGACTTAATACTACTTCTAGAAAACTTGTTATTGCTTCCAAAAATTTGAAATACTTCCAGAAACCTTGAAATACTTCCAGAAACCTTGAAATACTTCCAGAAATTTTGAATTAATTTTGAATTGCTTCCATAAGAGTTGATATGCTTCCCCAAGGCTTGACGTGCTTGTAGGAGACTTGATATTGCCTTCAAAAGGGTACCAATGTAAAGTTGTTAATGTTGTTATCTGGATTTGAGTTACTTTATTATTAATTTTAATGTACTATTGAGCGTTTTCTTCCCAATTGCATATATTTTGTGACAAAAAGTTTATAGTTCCACAAATTACGAGAAATACTGATAATAATTTTACTCACTTATGTAAGAGAATAATATGTGTAATACTACAAATCTCACAGTTGATATTCTTTCAATTTGAATATTTGTTATAGTTCCTTTATTTCGGGTTACATTTTCTCCCCTTTTCCCTTTTGATTACAAAAACTTGGTTTTGACCCCCCCCACACTTTATGGATACGCCATTGATTGACGGTCAAAATTCTGGAATAAATCATACTCAACTAAAGGTTATTCATATCTACAATTAAATGATCAAGAATGACTTCTTGATCCGGCTTTTTTCTGCAATGTTGAAAAATTATATCATTAAAAATTATAATTATTATATTGACAAATTACAGCAATTAAATCTGCAGCTACAGGAGAACGCCAAAACAATAATGGATATGACAAACGTTTTGAAGTAATACAATTAAAACGTCGTGATTAATAGCATTATCAAAATCTGTCTGATAAGTCTAAAAGTAAAAAGAATCTTAATTATAATAAATATGCCGATATTATTACACTGCTTCTAAAAGAATTTTAAGCATTAAGTAAATTTGATGTTTTTTCCAAGTTTTTTAAAATTCCTTTTGTACTAAATTACATCATAAATTGAATATTAATGATTGTTTATAGACAAATTATCTTGAACTTTGAGAACCTCTTGAAAACGTATGAAGCACGACATTTTCGCTTTTTAACATTAACATTTTCGCTTTAGAATCAAATGAAGAATATCGCTAAATATAGATTATTCGCCAATTTCTGAATATCCTCTATATATTTTTTTTGAATTTAAGTTTTTTGATCAGTGGCGTATCCAGTGGCAATTACCTACTTCCCCTGTAGGATTCCCAAAACTTCTTCTCCCAAATCTTTTGCATTTGGGATTCAATTTTTTTTGTTAAACCGAGAGTTAGTGTTAGTTATAAGTTTTATGAAGAAGAACGATGAAGAGGGAATTCTATCGATCTGCTTTTTTTATTAACAAAATTTATAAAGACAAATAATAACAACAATAAAATAATGATATCATAGCCATAACTTGATTTTTTAAATGCTAATAATTTTAAATGGGTAGCTGGTTATCGCTGGTGTGTACATTACAGTCAGCATGCTTACGCTATTTCAATTGTAATACCTATTAGATATGCTCTAAATCTTTTCAACTTGCAGACTGTAGTACCAACTCAATTACGAGGTTTACTCTGAACCATGAGAAGTGATAGTGATTGATCGCATAAAAATGTACAAATCAGTTGTATTCGCTAGAAACCATTTCAATCCAATCACGTCACCTTACTAGTAGCCTTATTGTATCTGTACCGTATAACGAAAATTGATGAGTTACTTTCACTTCTTCTGGTACAGACTATAGCTGGCTTCTACTTAGTCATTTTGCGATAAAAGATATCGTAATTTTAATGTACTATTGAGCGTTTTCGAAAGAAATACTGATAATAATTTTACTCACTTATGTAAGAGAATAATATGTGTAATACTACAAATCTCACAGTTGATATTCTTTCAATTTGAATATTTGTTATAGTTCCTTTATTTCGGGTTACATTTTCTCCCCTTTTCCCTTTTGATTACAAAAACTTGGTTTTGACCCCCCCTTACACTTTATGGATACGCCATTGATTGACGGTCAAAATTCTGGAAAAAATCATACTCAACTAAAGGTTATTCATATCTACAATTAAATGATCAAGAATGACTTCTTGATCCGCCTTTTTTCTGCAATGTTGAAAAATTATATCATTAAAAATTATAATTATTATATTGACAAATTACAGCAATTAAATCTGCAGCTACAGGAGAACGCCAAAACAATAATGGATATGACAAACGTTTTGAAGTAATACAATTAAAACGTCGTGATTAATAGCATTATCAAAATCTGTCTGATAAGTCTAAAAGTAAAAAGAATCTTAATTATAATAAATATGCCGATATTATTACACTGCTTCTAAAAGAATTTTAAGCATTAAGTAAATTTGATGTTTTTTCCAAGTTTTTTAAAATTCCTTTTGTACTAAATTACATCATAAATTGAATATTAATGATTGTTTATAGACAAATTATCTTGAACTTTGAGAACCTCTTGAAAACGTATGAAGCATGACATTTTCGCTTTTTAACATTAACATTTTCGCTTTAGAATCAAATGAAGAATATCGCTAAATATAGATTATTCGCCAATTTCTGAATATCCTCTATATATTTTTTTTGAATTTAAGTTTTTTGATCAGTGGCGTATCCAGTGGCAATTACCTACTTCCCCTGTAGGATTCCCAAAACTTCTTCTCCCAAATCTTTTGCATTTGGGATTCAATTTTTTTTGTTAAACCGAGAGTTAGTGTTAGTTATAAGTTTTATGAAGAAGAACGATGAAGAGGGAATTCTATCGATCTGCTTTTTTTATTAACCAAATTTATAAAGACAAATAATAACAACAATAAAATAATGATATCATAGCCATAACTTGATTTTTTAAATGCTAATAATTTTAAATGGGTAGCTGGTTATCGCTGGTGTGTACATTACAGTCAGCATGCTTACGCTATTTCAATTGTAATACCTATTAGATATGCTCTAAATCTTTTCAACTTGCAGACTGTAGTACCAACTCAATTACGAGGTTTACTCTGAACCATGAGAAGTGATAGTGATTGATCGCATAAAAATGTACAAATCAGTTGTATTCGCTAGAAACCATTTCAATCCAATCACGTCACCTTACTAGTAGCCTTATTGTATCTGTACCGTATAACGAAAATTGATGAGTTACTTTCACTTCTTCTGGTACAGACTATAGCTGGCTTCTACTTAGTCATTTTGCGATAAAAGATATCGTATAACTTGATTATACGATATCTTGCTGATATTATAACTTGATCATATTTTGGTAGATTTGATATTATGTTCTAATAATTCCGAATGAATTGTGTCTGCGTGCAATTTATTCTACGATTTAATGTTGAAAATCGAAATAAAATAATATCTCGAATAGGGTATCATTAATTATTTAGTATGCGTTTTATAATGGTTATTATTAAATATAGGGTTTTGTGTTGTTGTTTTGAACAAAACTTACAAAACAAATTTGCAGAAGTTTACGTATGTACGTTTTCACTCATAAGCAAATCCTGATTTTAGATCTTCTAGAATTTGTTTAACTAATCATACCTGCTGTGTAGTGCTGAGCAAAGTATCGATACTTATAGATGGTATCGATCGATACCTGTCTTGGTATCGATCGATGTAACGAAATATCGAAGTAAAAAGAACATATATCAAAAGTATCGAAAATTGTTTTATGTATACAGGAAATTGCTTTTACACTACATTCAAGATCGATATATTTCAGATCATAGTATGGTCTAAAATGCTTCAAGGGAGCTAATATACTTTATGGAAGACAGTCAATATGTGGCTATTCCTCATTATTTCAAATTCTATTACGGTTTATAACTCGTATCCATACCACGAAGCTATTGATACTCGATATCTCACTTATAGTGCCGCCCAGTCCTAGCAGTTACTAAACAGAAATGGAAAATTAATGGAAAAGCAACATAAACATGTCTGTGATTAACTAGTCATCGGACGGCTTCTTTCCAAGATGCAGCTGATAGGTTTGAAGTTAGCGTAAGTTCAAAGAATGGCGTACTCCAACGGAGAAAAGAGAATATATAGAAAAACATTTTCGAACAAATGGATATCCTGCAGTGATCAGATGTGATCAGCGCATCCATTTCTTCATTTTTTTCGTATAATCCCGTATTAATACGCAACTAACACTCACTACTTAAAGTTAGGTTAGGTCATATTCAAGCATATCCAGGTCATATCAAACAATTTTGTTTTTGATTTCTACTGTTCGAGCTGTGACAAAATACGGTACTAGTTCGCAATTAATTGTCGCTTGCGCATGCGTAATTTAGAATTCATAATTTTTTACAAACTAATACATAATTCCCTGTTCAAATAAATCATCTGTAAACAAGTTAGCAGACTTCAAAGTGATGAGCAAGAGTTTGAAGGCGTAATATCTCATAGCATATGAAGTCTACGATAATGTACAATACTTGGATCAGCAACAGCTCATGTTGCCAACAAGTTAGAAGATTTCAAACTGATAAGCAAGATTTTGAAGAAAAACATTGATAGAAAACTATATAGTCTGTGGAACAGTAATAGGTCATAAAGCCAACTAATTTTTTGTTTCTCCAAACTGATGAGCAGAACTTTGGTGACGCAATATCTCGTGATGACAACAAGTTGGCAGTCTAAGCTAATATATAGTCTGTGGAATAGTAAGTTCAGTTCATATTGCCAACAAGTTGGCAGACTTCAAACTGGTGAACAGAACTTTGGAGACATAAACACTCATACTGTCAGCATGTTGGCAGTCTTTAAGATAATGTATGTACAGTGTTTGGACCAGTTCTAATTCATTCTGCTAACAAGACTACAAACTAAAAAGCAGGACTTTAGAGACACAATAGCTTATACTTCTGACATGTTAACAGACTCCGAACTGATGAGCAGGACCGCGAAGGTATCGATACTCGATACCTCATTTAAAGTATCGCCCAGTCCTCTGCTGAGTATCCTCAAATAGTGTATAATCGAGTATTGCCTCATAATTTTCAAAAAAACTTCTAAGAACTTGCAACATCAACTTCCAGGATCTTGTCACGCAGTTGCTTTGTACCCACGGATTAGTACCACTTCAAAACTATTTTTATTCAAATCTATATTCTATTGACGGGGTATGTCGCTTTATCACCCACATCACTTTCCAGTTTCTTTTATCGACGATTGCCGGTTTATCCACATGTGCAATTAATCTCTTCTCTGTATATCTTATCTTTGACTTTATCGCAACAGATGTTACCAATAATCGTAATGATCTTATAGAATCTAGAATATAGAGTTTCTACATATATCAGCATTAAACCAACAAAACTTTTCCACTTTTCTATTTCATTTTTTGTTTATTAGGTTAGTAGATATTTTAAGTAGTTAGATATCACTCTTCGCCTACTTCAACAGCTCCTCTTGCTTATCTGTTTTATCTTCACGCACTAACACATTTTTTCTTTTTCTTTTTTTGGACTTTTCATTAATTCAATATATTTCCGCTTGCATCAATTTCTATTGTTGTCAACATCAAAGCTACGAACTCTAAAGTATAACGCAATTTCTTAGGCAGAACCATTAATACTAACGAAAACAGACTGTGAAATTTAGTGTTGTTTGCCTCGTTGATTGTTGCTACAGAAGAAAAATTCCTTTTGATTTTGCAGAAGACTCTCAGTGGCTTTGGTGAAAGATGAATACTGCACTCGCTATGCTGCTCGTATTCTTGACGCTACTCAAATATTTGTCAGGCTGGTAACTTCATTAGACGACCTGTTTTTAGAAGAAGACACTATCTCACACAATCCCGTGATGATCAACTTATTGAAATTACCCAGTTACAAAATCGACATACTGCAACAGTTGAGATAAGAAATCGTCTGGAATAAGTGCGTCGGATGAAGTTGAGTGAACGCACAGTATGGAGGCAATTTGATGAAGCGGCATTGAGATCTTAGAGATCAGCAATTGAACCACAGTTGCTTCGAGAACATTGTTTTGCTTGATTACAATTTGAACGATATCATGTTGTGAAAGACACAAAAAAGTACTTTTCACACAAGAGTTGAGTAATAGAATCAGTAATAGAAAAAAGAAGAACAATGAGTAGTAAATAAATACTATGGAAAGAAACGACAAAAATAAGAAAGATTGATTAGAGAACAAAAATTTGTAATGGAACAAGTAGATTACCTGGCTACTGGAAGAGAGTGAGCAGAATCAAAGAATATGTGGCTGATGATTGAGGCTATTTGTAAAAGAAAATGTATGATGAAAGGATCTGGAGGGAATAAGTAGCTGTGGAAGAAAATCTAAAAATAAAACTAACTGGTCATAGAAAAAGTGCAAAAATGTTTCCACTCCAAGTAAAAATGTCACTGGTAAAAGAAGAAAGGAATTGAACAAAAACTGAATTGGGACACAAAATATGATCAAAAGATCGTTAGAAAAAGAAGATAAAACTGAATTTCTGGATTGTGGATCGGTGGATTGGAAAATAACTTGGTAATAAAGGATTCATGCTATAAAAGTTAATAATAGAAGAGAACGGCTGAGATAAGACTACAGTAAATTGCTTACTTTCGTAACATGTGAAAAGAAAATCTTCAATACACTAGTAAAATATTTTGAGCTTTATGTAAACATTTGTATTCACAATTAGACAAAAGTTTCCGCAAATTCCTTCATCACTTACAATTAGTCTTTCAAGAACATCTATGCAATGGCAGGTAGACTGGAGGAAGACGTATGAACTCATTCTTTTGTTATCAAATGCTCCTATATCAAGAATTACTTCCAAGTCCAATTCTGCTATACACACTATATCCAACGCCAACTGTGTAGTTTGTAAAATATCTCCAATTTCCCAAACACTAACTTTTTAATTCAAGGTCGTCCGCATAAGCGATCATTTTTACATCTTATTTCTTTCGCTATTATTGCAGTATTTGATCGAAAAGAAATCCACAAAAGCTTGCCGCAGTAGTTTCGCGATAGCCTATTATTTATCATGTATCATCATTCTTTTATGCTATGTTAGTAAACACCATCGAACTAACACCGGTATTAATGCCGGCATATCTGTTTTAAAATAATAGAAATTCTGAAAATCGGTATTAAGAGTTTGGTCCGGTATTGACAGGTAACAGGTGACAGTACCAATGTGGCCAAATAAGCGTGCAAAGTACTTATAAAGACGTTGCGTTCCGTCTGAAGCGCACGCCAGTATCTCCTAATCCCGCATGGCTTATTTCTGTTTTTCTTTAATTTATATTTCCATTATATCGCTCTTAATAAATTAGGGATATATAATTTTGAAGAACTAATAACAACATCCGACAATAGAATGGTTATTTATGTACCAAGTCAGCATACTGAATTTTTATCGAATGAGTCTGAGTTCGGCGAGTTCGATAAAAACATTTTCCTGGTGTGGTGCATTTAACATTTTATCGCCAACCACAATATTTATAGATTGAAGATTCTGAAACTTACAATGATTTGCCAACTTGAACTGGTTCCATAAAATGTTACTAAAAATTTCATTACAGCATCGGATACCGTAATAGGTCTCATTACGGTACCCGTTTGAGTACGTAAGTTTATGACGTAAGATGCTTCTATCTATCTAGCATATCGATGTGCCGCAACGGTTGAATGCTGGCCCAGTAAGATCTGGGCGAGGGAGTATTCTCCGCGATGCTCATTACCGTATCGAATTACAAAAAGTAATTTATCTAACACCGCTAGGAAATGTCAAGTTTTACATGCCAGTTTGACGTTTTGTAACATCACATTTTACACAACTGTTGTTTCATTACATCACTAATGGTGTAATGATTCAATCAATTCGTATAGTGATGTTAAATGTTAAAGCGGGGTTAAATAAAATTTTGTACTTAACAAGTTAAGAAACTGCTAATTTTGTTTAACTCACACAATCCACAAAAATTAGTTTTTTCATAACTGGTTACGTAATTAATTATTATCTAACGCCGCTAGGAAATGTCAGGTTATTTTGACGTTATGTAACATCACATTTTACACAAATGTCCTTTCATTAAACCACTAGTGGTGTAATGAAATATTACCTAACTGAATATTGATTTGTTTTGTATATTACTATGCACATTCATAGAAACGTCCAAGTAAATTCATTTGTTAAATAAGTCTTGTATCAGATGTGAATTCGTAGGATGCTGTTATATTTTAAAACGGGGTTAGATAACATTTTTTACTTAACACGTTAAGAAACTGTAAATTTTGCTTAACTCACGCAATTTACAAGAGTCGATAAACCATATTATTTTACAGATTTTGGTAAAAACTAAACCGCTATTTTTCATGAAACTGTATGAAATATCGATAAAATAAAATATGTCCTACATTAAGAACAAAATAAAGTATGCTGCACATATTGAAATTTTTTCGTCAACTAGTTTGTGAGAAAAATACTCGCAAAGTTGAAAAAATTGGCGACACTTAACTCGCGATTAAAAAAAATCGTGGATGCGAAACTTTCCAGATTAACAGATAATACACAGAAATGTATACTGATTACAATAATCTTTACCATAATTTTTTTCATCAAGCGGTTACGAAAATATCGATTTCTAAAGTGAGGTGCCTTGACCTTTTGCACGGACTGTAGTTTCATTCAACTCACCCAACTCAATCCAAAAGTTTTGAACAAGTGGAAAATTATTGTAGGTACCGTACATTTGGAAGTATGGTGGGTTATGCAAAATATTAAATAAAATATTTATGGTCATCGAACGCCTATTACTATCGTTATTTAACGATTAAACACCAACCCAAATTTATTTCATCCCGCCCAAACTGTAGCAATTTAATTACAATCATTTTTCTATGGGATAGCAGCCTATGTTTTACAACGAACAACCTTACGTACACAGAATAACCTTTCTAGGTTAATACAGCCGGGTCTACTGTGAGTAAACTGCCTATCAACTCGCTACAGCGAACTATTGGATTTATTTATCTCTCTAGAAATGAAATCTCTTGATTGGATAAAATAATAGTAACAGTAGTAAAAGTAATATCTGCTTAATTTTAAGGCTTGAAATACGCCAGAAAAACAATTTTGTATTGATAGCAAAGAATATAATGAATACAAACTAATCTAAATGCTGTAGACTAACAGTGTTTTTCCAAAGATGGGAGACGATTATATAATAAGTATAAATGAAACTGAACAGGTTGGATGAAAGATTTTTAACTTATATACTGCTTCAGAGCGTACTCCTTTGAGATTGTAGTCATCGCGTTTTGTAACCTAAGGGAATACGCAGAAGTAAAAGGGAGATGATGAATGAATACAAAGTGATTGGACTTTATTTCGTCCTTGACATCATGATATACTACTTTTGAAAATATGCTGATTCCATTTTAAAATGTTTTTAAAATTTATATTCATGCGATGTGCACATATTTCTGAATAATAAACTAATAGAATTTAGTGTGAAACTGTTAGAAAGAAATTCGCACAACTTTATGAAAATAAATTTTTTATTTAAAATAAAATGGTATGTGTAATAAAAATTGGTTAGTGAAATTGCGCTAATTCTTCAATTATATTATTAAGAATTCTGATATTCTATTGTTAAAATTGTCATTACATCGATACGTAAAGTAATCATGATTTCTTATTAATGATAAGATTAATCTAGTGGAACCCAACGAATTACGCCATCACGACCCTACTCTTGACCCTAACAGTTATTTGATAAATTTTTATCGTCCATAAAATCGACCATCACATCGCAGCCCTTAAAGCCACCTAAATCACCTAATATAAATGCGTTCACGGACCATCGAAAGGGGAGGCAGTAGATTTCTTCCCACTTTATTTCTCTCTTCCCACTTTAGTTCCATCCTTGCCGAACCAAAAGTATGAGGTATCCTCGCCTGAACCTGGACGCCGTGTTACCATGTAAACAGAGGCACTTCGGCACCGTAATTGAGGGGTACGCAGTAGCTATGGGGGAGAGACAGAGCCTATAATTTCCGAGTTCATTAACTCTGTCGCTCTGGCGAGAAGGGGATGATTCTATACGGTTTTTGGGGACACAGTTCAACAGGAGGACGAACCGAAAGGATGGGCAGGGTGTAGAGGAGCTTTGATTAGATTTTCCAATTTCCCCGGGTTCGAACTGTAGAGACGTAGAGAGAGAGAGGGATGTTGAATTCGTTGGATGGTTGCATTTCGTACAATTTGATCAATCGATTCTGTGCGTGCGTGTGACATCAAGTGTTATACGCGGTGCGTCGCGGACGACGAGAGCGAAAGCGTCCCTTTCACCCCCTTTCATCCCCTTTCCATCCTCTCATCCCCACATAGCCTTTGGTTCCCGCTTTTCGATGTCATCCCTCTTCGTTTCGTTTGGCCCGCGGAGAAACACTTTCGGTTATCGCTATTAACGGGGCCACCCCCGTTACTAAATCAATACAAACCGAAAGGGAAGAGATGGAAGAGGTTTTGAGTGGCTGACTGACAATTTATTTAAAGGGAGCTATTTTTTATTTTGTAAAATTAAAATTAAAAGAAATTTTAAATTCAAAATAAATTGAATCGCGAATTTTCGGTATCATCATAATAATTATTTTAAGACTCCTTCGTGGCATTTCGACTAAAGTTGAATGGGTAAATAGACGATCAAATAAAAGAAGTCGTCCCCTCGAAAAGAAGATTCGACATTTTTCGGGGGAATTCCCCCGAGTGTTATCCATCGACATTTTGGCACCAGCAGCAGAAAGCGAGTTGCTCCTCTACCCTCTGGGGAACGGGCGTCGGTGGAGCCCCAAACGCGTCGTCAACTGGGAGGAGGGATGCATACGCAGGCAACAACAGCCATACAAGAGTCGGTTGGCCCGTTCTTCGGACCGATTACTCTATCAGAACTCGCTAAGATATCGCACGAAGAAGAAGCGTCTAAACCGCTCGTTCCTTCGGTATCCACCACGTTCTTTCTTTCGTTCGCTATAATAGTTCGTTGGTTGTTGGTTACGAATCAGTCTTGCTAAACGCGCCAATCTAAAAACGTTGCGATAACCAGCACTTTTTGACGTCAAAGTATAAAATATTTAATTTACGAGTTTCAACATTTCACGAATAAAAAAACAATTTTTGATTTAAAAGATTCGTTTTAAGAATATTATGTGCGTTTCGTGAAATTTTTTAAAACTTGGAAATTTAATACGAACTTTTTTGTGATTTTGGGAAGTTGTGAAATATTTGGATAGGGATGGTGGTGAAGATGGGGAATCTTCTGGAGATTTTTATACTGGTAAGTAATATTCATTTCTTTATAAAAATGCTTTAAATTTATTTTAAAATTTTTATATTTTATATCAAATAATTATACGACGAAATGATTCTTATCTATTACCTGAATTTATTTCTGAACATAAATTGCATCATAATTACATTATTATTTTAATGCGCGCCGATAACACTTATTTTTATCTTGCCCCATATACTCTGACTAATTGGGTTACTAAATTTAACATCCCAATTACCTTTTTGTCAATAAAAAACCAAAACCCACTTCATGAACCGTTAAACATCGCAACTCCTATCAAAATTATAACGTGAAGTCTAATTTTAATAATTACCATAATTACAAAGTCAAAAAAACTCAGCTACTTAATGATTATAGAGTTGGAACATACATCATGGAGTGACTTTAATTTTTCTAGAAAGATTTCAAAGATTGTACTTATTCTTTTTAAAATATAATTATTTATTATTAGATACATCTCCAGAAAAGAAAAATGATTTAATAAAACTAAATTAACGATTTAACAAAATCGTTAATTGAAGTATTTTTAAGGTAAATTGTTAACGTCAGTTGTTAAGAGTTAATAAATAGCTGTGAAGATTGTTTTGTTAATCTTAATGAAACAATTAAATTGGGGAATTGTCAAAGTTAAGTTTAAAAAATAATATTCGCATAATCAATTGATTGTACACTAAATTTGATGCGTCAATCTTAATAAATATCAGAGAAAAACTTATTAATTTAACCTTAACAAAACAAATAAAATTCTTGGATTGATGATATTAGGTTTAAAAATGATTTCTGCAAAATTAATGAAAATATAAGGGAACGGGTTAATTCTCTGAAATTGTAGAAGGATTATGCACTAAATTTGATGCTTCAATCTTAATAAATAGAAGAATGAAACTATATATACTATACATTACTGGAATAAATAAAATTTGGATTATTGTCTAAATTAGTTGTACAGATGATTTCTGGAAAATTAATGGAAATGTATGAATATGGTTTACTTTATCGAAATTGATGTAGAATTCTTATTTGCTGCACAATATAAGGTACTTTAACCTGATAGTAGTTAGATATTAGGGATTGTTAAGGTTAACGCAGTAATAGTTATACTGCATAAGGAAGATTATATCAGGAAGACCATAACATTTATTGAAAATAACTATTAAAAATTCAAAAAAAAATCCTATGATGTCATTCCACAAGAGAATGAAGATGACGATTAAGGTATGCAATCATTTTTTTTTGCGCGTTAACAAAATTAATCTGATGAACCCTAAACTCCCTAAAACACATTATAGCATATATTATAGACTGATTTGAATTTTTCGATAAAGATTTCAAAGATTGTACTTTTAAAAAGTACTCTTTAAAAACTAATTACGTTTTTGTCAATCTTAACGTAACAATTAAATCTTGGGATTGTCAAAGTTAAATTTAAAAAATGATTTTTGCAAAATTAATTGAAATATAACGAAATTCACTGAAATTGTTGAAGAATCATATGATTATGCATTAAATGTGATCTTTCAATTTTATTAAATATCAGAGAAAAACAAATTATTTTAATTAACACAATTAAAAAACATAAAAACCGCTTACTTGCACTTTAAACCTTTTTAAAACTTTAGGCTTTTTAAAAAAACTTTATTTTAATCTTAAAACTTTTATCTTTAGATCTAACTTTAGAAGTTTTATTTCTATTAATTCATTCACATTTTATAAGTTTTTTTTAATATTTTACAGACTTAACTAAATCATTTTTTTAAAAATTTATATTCACGAAAGATTTACCTTATTAGTTTTTTAATCGTCCGTTCTAAATATTTGAGAGTAAGTACTTTTTTGTATTTAATTTTTAAATTGAAAAAAGTTTATAAGAAAGATTTTTCTGTTTTTGTATAATTTTTCGACTGATGATGAGGTTCAGGCTTCGAAACTAGTTTCGATATAAATTAATAAAAATTGTAATTAAGAGCTTTTTACGTTTTTTAATATGTGTTAATTGGTAAGACTTGCAACATGGATAACAATTTTAGTTATCATATTATATTAACTTTATCAAAACGAATAAAATTTCCAGCATTGTCAGAATTATGTTTCAGGACTGATTTCAGGTAAATTAACGGAAATACTGTGACAAGTTAAAGTTTCTTGTATAGAAAAATAATATAGAGAATAAAGCTTATGGAGAAAAGAAGGAATTTTCCGCAAGATATTTTTCCATATTCCCTTTACAAACTATAAAAACTGTAATGTTAGCGTTTTTCGCATGAACAGGATGTTCAGAAATATCGCGTTAGGGTCAGTCAAATCATCAAAAGGAAACAAGATTACTTTTTCTTTAATGGAATATCCTGTACATTATTCCATATTCCAACTCATCTTGAAGTTCTTGAATCATCTTGAATTATCAACATCATAACGTTGAAAATCACTTTCTTATAAATTGTGCATATATGTTTTCTGTTATTAAATTTATAGTTGGTAGTTAATAATTACCTTTGAAAGTTGCTATTTTCACAACAAGCATTTTACAGCAGCGTTCTTACACATATCAAAAATACATTACGATAAACATAAAATTAATAATAACGAAGACTGTATACATAAGTTTTCTTTATTTTAATAGATTTAAAGAAATCTTAAATATTTTGAATGTTCAGAATTTTCGCTGTCTTACTTTACGAGATAACCGACCGTTTTCATACATACCAGCTATATATGACATGATATATACCTGCATAATTAATTTGGCTTTTAACTGTATAAGAACCTATTTCATCTTTACCTGTTAAGTTATTTATAACAACAATCGTATCTTCGATGTAGTTTTAACATGTAATTAGTATGTCTGTATTTATATTTGAAAGTTCTAATTTAATAACCAATATTTTACATTTATTCAAGCTTGATACGTAATTTCTATTCAATATAAGAATAGCATTTGAAGATGGCCTGAGGTCGACTGGCTAGTCGACCCCAGACTCTACCAACCCTTTTTACCAACCGCTTACTTGCACTTTAAACCTTTTTAAAACTTTAAGCTTTTTAAAAAAAGTTTATTTTAAACTTAAAACTTTTATCTTTAGATCTAACTTTAGAAGTTTTATTTCTATTAATTCATTCACATTTTATAAATTTTTTTTAAATATTTTACAGACTTAACTAAATCATTTTTTTAAAAATTTATGTTCACGAAAGATTTACCTTATTTGTTTTTTAATCGTCCGTTCTAAATATTTGAGTAATAATTTTGAGTAATAATTTTATTTTTATAAAATTTATATTCAATCAAAAAAGAAAGTGATTTTGAAAGTTCGATATCTGGAAACCGGTTAAGTTTAAATTTACGATGTATAAAGCACATCATGAATGTTTAGAATTTCGAAATGAAATAATATGCATATAAATAAGTTACACAGTTTTAGTCCAACACCACCACATGCATATACTTGTTGCGATTCAATTGTGTATTTATTTTATTTTTACTTCCGTTCTATAAATTTTCAAGTGATCAAATTGTTTAAAGTAAACTCACTCCCCAGGATTCACCATTCACACACTATACAGCTGTTATTTCTTCATACTGTTCATACGACACGGTGTTGATTTTAATTTTACCTTCTTTAAGGAAGAAATGTTTTTGAGAACCTTTTATTTTCGTGCCAGAATTGTTAACTTATGGTCTAAAATGATTTTACATCATAAAGTCATTTCAAATGTGTAACATGTACTTCTTTACAAGTGTCTTTACTCAATACATTGACATCGTGCCTGAAGAAGATCCTATAGAGGATCGAAACATGTAGCACTGAAATAAATGTCATACTTTATATTTTTTTATCTACTTACGATAAACATAAAATCAATCCTAACGAAGACTGTATACATAAGTAGTTTTCTTTATTTTAATAGATTTAAAGAAATATTAAATATTTTGAATGTTCAGAATTTTCGCTGTCTTACTTTACAAGATAACCAACCGTTTCTATACATACCAGCTATATATGAAACGATATATACCTGCACAATCAATTTGATGTAGTTTTATTATGTAATTAGTATATCTGTATTTATATTTGAAAGTTCTAATTTAATAACCAATATTTTACATTTATTCAAGCTTGATACGTAATTTCTATTCAATATAAGAATAGCATTTGAAGATGGCCTGAGGTCGACTGGCTAGTCGACCCCAGACTCTACCAACCCTTAGCTACAGACTCTATAATCTGTTGGTAAAGTGTAAGATTATATAAAAAGTTTCGAAATCTGTTTAGGTGAACTGCTACTTCCGGTCTGTAGATTTGGACCAGAACCAGATAGAGATTAAAATATTTTAGATTGAAAGTTTAAAGTGAATAACTCATGTTACCAAAATTTCAATCCTCTACGAATAGTGTTCTAACATAATAGTTCTAACGATCCATTTCCGTTAGATAGCTGAATCATCAAAATAGGTTGTACGACCATCAAATATAATAAGATTCATCAAAACCTCGACGACGAATTTTTCGTTACCAACAATAGTTACAGTAGTTTATATTCATATACTTAGTTCATCTATAGAGGTAATATAAGTAATAAAAGTAGTAAAATAATAACAAAATGAAAAGTGGTACTCTTATTTAATGTGACATACAGTGCGCACGAAAAGTATGGAAACATGAAAAAAATCTTTTGAAGGTCTTGATCAATTTGGACAAAAAATTGTGTTACATATATAATATTAAAAAACATAACTAAAAAAAATCTTTTTTTAAATGAAACCCTATATATTTTTACATTTTCTAAGAGACCTTACTATTATCTGTTCAGAGATATATTTGTATACCTGGGTTTATACATGTAATTACTTAGAAGTTACGATTTACAATTTTTATTTCCTAAATAAATGACGGCCTTGAAAGAGAAAAAAACGATTCTACAACTTGATTCTGCAACAAAAACTAATTTTGGTAGACAGATGGTGCATATGAAAAGGATGTGTGTGAACTTAGACCCCTTCTACAGAACTCTGCAGAACTCGTACTTTTTGAGAGATACAAGAACTGTGATCATTTTTTTAGTTCTGTAGAAGGGGTCTAAGTTCACTAATATCCTTTTCATACGTACCAGCAGACTATCAAACCTGGTTTTTATTGCAAAAGCATGGAAATACAAAGCTAGATATACAAATATAGCACGGAATAGGTAACAGTAATATCTCTTAGTAAACGTAAAATTATATAGGTGTCCCGTTTAAAGAAAGAGGTTTTTTAATTTTATTTCAGAAACCATAAACTTTGAAACATTGCCCATAGAAAATTTGAGTTCGCAAGATTACATAACCTACATACACAAATTGTTGTCCAAATTGATCAAGCCATTAAAAAGATTTTTTCATGTTTCAAAAAATATTGATTTTTGTTTAGCACCACTACCCATTCGATTACCAAATTAAAAAAGTTTATAACATCATTGATATTAATTGAGTTACCCACATTTTTTCATGTTCTTCTATAGGAGTTCTATCATTTCGTCTTTCCATGAGCTTGTGATGGCGACCTGAATTAAAAGAACTTGTTGCCTCGTTTGTTCCATTAGCTAATTCCATTACTTCGTTATCTGTTAAAGTGAAATTATCATCTTCCACAGCAGGAACGTCGTATAGAATTTCATGAGTGAACGAAAATAAATGTTTCAAGGAATTTTGGGATTTCAGTCCAAGCTTGTACATCAAATAAACAACGTTTTTCAAGTACCTTAAAAATTCAACCATGACAAGTTGCATTATCTATTAGCAAATGTGTCTTTACGGGACGTCCTTCAGATTGTAAGTACTGTGTTACTTGAGGGCTAAACGCATCATGGTATTAGTCTTTAAAAAGTGAAAGCGTTTGCCAAGCATTATTAGATGACTACAGTGACGATTCTATATTATGAAAGCATAAGGAGTTTAATTCAAAATTTGCAACATGCAGAGAGCAGTCTTGTCGCAGTTATATATCTGTTCGGATAAAAAGCTATTTTCAGCAATAATATTTTTAAATTTGGGTTTAAATGAATCAGCTAGCTCAACATTGCAAGACATACGCTCTCTATAAACAGACAAAATTTGTATTCTCTAACGGTCTTTGAGTTTTGTCAAACACTTGCTACAAATTTTTCTGACCCACTTATTAATTAATTCACTTCCAGCATTTTTAATTTTATCGATTCGTTTGAAACCAAATGAATCGATAATCAAATAATTTTTTGAATTACGTATGTTTTTTATGCATATTCTTCTAATTTCATCTTATTTCCTTTTATTCCGGATATTGTAGATTAAGGTTAAGAGAACTTTGTATATAGTGCAAACAGCCTTAACTTTTTTTACCATTTTCAAGATCTAGTTTTAAACAACATATATTTAATAAAATTGAATTAAATTAAAATTTTTAGAACACCCCATATCTATGAAATAAAGCGTCTTTTTGATAATTTTAAAAGATCTATTGACTGTAAAAATACTACAAATACTACCTACTACAGAAACTTATTACAATGTAATATTAAAAGTAGTATTTTTGTAATACTTCCATAGCAACTATTTTTTTTATTTAGACCATGTAATATCCTCCAAATTTTCGGAATGTACTGCATATTTCGATCAATTTTAAACACATATATAAAATAATGTTTTGTTTATTTTTATTGCATACAAATCCGCCCCTTAATTGTACACAATATCTAACACTAAGAACAACATTTCAGAACCTTCAACAAACAAATAAATTCATTTTATTGTTTTCTTCGCATGTTTTAAAAATATACTATTAAGCCTACTCAACCGAACCAATTATTCTCCAAGGCACTACAGCAATCATTATTATTGATTCTAAATAGAACAGTATAACTAAATCAAATTTTTTATTACAGTGTTGTAGTTCGAGTTTTAGAATAGGTGATGATCATTCCTAATAATATCTATAAAATAATTCTCTTTGACACATTTTGTATTCAAATATTAAAAGATGATAATTGCATTATTATATAAAGTATAATAGCGTATAAAGCACGGGTCACAGTTGGGCTACGCTAGTAGTGAATTTTATGGTGACACTAAGCTGAATGAAGGTTGACAGCACCGGCTAAACAAAATGCTTTTCTGCACTTACAGTTGAAGCATATATGTAATAATAAAGTTTTGTTGTGGAGGTTCTCTTTTATTCTTTTTTTACTCACGAATTACTTTGGCAGGATTTGCTATGCTCAATTTAATACATAGCCCGAATTCCTTAGTTTAGATACCCAGATATTTTAGCCGATGCATTTTTAGATGTTATTATTGGACAGTCTTCGCAATTTAGAAGCAATATGTGATCGGACATTTACTAGTGATACCACTTCAACACTTACTCTTAGTATTTCCACTTATGTCCTCACCAACCAAGTTTTTAGCTATTGCTTTGATCCTTCTGCATGCAGAATGGAGACCTCTTATCTACTATAAATTCACTTCGCTCCCAGTAGAGTATATCAAGTTACTAAAAAAAAATAGGAAAGGTGAGTTTACAAGAAAGCCAGTTATAATAAAACCACACTACCAAATAAAACTACGTTTAAGCTAAGTGAGAACAATTCCGATTAAATTTAAAGAAAGCTTATTATAATACAATAAAGTGTAAGAAAGTTCAAATAAGTGAATTTAAAGAAAAGAATTTATTTGCTTAAGTTGAATTGAAACGTCTTGATCCATTTACAAACTGGAATTACAGTATCAATAAAGTCTATCTTGAAACGATCGTGACTTTCTAGATGATCGACATAGCGGATGCAGTAATTCCACAGCCTTTCCAATTTAGCACACTCGAAAAATTGGAACAAACCGCACTATTATAGCTCAAATAAAAAAGTACAAAGCATAAAAAGTATAGATCTAGGTGTAAATCTTTCTGCCAATCTTTAATGTTAATTGACAGTGACTTATAAAACTTTCTACTAATGTTAGGAAAGTTAAAAGTCTGTATTGCATAAATCACAGAAAATGCTTGCAATATCTAGAATCAAGGACAATAACCTGAACAATTTGTAGGATCCAGTGCGAAAAGAATGAATCGTTAAAGTTCTGCGGTTGATTATTGTTTTTCTCTGAGATTGTTGGCCGTATTCTGTTATTTTTCTTTGTCATGGTGTTAATAAAACTGGAGAAGTGTTTTAGGTGACTTCCGAGTATCATAGAATATATGTATGACTTTATCAAGTTTTGGAACCACTTTATATATAAATAATTAAATAAATAAATATTATTGAAATGGCCAATATTCAAAATATTTTAGAATGTACAATGATGGAAGGACTTTAGGAAGGTTAAGAACTTAATGGAATTAATATCGATTATAATTATTTTTAAATAATAAATTATGTTGAATTAAAAATGTTATCAAAGATAAGAAAAAAATATAAAGGTTTTGTACTTTAATGGAATAAAGAGAACATAAGACTCATGTTAGTTTTGGCTAATCGCTAGTAAAGTAGAATATTAAATAAAAGAAATCAATACTATTTTAAACACTTTCAACTTTTTATGATACAAACACTGATATAATGGGATTTTCTATTATAATTATTTAAAAATGATAACATAATTAAAACTAATCTTTGTATATTTAATTTTCTTTATATCAAATACGTATTAAGAAATTAATTTAATTTTCGTGGTTTTAATGTTCTTCTGAAACTTATTTTATCAACATTATTTAAATTTCTATTGCATCATTGTTGTTGTAATTGAGGTTAAGCTTAGCTTTAAATATTATTAATAAAGTTGATGTCGTTAAAACTGATTTAGCTAATTTTAAAAACAATCGGAGAATATGTACTTAGAGTAAAGATATAAGTATTGTGAAACTGAAGTGTATTGAGTTTCATACTTATTTTACATGATTTTTATTAAATCATAATCTATTATTTATTATTATAATATTGACCATAATTATTTTTTTATTTATTTTTAATTATTATTTTTAATTATTTTTGGGCACAAAAGTAGTAGTTTTGCTGTACGTTGCAGTTATGACGTCAAACTGCTTCCGGGCGCGTTTTGATCCGCCATGATCTTAAGTTTAGAACGCCGCTGTTTGTATCTTTTCTTTCTTGCCCTTCTCGATGCTTGTACTTTTTCTTCATCTAGTTGTACTCTGCTCGGGTTTAAATCTTAGAGTTTCGTTTGTGGCTTTCAGTCAACATTTCTTCGTGTAGTACCTCACGCTAGCATTTCAGATCGTTTGCTTATTTCAATACATCATATTTATGTTTAGTATTGCTAGTTGAATTTCTTGCTTGTTTTGTTTGTTATCATTTTCACATTCACGATTTTAGCTGTAACTCACTATCTGACAACGATTAGAGTCAACGCTAGCACTTCGCCTACCTTTCACTTCTACTCATCAGATAGATATCTTGCATCAACAACTGATTAAAATTTAGATCTTCTTAGATTTAACTTTGTGTTGATGGTCCGTATCAGTCGAGTAATTCAATACTATGTATCGAAGAGTTATATTCTTCGAATGATTGAACGAATGATGAACTCATCTAGGAACTCTTCGAAAGGTACAAACTTACTTCAGTTGGTACGCTCAGAAAGAACAATTAGCAAATTCCTCCTTAGTTACCTTTTACTTGTAATAGATTTGAAAAATCCAGCCTATTTGGTTTTCAAAAAAATATAACGATCGTTTCATATAATCCTAAGAAGCGGCAAAACGCCTTACTTTTTTCATCGCTTTATCACGATTGCTCAATCGAAAAAGATTCTAGTCCTATTAGACCTTTTAGGATTAGGACTGTTTGTGCCCTGTCTGTTTTGCTCTTCTTACTGCTTGTTTGCTTATTTCCATGCATCAGATTTAAATTTAGTATTGCAAGTTGAATTTCTTGTGTTTTTACCTTGTTATCATTTCCACATCCACAATTTTAACTCAAACTCATGACAATAATTAGACACATGATTATAATTTACATGATAATAATTAGAGTCAACACATCGCCTATTTGCATCAGCAACTGATTCGAATTTAGATCTTCTTAGACTTAACGTTTTGTTGTAGAAGATATGTGATTTCAAACGTTTCTTAATTAAAAAATTCCAGATGTATTTCAAGAAATTCTAAAGCATTTTACGCCGATTTCAAATTTTATTTTAATTATTGAAATATCAACAAAATTTTTCTCTATTACTTAACATATTTGATTGTTTATTCGAAAACTGTAATATGAAAAGTCAAATATAAATGATTAAAATCATACATACGTTAAAAATAAATTTGCATTATAAAATGTAAAGTAGGTTTATAATAGAATAATTACATTAGATCCCTTCGATAATGTAATTTTCTGCAGTAAAGTGTTAATTTTATGGTCGACGTAAAAGCTCGAAACCGCCAAATTTAGCAGTGAGCAGCCGTTTGGCTTTTAACATTTAACGGTTAAAACCGCCTAGCCTTTATTCAATTTAACGCGATCACTACGTTGTAGGTCGTCGTTGAGTTGTCAAATAAATTTGATTTGTAGCCAGGCAGTTATTTAACGGGTTCCTCTCCTTTCAACATTAAGTTATCGCGCAACGTCTTTTTATTCAATTCCAAGTGTTCCTGAACACTTTTTTTACGAATGATCTTGTTTTTTTCCGGATAGATTCCCGATTAAACGGTTCATTTAAATGGTTTCTTTATGATTTATTCTAGACTTTGCGTTTCGCGATCGAACGTACCAAAATGTTCCTTAAAAAAATAACGTACTATTCGTAAATAAAAATTAATATAGCGGTACCTCACCGCAAATAAGCGGTACCTTGCCTTTTTCACAACACCGACGTAATAGCAATTGTATTTTTAATTTTCAATCTGCACGGAAGGAAAAGAACGTTAAAGTTACCGTTTTGTTGTTCGATGGACGTCTGTTTTCACATTTCCTTTTCCTCCCTTTTAATTAGCTTGGTCAAACATTTTGTTATTCATTCTAATAATCGCCAATTAAAACGTTTTTTTTTCTAGAAAAAACCAATTTCTTAGAAATTTTAATTGATTATAAATCCTAAATAGGCACTAAAAAAATTCTATTCTTAATAACAAATCACAATTAATCGTTAATTTTGATTTTGGATTTACAATTAATCCTAGAATGCCTTTGTATTCTTTACGATCCATAAAAAATTCGAACGTCAATCTTGAAATTACTATAAACATTCCATTATTGGGTATAACAATCCAATGTGCGATTAATCAAAAAGGGTTTAGTTTTTTTCACGCTGATGAAGGTGAAGTTGATTTTCTAATAATCAACGTATTAACTTCTCCGAGGTGAGCAAAGCGTAAATGGAAAAAGTCTATATCACGGCTCACAATGGGTTTATTAATGGTGATCCGCTACGCTATTATTATTATATGGCGTTCTCGACTTGAAAATTTTACTGTTAACGTCGTCGTAGTTGGGCGATGCCGATGGAATTTAAATTGGCCATGGTGACATGTCAAAGTATAGCTCGTGGTATAGGTTATTGACTGGTGTAGCCAAAAAATTAAAATCAAATGTCATAACACGTTTAACACTTTCGGCACGATGTGATAAAACGTTAGTACCTCACTGGCTTCAAAGTAGTACTATAGAATAAATTGCCCTTCCGTAATGTGTTAATTAACAGTTTAATTAAGATTTAATTTAATAATCAATCATTGACATTAACCTAAAACTTTAAATAGTTCCATCTTTGAGGCATCGTTTATGGGAGAAACGTGCCTCAAAACTCAAAACAAAATTTCCTTCCGGAATTCTTCGGATGCCAAACTATGTGGTTTCCAATTTAATCTTTTATCTGACTTTGTCTCTCAACAAAGGCGTGAAGTGTCTAAATTGTTGGCTGACACTTTATCTACTCTTAAGATGATGTGAACAGAAATATTAAATTCTTATTCTCTTCTACACACTTAGTTATCGTTTGAACTAGTTTTAAGCAAAAAAAAGCAAAAATAGCGTCTTTGTAAATTAAAATAACTGATTTTATTCTTAAAATTTGCAAATTTAGTGCAAAAAAGGCAAATGTACAGGGTGGTTTAAATTCGATATCCGAATATGCTATTTAAGTAACGATAAGAGTTAGAAAAATGGTAGCTTATTTGTTGTGATCTCATTTTTATTAACTTAACTTAAATAAAATCAAATTTAAAAAAAATATTTTTTTCCTGGATGTAAACATTAAAAATATCGTAAAATTAATAAATGCTGTTACCTTGGCTATTATCATAGGTAGAGTATTATCATAACTGAGACATAGCTATTTTTTCCAATTTATTTTAATTTCTAAACACAGCACTTAATGTAAATATTTTATTTACGTACAAATTGCAATTTAACAACCAAAACTAATAATTTTAAGGTGTGCAATTTGAACATTATTCGTAGCATTGCTTTAATAGTGTTTGATAAATAAAACTATTATAGGTTTTGTTGCTAAATTACTATTTTTTGCGTTAATAAAATATTTACATTAGATAACATTAAATGGTAATTTGAAAATTTTATAAAAAAGGAAAAAGAATAAATCTTGAGTAATCGACCAATGTACGGAATTTAAAACAAAATGTGTCCTTATTTCTTCGTCCAAGCTTGAGGAATTAATTCCTTCATCAGGGAAAAACTGTTCAATCAAAATATCATATATATTTTATCATAAAGAAAAAAATCATAAAATTATTTACAAAGGGAAACGATATATGCCAAACGTACTGAGTATCAAAACATTGGTACTCAGTTTAACTGCTATGTACCTACAATTATTTTCTTAAATAATTAGAGAATTCAGTTATAAAATAATAAACACTAACAGAGATTGGCAATATATAAAATTGAAATTAACAGCAAAGGTCAACAAGTAAATTTCGGCACAACCACGTTAAAATATTGGAACCAAAGTTGACGTACAAACTTTAAAAGAGCGGGAAACAAAATCAAACTTTATTTACGGAGGAATTACTTTAAATTAAATGTTTTAAATTAAAACAAACACGATTGAAATCGACAAGTTGAAATTTAGAACAAAAATAATAATAAAAAAAAAAATTTCTTACTCAAGTGTCGACGATATGGATTGATACTTGCACACGTCAGAAACTACATGAAGAACGTATATTCCACCAGATATATTATTAATCCCCAGAAAGATTAATGAATTTAATGACAGATTGGCGACGAAAATACTTAATTTTGATATCAATATTATTTTTTATGATTTGACAGAGATTAAGGCAATAGTAGCCAAAGTTAGGTTTAGTTCCCGATACGATGCAAAATGAAAAGACTATATAACACTAACATTATCACCAATTTCTTGCAAAGAAGATTGTAGTCTTCTTTACTACTGCAATTCTAGCTTTTGTTTAAGGCATTCTTAGCAATTAAAGCATTTCTGAGGAAAGATAGAGATGATCCTCTCCTCATCTTAAGGGCTGATAAAGCTCAAGGTTACTGTCTACATGAATCAATCAGAGTATATTCAAAAATCCAATAATTTACCGATGAGTCCACATACGCATTTTTTAGTAGGGATCCTAACTCTATTATACAAAACAGAAATAATAAATTATTGCTTAAAAATAAGCTTGGGGATTACATTGACAAACACACTTATATGAGAATGGTGTTCCACAATGGCGTGACACCTAAATGTTATGGACTTAATGATTCACATACAAGACTACCTTTTACGCTTTATCATTTCTTTTGTTGGTTCACCTACTTATCAATTCTTTAAATTTTTAGCTGAAATTCTAACTCAAGCTTTCCGTGAATGAACCACTTATAACATCAAAGACACGTTTACATTTCTTGACAAAATAAAGGATTTTAAGTTGCCCCAAGAGTATGTACTGATATCCCTTGATGTTGTTTCGTTCTTTTACCAACATTCCCTTGGAGTTGGTAGAAGAACATGTTACTACGAAGTGGGACATTTTGGGAGCAGTAACTTCTATCGACAAAGATTTGTTCGTTGAATTGATAGTGTTTTTGTTTGGATCATTTCAATTGCAGTTTACAGTGGAGACCGAAGATAATTTTTATGTACCCTTTTTGGATATCAACGTTATCAGAAATGAGGACCAGACTATCATCTTGAATTGGTACAACAAACCTACTTACTCCGATAGATTTACAAATTATCACTCCAATCATCCTATTAATGAAAAGATAAACACATGATATAGTTATTTAGGTAACCAGTTATGAAAAGACTAATTTTGTTTAACGAACGCAATATTTATATAAAAACTTGTAAATTGCGTGAGTTAAACAAAATTGGTAGTTTGTTAACGTGTTAAGTACAAAATATTATCTAACCCGAAACCCAGAATTGCGTCGCGTTGCTACAAATATCCATAGTAACATCCAAAACAAGTTAATATTCAGTTAAGTAATATTTCATTACACCACCAGTGGTGTAATGAAATTTCATTACACACTAGTTGTGTAAAATATGACGTTACAAAACGTCAAAACGACATGTAAAACCTGATATTTCCTAACGGTGTTAGATAAAGCATATTATTAAACAGGTAGGATCAGTGAGTTTTGGAGCTGACACCGAAAGTTTAAGTTCTGTATATGCTTTTCTAGTTACGAATAATTGGTAATCCAATAATCACCGTATACGCAAGTAATACGTGACCTATAACAGTTACCAAGATTGCACTTGTTAGTTTGGTGACATTTATAATTTTGGCGTCTTGGAGAAAAACAAAAGACGCTAGAAGTTTGAGGTCTCCGAAATAGAATATAGACTCTTTAAAGATTATCTTGCAAATAATGTGAGGTTTAGAATAGACATTTACACCTTGAATCTAAGATATAGGTTTGCAATGACTATTACAGTTACATCGGTTACATCGGTCGTCAAAAATGTTCTTTTCTCTTATCTAATAGCTTGGTTGTAGACTTCAAAGTCTGTTATTGCCAGATATAGGGTATGCGCTTCCTAAGTACGTAAATCTTAATTTTGAATTCACATTGATTTATTTTTATTTGGATGCGATGGAATTATACACATTTTTCTTTTATTATAATTTTAATTGATGTCTAACTTGTTCTTTTGCCATTTGGGTCATAGTAAATTTATGCTTATTTTATTTATGCAAATGCTCTTAGAAAAAATCTTAGAGGAATAAGCTTCATCAAATGTAAGCACAGTGATAAGTATTTCATTTTTAAAGTTATCATCACCTTCATCTGATTCTAAAACAATAAGAACACTAGGATTGTTTTGGTTCAAGATTCTATAAGTTTTTAAGCCTGAGTCTATATGATTGGATTTTGTAGTTCTGCACGGGTCTGAACTGTAGCACGCATACATGTTGTACAAAATACAGAACGGATTCTAGAACAAAAATATTTTTTTTTTTGGTAAACTCGACTTACGGAAGTAAATTTTTAAAAAAATTCTATTAGTTCAATGCGAGTTACCGGGAAATTCGACTTAGAGAGACAAAATACATTAGAATCCTACTCAAACGCTTCAACTTACGAAAATTATTCGACTTAGAGAATAATTCGAGGTATAGAAGGTCGAGTTAGAGGAATTTTACCGTAGGTGTCGACTTCCGCTATAACCGGATCTGTTAGAAATCTGAAAATATTTTAGTCCAAAAGAACGCTACTGAATTCTAAAATTTTTATTTTGTCCACAACGTCTAGCTAAGACACCTGTATAAGCGGATATTCCTATTGTTTTTAAACCATAGAGTAAATATTTGGGGGCAAAACGTCAAACAGTCGATGTATTGAAGCTTTCATTATCATTTTAAGTTGCACCACCAAACATCTTTCTAACAATTCTTTTTATAAGTCCTCATATATTGGCTTTCTAGCGGTTGCAATTTTTGGATGGAGTGTCGGTTAATGGTCGAATTCATTAAGTTTCGCTTGGCTTCAGCTCTATGCTATTTACACCAACTTTCTGGTCCGTTTGATCAGTACATATACTGTGGATTTTCGTTTGAAGATAATTTATGATAGTACGTCGCATTATAGTGAACTTATTACCGTCCATTGTTAGTTCTTTTATTAATCTGTTTGTTTACGGTCCTCAGCCGTGCCCATGCGTTTTTAAACACGACCTCTGCATTTTTTTAACGTAAAGTTAATGCTATAAGAATTAAAGTCAAGAAGGCTTTAAAAGTTGCTGTATCGCCCTCATCAATACAGTTTATGTACTTCACTTCATACGACTCCTAAGATCTTTAAAACACTTCCTTTATAGCATCCACCATTATACCGCTTTAAATCGTATGAATATATTTTATAAAGCAGCATAGTGCAAAGGCGAACTAAACCCTCTAGCGACAAATCGATAGGACCACAAAATAATTTTAAGCCTTCTTTCATTAGTGTTCATCTCACGACTAACACTAACCTTCTATTTACTTCGTATGATTTTTTTTATCAATCATAGAAGCAGAAAGAATGTATTGAGCACCACACTGGCATTCCATTGATATTTGAAATCCTAACAGAGTCGTAAATACCAATCTCAATGGGCAATTTGATTCGTATAATCGAATCTACGCCGCATTAGTTAAAGATTTATAATTAGCTATTGAGATTCTGGGTTATATTCTAGGTAAATATTATAAATTCCTAAATACTACATTAATGTTTCGACCTACCAGGAGATCTTTATCAAGCGCGACTAATAACGTGAAAATCAGTTAATATTATGTTCAAGTATATTAATGACTATTATACAGGGTGAGTAAATAGTGCGAGGACGGAAGATTGTGGCCTTACTGTTGAAAATAAAAAATATTTTTATGTCATCATATATTACTATCAAAGCTGCATCGATTAAAATTATTTTCAACTATGCAGGGTGTTTCACAATTCCAGAACCCTACTCAACTTCATTTTTTTAAATGGAACCCTATACATCTTCTTACATATATTAATTACCTGTCTTAAATGCTATAAATATGTATCTTGTTTTTATAATTTGAATGCAAGGTTGCCAAGTTATTAATCAATTTAAGTAAAATTTGTTTAATTCGGGATGAACGGTCCAAAGAGTATGTTAATTAAAACAACTTTTTTAATTGCTAATATTTCGATTGTTTATTCAATCTTCTTCAGAGCATTTAAACTCTAAAATGGAAAAATTCAAGTCAAAAAAACCATGAGGTTAAATGGAACCAACATGTCAACTTACAATGAAGAAAAAACAATTTTTGAATTAATTTTACTAATTCTAGAGAAACTTTACTAGTTATACGAAGCTTGAAATCATGAAAACCGTCACAGCATTACTTAATTGTATCGAAGACATTAAAATATTAAAACATTTGCTTAAAACTTTAAAAATTGTAAAAAGGACATCATGAAATGTTGGACAAACAAATGAACAATGTAATTTTATAAACGCGTAAAAATTTTTAAGAAAAAACCTGTTCGTGACTGCAAACCCAGTTTGAAATAAAACACAATGCGCATGACACAGAATGAGACCAATGTAACGAGCGATATAATAAAAGCGGTAAAGTTTCAAAATTCAACGATTATAAAAATTATGACTTTATAAGAATTTACAAAGGCAAAGCCGAAAATTAACAATAGGAAAATTAAAATTATTACAAGATCTTAATTATTTTTAAACAAGCAAAACTACCAAACTTCAGAATATCATGTCTTTGGAGTAATTAGACACTCCAACTATGGAATCATCATAATGTGAGTTTGAGTTAAAGTTTTGGTTAGTTTTGTCCCTTGTAAATAAGTAAGCATAAACATTGCTCAATTTCTGTGTATCCATCTTAAAATTGATCGCATATTTTGTGTAATTGATATGAATCATTTCGAGAAAAAGTCTATTATGATAGTTCATTTCAGTGTCTAAAATCTTGACATCATCGAAATTAAAGGTGTGTTTACAGTCATGAACATGCTGGGATAATGCACAAACTGTTTTGTTCAACCGGCAATTACTTTTATGTTTTGATATACGACTTTTTAACCATTGAGACGTTTGGCCAACATATCTACCATCACAGTCATTACATGAAATGCAATAGATTAAATTCTATTTGTATTTGTCTTCAGTTTTATCCTTTAATTTAGTGAAATGGTTTCCTAATTTATTTTCATAGCAGTCTATAATCTTTATATTCTCAATGACTGTGAGAGTTTTCTTTAAGGATTCACTTAGTTTGTCAATAAAAGGAAGCTTTTTATATACCAAAGGTTCAGTTTCTAATAAAGTTGGATTTGTTAAACTGACCTGTTCGGTAATATTGACATTAGAAGTTGAAAACAATAATTTATTGATTAGTTTTAGGGGATAACCGTTGTTAATAAAAATACTTCTAAGAAATTCTAAGTTCTCCTTTAAAAAATCCTTTTCACAAATTTGAGTAACTCTATGTGCACAAAACTGTAGAAATTATGTGTTTAAAATTGTGATTTGAATAATAGTTTAAGTAACGTCTGGAGTATGTTGATTTCACGTACCAATTAAATTGAATTTTATTAATAGGATTTCATATAACTGTTGTATCTAAAAAAGGTAAACTACTATTAGATTCCATTTCTATGGTAAACTGAATGCTCGGATGAAAATTATTAGAGGACTGCAAAATTACATCAACATCATCTTTGTGAACTCCCAAAATTAAATCATCTACATATTCTTAATGAAATGTATGCGAAACTTTGACCTGTCATTAGTCAGTATCTCATCCAACGCGTAATCCATCACAATCAAAGCCAAAACTGGTGATATTTTTGATCCCATAGGGGTACCCTCAATTTGGTGATAAGTAACATTGTTGAAAGTAAAAATTGAGGTGTCAAAGATTAATTTTAAACCAAGATGGAAAGTATCCTTATCCTTACTGCACACGTACACACGTACGGTCGTTGGATACTTCTTGCTGTTCTATTAATCATTTTGTGAAAATCTTTGAAAAATCTTGTGGTGACTTAAAATTCATTATCACCATTATTATTAAATATTGAACATTGCAATTTGGCATATCGATAAACAAAGCTTTGGTCTTTGAAACCACACTGATACTATTGGATAATATCTGTATAATATTGTGGTTACCAGAACCGGTTAATTTATGAAATGTTTGAGGGACCATAACTTTGTTATTTTAAATGAAGCACCCTATATTTTTTCAATGCCTCAGAAGGCTTTATTAACTTCCTTTAATTATCGTGAAGCGTATGGTATATCTAACATGTGTACTTGTGGAGATAATTAGACTATTTCAAAAATGTCGGCATAAACTATTTTTTCACAAGAAATAAATTATGAAGAAGACATTTTTAAACAAATGTAACTAAGTTTAGTTCATAAATGATGGAAAAGTATGGATATGTGCATAGACAACAGTATTTAGAAAACAACTTTTTAAAAATTCTATTTAAATATGTTGCAAAAATCCTATCATGGTGAGGAGGTGTACCATCGTGCTGAGACCACATTCTTTGTCAAACGCGTAGTGAAACATCTTCTAAAAGGTTTGCCAGTTGATTTTCTAAGAAAATCAAAAAGATCGTTCGTTAATGGTTGCCTCGAAGAAATACGATCTGATCAGAGAAGATTCTAGAATCCTTGCCCATATAGTTTAGGACCATCGATGTTAGTGGACTACGTTTCATATAAATTTACTGTTGACATTATTATAGTAATGAAGATTAAGGCGGTTAACACAGTTATTTTTAGGTAACCTATTAGATAACATCGCTTATTCGCTGTATTAAAGATAATCAAAAAAATTATATTGTTGTTGATCTTTTTCTAATACCCATTTCGAAAATTCTAGTCTTTTTTGTACTGAATATGTACACATGTATACTTCTTCATCTTTTACTAAATAGACGCACTTACATTTGTTTAAAAATGTCTTCTTAGTAGTTTATTTCCTGTGAAAAAATCAGATTTATACCAACATTTTTGAAATAGTCTAATTATCTCAAAAAGTACATGTGTTAGACATACCACATGCTTCATAAAAGTGAAAGGTAATTAACACAGCCTTTTGAGACATTGCAAAAATATAAGGTGTTCCATTTAAAATAACAAAGCTATGGTCCCTCAAACATTCCATGAATCAACCGGTTCTAGTAACCACCCTATATGATATTATCTAATACCATTACTGGTGTTCGAAAGACCCAAGCTTTGTTTATCTTATGCCAAATTACATCCTTCAATATTTAATAATAATGCTGATAACGAATTTTAAGTGGCCACATGATTCATACAAAAATTTCACAAAATGATTAACAACTTGGCAACTTTGCATTCAAAATTTGAAAACAAGATATGAACTTATAGCATTTAAGACAACTAATCAGCATATGTGAAAAGATAAATAGGGTTCCATTTAAAAAAATTAAGTTGAATACGGGCCTGAAACAGTGAACCACCCTGTATAGCAGAAAATAATTTTAATGGATGCAGCTGTGACAGTAATATATGATCACAAAAACATTTTTTAAATTTTCAACCATTCCACAATCTTCCATTCCTGCACCATTAACTCACCCTGTATAATCAATAACAACTTAATATATTTAATAAGATTATAGTAAGATAGGAGAGGAAAAATCTGAGAAAAGTATCAATGGTTGTTATATATATAAGTATATATTAAAAAATGAAATGAAAATTTTTCTTTCTTCTTGAAATTAACAAAATTCTTTAATTTTTTTTCAAATATCTTTATAAGGTGAAACAAATCAGTAAAACCTGTAAGTTATAAATTAATATAGAGAAATTAAGGTTTTTAATTTGTTTACAGGTCATTTATATCATATACAATTATTCATAGTTAATAACAAAGATTGCATAGAGATTGATGCAAGGTAAACGAATATATCAAAAACAAATATCAAAATGTTAAGAGATTTTTTCTCCAAAGTGACTGCCGTGATTTTAGAGGAGTCTCTTTGAATTTTTTTTACCACCTGTCGATCGTTTTTCTATAAATCGGGATTCGGCGCTATACATTATGCGATTCTATTCATCGATTGCATATTGTTCTTCTTGGTACCATAGAAATCTAGTTCTTTTGTGAAGTTACATCAAATGAAAACTTTGTAAAGATCGGTATAAGTAGAGATTAATAGGTGAAATTTGGAATACCTGCTTCGTGCAGCCAAAGCACAATTCGCCCTCTTTCAAAGTCAGACAATTGGCTTTAACCTGCAAATCCAGGCATTGTTAACAGTCAAAAAAGCAATGTTCATTCAACAAATGGCATTGATTTTGTGATGCATTTTTAAATTTTCTGTTATAGATTGTGTGTTCACAACATAAAAACAGTTAAAAATTTGCAATTTTTTTGTCTAGTGATTGGTTGATTTTATCATAGACTTTTATATGGGTATCTTCTTATCTTTTTCGAGGTGTTACAATTCTTGGTATATATTCAATCAGTGTAACTGTGTGCAAATAATACTTTGTTTACATTTTTGAATACATCTCTGTCAATTTCATGATTTTAAGTAATATGACTGAAATGCGTTATTACAATCCCCGATATAAAGGTGTTTTAAAGAATGGTCAAATTGAAAGAGCAAGAAAATACATTATAAATGCATCTAAGGTATAAGGTACATTTACAGGGACTGATAATGTAGAGGTAGTAGTTACATTACATGTGTCTCTAGCAGAGCTTAATGAGCTTTTTAATAAATTGATATTATTAAACAACAAAATTATAATCAATGTCCAAAAAACATACTTCTAATTAAAAATTATTAATAAGTTATCATAAAAACTTGTATAGAGAAATAATATGGAAAATAGATGTCCTTAATATCCGGTCTAAGCCGGATACTCAATAACTATCCGAAATTTGGCCAGATTAAAAAAAAAATGTAATTTCAATCTTTTTTATATTTTCGGATACTGTTATTGGTTCTTCAAAATTATGTTTTCCTAATTATTATAATTTCCCGTATTGCTTATTTCTATATCTCTTTAATTTATAATTTCATTAAATCGCTCATAAAAAAATCAGAGACACATAATTTTGAAAATCCAATAACGGAATCCGACTACCGAAATTATTTGACATATTTTGGATAAAACCGCGTTGATATCCGCCTGGTTGTTTTAGAAATAACCGCAACCTATTTAACTGCGATTTTCCGCGAAACTATATAAAATATTAATCAAATAAAATATGCCCTTCATTAAGAACACATCAAGTTACTACTAGTTCAAATTTGAAATTTCTTCGCCAAGCACTTTTTGAGAAAAAAATCGTATGGTCGAACTCCTTCTCAGATCGACCGAAATTGGGTACATTTTTTCATTATAATTGCGATAGTTACTACACGAGGGTGTGAAAAAAAGAATGAAATTAACACACATTATAAAGAACTAATACGCCTCAAACAAAACTAGTCCCATTTTTGTCTATAAAGTAGTTTCTTTGTTATTGGCCTTCAAAGTGGGGGTAAAATCTTTTGAATTCGATAATAGTCTTCCATTCTTTTTTTTACCTATGAGCTCTGAGCTTATTGGAATTTGATGTAATATGTAAAATTATTATCAATGCTTAAAGCACACTTCCAATCAGAAGTTATTATTAAATTATCATAAATAAAACTTCGTTTCATTAAATCGTTTCTATATCCTACTTATTACTGCGATTATAAATACGAAATTTAAAAAGTCACGTTATAGCAAATTTAATATAGTTTCAACACACTAAAAATATTTTCGTGTGCGTTATAAGTTGGAGTTGCTTCAAGGTATAATAAGTAATTTCATCAGATAATTTAGTTGGGAAGTTTCAGTTTTCAAATGAATAGGAAGAAATTTCCAGATACTAAGAGTAGAGCTACCTTCACGCTATCTGATTCATTTGCACTCGTGCGTGAGATCGGAGGCAAGATTCGAAAAGTGGAACTAGCAGGTTCACGTAGTTTACATAATTCAGCCGTACGCCGATCGCGGACGCACGATCCGATTGTGTGCTGCCGCTGTAAACGGCGTGGAATTCTAGATCTTAGTTCGCACGAGTTTCAATTTAGTTGGCAACGTTCTCTTCAGCCGGTTTCCGGAAAAGCCGCACGTAGAGATGTTCCGAGTCATTTTTCTAATGAATGACATATCGGTATTTACCGTTATCCCATTCCCAGAGGTATCTTGTCAATACCGATAGTTATCACCTTGTAGATAGTAACCTATTAGTTCAAGAGAAGAGAAAAAAAGCATGAGAAATCCGGCCCGAGAATAATTAAAATTATTTCTTTTATCTTGAGAGTAAATCAGTTACAATTCTTTACAGTGAAAGCAAGAATCGTTAAAGTTTATCTATTAATAAATTCAGCAACGCGGTATACAGTTAAAGCCGTTTGATGGTTTGTCTTGATACAATAAAATCAAAGATACGAACGGACCCATAATTTCGTGTAGAAATAGACCGCGAATTCATTTAAATTGTCTCTGTATTTGTGTGCAAACTCGACTGTAAATCTGAAAGCGCACTCTGTGGAGATCGGGCCGTTGATAAAATAATTGGCCGCGCGAAGATTGATTCAAGTAATCAATTGGCTCTCGCAAACGGCTTTTAACCGACCATGGAATCTCCGTGGATGCGGGAGATAAACGTAACTTTACCTTATTTAAAACAATTGCTTAAAGGCAGAATATAAAGTTTCCCCTAACAAATAATTTTCTCAAATTATTCTTATGTCTGAAAATATATCCAATCTTGGAGTCGTTGATGACCAGTTATTAGAATAACACAAAAGGAACTAATTGTATATGCTACACTCTCATTTCCTGACATTTTCACTTTTACCGTGGAAATCGTGCAGACCACACAACAATATCTAATAACTTAAGACAAGCAACAAATACGTTTTACTACGATAGAGTATTATCGTAATGTGTATGATCTAAAACATCGATCATCTTCTCGTCTAATTGTTATTGCCATATAATGGAGACGCTTCCAACATTCGCTCTATCTATGGATTTCCCTGCGGTTTTCGCAGTGCTGTAATTACCCGGGTATTTATTTTTCAAGAGAATATACACTGGTATATACCCGGGGATAATTATCTAAGATGGGAATTTTGAGGTATTTATAATTTTTTTAAAAAAGAACAATAAAAATAAAGAAAATATCACTAAAGAAGTATTCATGTTTAATTCCGTCAACAGTGAAAAAATTAAGAATAAGATACGTAATACAATTATTACTATGTAGCACTTTTTTTATAATTATTGTAACAATCAATGCCAAAATATTTTAGTTGTGAATTGATTGTTTAGTAAACAGCTATTACACAAATAAAACATCGAAAATGGAATTTTTGATTAGTTTTTTTTCGTTACCTTTTTCTTAACCTTTACACTCCGATGCCTGGATCTATTCGAATCCGAATTAACTTTTGTGAGAAATTGTAATAAATCGATTAGAGATGTGTGCGTGAGCGACTTTTTATGCCCGTTCACGCTCGGTCACGATCTAGACTCACTCATGTGATACTCACGTCATATACTCACGTCTATTCATGTTATTCGCGCTCGATTTGGTGATCAAGCATATGAATCATATTTGATTACTTGTTAATTTGATTATTAATAAATCGTGTTTGATATAATGGCATAATTAACAGAGTGTTTAGTTTTATTTATCACGTTCTGAAGTGAGACTGTTATAAAATTAAAATAAATAATAAAACTGGTATATTCTTATGGATAATATTCCTTTAACGTTTTAAAGATCTTCCTCCATTCCTCCATTATAAATGTAAATTAAATTTTGTTCTATTTCATTAGTTTAGAGGATAGTTTTACAATAAATATGCACCTGAGTTATTTTGGTTTAAGTCTTTTGTGACATATTTCACCATGTTCTTTAAATGTCCATATCTCACCTATTCATTCAAAAAAGCTCCGCATTGGTACGATTTCTTTTCATATGCTGGTACCTAGATTGTCATTCGCTGTATTATAGTATTATAGTACCTTATACAGTTGGTCAAAAATTGAATTACCGTTTTTCCATATTCGATGGCCAAACAGTCGAAAATTTTAAGTGGAATGTCAATATGTAGTCTTAGAAATATGGCACTTTGCATGCTTATTTGACCACCCTGTACACGTAGTAGACTCGACATTTAGGACTCAAACTTAAAAACCCTTAAGACCAGTGTTGCCAGATCATGGAAATAAAATTCACCAGGGGATAATAGAAAAAAGTCACCAGATTTTCACCAACTATTTTCAAATACGGCAAGTGTAGCTGAACTGCTTCAAAATATGCCCACTACGGTCGATGATCACAGGCGTGCTACCAACAAGTTGACAGTTTTTAAGACGATGTACAGTGATTGGAGCATTAATCAAGCTGCCAACAAGTGCATAGGTAGTTTTTGTTTATCTGCTACTTTATTCGAAAATTTAATCAAGAAATAAAAAGTTGAAAAATCACCAGAAATGTGAAAATTCTACGACGTTTTCACCATTTCGCCAGATCACGGGCGGGGAGTTCAGACGGGAAGCGCATTTTGGGATAGCGATGTGAAGGCGGAAGATAGATGAGGGGTGATTGGGCCGAGGTGTGGAGGGTGTGGAAATAGAGATAGAGGGTAAAGGTTGTAAATAATATTTCAATGAGGGAAAACGTTGTAAACATGCTATTGTACACAATAAAATTCTTGTACAATATACAACTTACCTATTTTAACCCAAGGAACGTGTAGTTTTCCGTTGTACACGCATTTTAGACACAGACTCTGTAATAATTATATTGATAGGGTTGTACCAGTAATGGGTTGAATTTCGACTTACTAGGATAAATTTGGTTCAATCAAGCTATTTTGACCTTAGGAATTTGTAATAAGACATTGTACAGGTTGTTCACAGGCACTCCATAAAGTAAATAAAGAAACCTAGAAGAATATTTTTTATAATAGGATTCCTTGCCACATAGTACCTCTCTCAAGACGATTAAAACCCTAATGTTTCTAGTTCTAAGTCTAGTGTTAATTTTGAAGCTAGGTTGAGTTAGGTTGGGTACCATGTACGCACATTGCCATGTGCGCACACGGATCATTTTTCGATCTTTAACGCCAAAAATTTTTTGATTTTCAACAAGCCTTCAGCCTTCACATTAATTACACCTGCCTTCAACATTTATATAATTTAACTAAACTTATCGCTCAACGTTGTGTTAACCCTTCATATGGTAACACACGTTGATTTTTAAAAATTTTACCTTTTGTATTTTCAACATCGTTCGTTTTTATACTTCGATTTATAAGGATTTATCCACAAGTTCATGTGTCACGCTTATATCTTTTCTTAGTTTTTGACGTTGTACCTGAAGACGCTCTTAGAAAGGGCGAAACATTGTAGTACAGAATTAAATAAATTTTCATGGTGGATAACTTAATTTCCTTTCATTAAGGTTGGGTACCGTCTTAACCCAACCCTTCAGTACAGGCGCCAAGTTATCAAATAAAATAACACGCCATGGTCTGGGAGACTGTGGTTCATAAATAAGATTGTATTGAGTCATGAATGTTTTAGTTGAGATAAAATAATACAATATTTATACAACCAAACAACATATGTATCCTAACCAAGTTTTGACTTCATGGAAACGATAAAGCACGTATAAATCATATTTTGATTGTGTTTACATGCATAAAAATCATACAGTATATAAGCACAAACTCACATGGGTTTGTATAAACTGTAATCAGCTTATATAAAATTAGCTATAATTTTAATCTTTCTCTCTGTGTAGTTTTATCGTCATGTATAAAGTTTATACATCTAGCAATAAGTAGAAATCGAAATCAATTGATGGACACCATAACATAGTGACCCAAAAAATCTTTACCTCCACAGTTTGTTCGCCATAAATTGTTATTAATGCGTCTATTCTCTTTAAACCTTCCAGCATAATAAAACTAGTCTATAAAAACTATGTAACGTCACGTTAGTGGAGTAATTTTCGGCCAACGTATGAATACGCTTACGGTACGTTCACACAGCGACCCGTTGTTGCAGGGCTATTTTTTCCGATCCGTTAATACTGGATGTGATATTCACACATTGATATTCATACTATTGAGAGGTTGATCATTGTACGACCGAAAATCGCAAAGAATGGATATAAAGGAATGCTATTGTGTAATTACATTTAAAGTGCTAATGAGTAAGTTGCGACGGGCCGAAACAAAATTTTTTAATTATTTTCGCATGTCGATGTCTACTTTTGATGATATTCTCAAAAGATTAGAAAAGGATTTAAGGAAAAAAGATACAAATTTGAGGAAAAGTATCAGACCTGAAGAAAAACTAACTATATAAAACGTTTATTATAATTATTTTTAAAAATATATGTACTTTAAATACTACTGAAATCTTAAACATAAGCGGTAGTAATAATTGAATTGGAAAAAATTGGCAATCTAGATGGCCACCACAATCACCCGATTTATGGTCACTAGATTTCTTTCTTTAGGGACATACAGATGTGCATAAAGTCAATTCGATATACATTCAAGGGATGTTCTTGGAAAAAAGGCCTAGTGATCTATGTTATATTGTACACACATTTTGAATTGAAATATACAGGTATCCTAATATTAAGATACTATGCATCATTTAACATTTTTAAATAGGCGCCCCCATTTTTACTACACATATTTATTCGTAGTTTAATTCGAAGTATTTTTCATGTAGCACATCTTATGTTGATATCCACTATTCAGCTGTCTTCGATAAAATGGCTGTGAGTTCTTGTGTTCTATATAAATTCGAGGTATAAAAAATGTAACATAGATCACTAGGCTTTTTTCTATGAACATTCCTCGAGTTTATATCGAATTGAGCATAAGGTTCCATATGAATACGATGTATAAAAAATATTTTGTATAAATTGGGACACGAATGAAAATTTACCACCACTGAAACCAAGACATTAATTTAATGTTTCTGAAAATCATTTTGATATGTTTTTGGACGTGATTTTCCGAAGAATCCAAATTTCATTAAATTTTGTGTAAATGCAATTAAAAAAGCTTTTACTTAAACCTTTTATCAAGCTATTACACAATCATAAAAATTTGTATATTGAAACTGATTAATATCGACTGCGAAACTCTATTTGAAACGGTAAAAATACGACACGTTTCGACGGGTCAGTATTTTTTACAGGATCCGGGATACTGTCATATGTTTGTACGCACCCTTAGGAAATATTTCCGAATATGTAGAGGTTTTTTTAGATTGGTCGATAATTTTACGTTGCTAGAACTTTATTATCTATCTTGGCCCCTTTTGTCCTATTTGGTATATGAAATAATTTTTCACTTTCATCGAAACCTTATTCATCTGAAATTTCCTGTCCAGTGTCGCAGTCTTGTTTTTCTGTCGTCTGAATAACTTCATCTTCTTCATCATCCCATGCAGAATCGTTTGCATCGTCGACTCCGATATTAATTTAGGATGTGGCTATTTATACATATAGTATGTATACGGAATTGGCTATTTACACATACAGTATGTATATGTAATTGGCTATTTGTACATACAGTATGTATACGCAATTGGCTATTTACACATACAGTATGTATATGTAATTGGCTATTTATATATACTGCATGTATACGCAATTGGCTATTTGTACACACAACATGTGTACACAATTGGCTGTTTAGACATATACATACAAAAAACTGAAAAGTAACTTTAATAAATGAAACTATTATTATAATTATGTAGTTATTACCACAATATTAAACGAAATAATAGTGTATACAGTCAGTATCAGTAAATAGCCAATTACATATACAGGGTTCTGCAATAGTGCGTCAGGCATCTATAGCTCCGATACCAATTAAGCTAGGAATTCCTTTCAAACGCAGACTTGTACTATATATATGAGTGTACAAACTATCTATGTTGGAAATACAATTTCCAACCTAGATAGTGGAGCAGGGGTGGGTTTCAAATTCCGGTTTGGATCCGTTGAAAAAGATACGTTGCACACGGATCCACCAACCATACAGATTTATTTTAGGATTTTGCTTGGAAGTACATTTTCCAAGATAGATAGTGGAACAGGGGTGGGTTTCAAATTCCGGCTTGGATCCGTTGAAAAAGTACGTTACACACGGATCCACCTATCATACAAATTTATTTTAGGATTTTGCTTGGAAATACAATTTGCAACATAGATAGTGGAGCAGGAGTGGGTTTCAAATTCTGGCTTGGATCCGTTGAAAAAGAACGTTACACACGGATCCACCTATCATATAGATTTATTTTAGGATTTTGCTTGGAAATACAATTTCCAAGATAGATAGTGGAGCAGGGGTGGGTTTCAAATTCCGGCTTGGATCCGTTGAAAAAGAACGTTACACACGGATCCACCTACCATACAGATATATTTTAGGATTTTGCTTGGAAATGCAATTTCCAACATAGATAGTGGAGTAGGGGTGGGTTTCAAATTCCGGTCGTGGTCCGTTCAAAAAGATACCTTACACACGGATCCACCTACCATACGGATTTATTTTAGGATTTTGTTGTATTCAGCGGATAAGTGAATAATTTTATACAAGGTTAATGGAGAATTTTTTTGAATTTCTTAGATAATCAATTAATAAAAATTGATATTAAAAAATTCAATAAAAAAACCAGCTATTCAAATAGAATTTTTGAAAAATTGTTTTTTAATGCTATTATCTGTGCACTGATGTATACTTTTTCATATTTTACGATCTAAATTTACATGCATTTATTTAAAATTGCCTTTTTCATACCTCATTTCTTGTGAAAAAAATCAAATCATTTTTGAAATAGTCTAATTATCTCAAAAAGTACACGTCTCAGATGTACCATATGCTTACTACAATGAAAGGTACTTAATAAAGCCTTCTGAGGCATGAAAAGTGTAGGGTTTTTCATTTAAAATAACAAAGTTATGATCCCACAAATAACGCGTAAATTAACAAGTTCTGGTAAACACATTGTATAATATTATCCAATAGTATTAATGGTGGTCGAAGGGCCCAAACTTTATTTATCGATATACCAAATTGAAATCTTCAATGCTTAATAGTAGTGCTGAAAACGAATTTTAAGTGACTACATAAATTTTCACAAATGGTTAATAACGTGGTAACTTTGCATGCAAAATTTGAAAATAAGATGTGCAGTTATATCATTTAAGACAGCTAGTTAGAATATGCAAAAAAGATAGGGCATTTATTTAAGAAAATACACTTTTTGTCGTTACACTTTTTGGATCAAGCCGTATATACAACAATATTTTCCAGAAATACACTCGTATATATAGTACAAGCCTGCATTTGAAAGAAATTCCTAATTTAATTGCTATAGGAGCTGTAATTGGTATATATACAAGCATACAGTATGTCTAAACAGCCAATTGTGTACACATGTTGTATGTACAAATAGCCAATTGCGTATACATGCAGTATGTATAAATAGCCAATTACATATACATACTTATGTGTAAATAGCCAATTGCGTATACATACTGTATGTATAAATAGCCAATTACATATACATACTGTATGTATAAATAGCCACATCCATTAATTTATGCATTTCTTATAGTCGCTCATTACTAAAAATGTATATCACATTGAACTAATACTAACATCAATATTAGAACTAGAAGCTTTAGGGCTTTGCAGTCCAACTTTTGAAAAAGTTGCAACTCGGATGCCGTGTTACAACTTTTCAAAATAGTCAACAACTTTTCAGAAGAAGCACGGTAAAACTGAATTTCTTGTGTTAATATTAGTCCTAGTGATAGTTCTAGTGTTGGTGCTAGTATTTGTTCTAGTTTTAGTTGAATTAACGTCAATCGTAACAGAATTCATATTTATATGTATACCATAAAATAGAATTTACTTGACTTCCTGGACTCCCACACCTTGAGTTAGAATGTAAAGGCACCACTTATGCTATGAACTGCAGAGAGATGAACTCTACAATAATACATTCCCTATAGGTTCTGTGAAGGTCGTAATCGTTATGTGCCAAGTTTTTGTTTTGTAGTCGTTTTAACGTCTCCCAAGTTTCGGAGATTGGGGATTCGTTCGGTTGGCTGAGAGCGATCACGTGACACCAGTACGTTCGCCATCAGTCAATCCTAACGAATCCCCAATCTTCGAAACTTGGCAATCACTGTTGCACAAAAGGGGACTTAAGCGTGTACTGAAGGTTTGAGAGAGATACGGTTAAACCCATACGTTCTTTGTTTTTGGTCTAGTGTTAACTCTAGCGTTAATGTTGGCCTTATTGTTAGTTATTATTTAGTATTAAATTGTTGTATACTTAACTATACTAAAACTAGAACTAACACTAGATCTACAACTAAAACCGATTTAAAACACACAGCCACGATTTAGCTGTGAGTCTGAAGAATCTTTCTAATTCTAGGTCTAGTGTCAGTTTTAGTTTTTATTCCTAGTTAGCTCAGGATTGTTAAGATTGTGAAAAATTTGAAAACTCTCCTTTATAAGAACGATTACCCATAATGTGCGGCGTCCCGGAGAGTCGTGGCGTACAGTTTGAGAATCACTGATCTAAATCGTCGTTCATCTTCTCGTCTAATTGTTATTGCCATATAATAGAGATGATTCGAGCATTCACTCTATCTGTGGATTTCATTGTGGTTTTCATCGAGTTTTACGTTGAATTATTGCAATTAAATTTTTGAGTTGGAATTTCCTCATGCCGTTATAAAACCACGTGGTTGGGTACAATTAATATTTGTAATTTCCCAGAGTATTCAAAAAGATAAAAACTAAAAAAGATACATACTACATTAAGAAGATATGATTAAGAGGCTATAATATTGTTGTTAGAGAGAAACGAAACCACACATAATTGTTTAATCACCAAATACAAACACGTTATACCTCAATCAATTACAAATTCTTCACTCACCACGATTAAAAAAAAAATAATTGTCACGTAGTTGATACTCACGGCCCTAATGTAAAACAATCACGGACTTAATTAATATGCACAGGATTGCTTTTTAAGGAAGTGGTTAGTCTGAAGGTGAAGGTGCCGTCATTGACCTTATGCTTAGGTGCGTATTTATTCATTGTAGTGTGTAGTACTTATATATACCCTGCAATTTTAAGTTCATTACGATACCGAGAAGCTTGTTTACGCTGGTAATAATTGTGTTTTTTTATGTTTGCGCTACTTGTAATTATACACTATTGTCTGCTACGATAAAAAAGTGTAATTTTCTTTTATTACATGAAGTTTCAGGAGAGAAAGTGGAAGATATTAAACTGGAATTTCTAAGTCATCATTAAATTTCTTTTGGAATATTTTTATTTCTATATCATAAATCGTAACTTGTTATTGAGATTCGATTTTTTAAGTCCCTGTTCTAAAAATTTATAACCATTTAATTGTTGGATTTAAAAAATCATAATGACGATGTTTATGTAAGATTAAAAATGATTTATTATAATACATAAATTTTCTTTAAATTTGGTTTAGAATATCCTTTACTCTATCATTAAATTTTGATAAATGTATTACCCGATAGTGATCTCGTTCTGGCAGTTGACATGAATTATGAGTGTTTATGGCCTTTTAAGACTGCAAATCTTAATTCAACTCATCAACTATCAAGAAGAAAATGTAATCAAAGTGTAAGTGTGCTAACAATTAAGTATACAGGATGAGTTAATAGTGCGGGGACGGAAAATTGTTATATCATCATGCATTACCATCAAAGCTACCGCCATTAAAATCATTTCTAAGCTGTATACGGTGTTTTCACTATTTCAGGACCGTATTCAATTAGTTTTTTTTTTAATGAAGCCTTACACTGAGGGAATAATTCTTGACTTTCAAGAAAAATTTATTCTTGAATGTATTTTTTGGAAAAATATGTATATATCATATTCTCAATAACCAAAAATATGAAATATTTATATCAGAATCTTCTTTCTTCCGTCAATAATTTACAATACTTGAATGAAAAATTATACAAGACTATTGTTACAAGAATAACTTTCTCTAAAAATAAAGGTACCTTATCGTTGATTTAATCTCTTCTTATTCCAGGACTATGCCCAATATGCAAAAATATATAAAGAAGCTAAAAAGTTATTATTTGAATTCGACTTCATTTGTATTGATTATTTTAATAATTAAAAGAATAATTAAAAAATACGTCTCTAATTGCCTACAATTATCTAAAGTTCTCTTAAATCGTTCACAAGTTATTTAAAATTATCTAAAATTTGTCTAAAATATCTCTAATAGATTTTTTAGCTATTAGCTTTTGTCTATTAGCTAAAAATTGTCTAAAGATTAGACATCAATGATCAAAAACTGTCTAAAATATGTTTCTAAAAATCCAAATTTGAAAATACACCAATATATATATAGATATTTCCAAATAACTTTCATATGACAAAAGAAAATCAAACTAATGCAAGCGTATTCGCAATTAACCACACATTATTTGCATTATCTGAAATCTTTGATCTTAGGATAAAATTGTTAGCAATTAATTGTTACGAATTTGGATGGCAATAAATCCCAGTGCTTACGTACTTACGTAAATGGCTGTTTACGATCATCGCCTAAAATGATTGAGACATGACACTAAATATAATTCCCTAACAATACTCCTTAAATAAATTGATCTTTGGCCTATTCGATCCTGCCAAATATCAAATCCATTGAACTGTAGCATCCTCTTGTGTTTAAAATTTGAAAATAGGATATGCTTTTATGGCATTTAAAAAAAATGAATTGAGTACACTCCTGGAGTAGTAAAAAAGCCTGTACAGCTGCTAACAATTCAACAACAAAGCAAACAAACAACGACAGAAGCCACAAAATTTCGTCGTCGCACTACTGATTCAGCCTGTATAGATTGAATATTCTTAGAAAAATTGTTGAAAAAACTGTGTAAATCATGTTGTAAAAATCATGTAAACTAAGAAGTGGGTTTTAGTGTCAATTGAAAATAAAATTGAACTTTATAAAATGGTGGGTTGGGTTGGATTGGGTTGGTTATAAAATATTGGGTGAAAACCTATCGACCAATATTTGAGAAACCTATATAAACGTGTCTCTTAGCTAAGTAAAACATAAAATAAATTAATTAAAAAATGGCTCAAATCATGTTGATGGAAACCAGGAAACGAGTTATGTGGTAAGCTATAGATAAAATTGTATATATTCCGACAAAGCGTTCAGTAATTTGTAACCATGAAACAATTTCAACCATCAAACAATCCATTTAAATTAACGGTATGGTAAAATATCACAACTACGATGTGAATAGACTAATATAGAAAATAAAAAATCGCTATTTTGAAGACATTTTCAGATCGTAAAGTATGTCATTAAGGAAAACAGTGCGTAAGATAATGAAAAAGTGCGTGAAGTAGCAATATATTTTAAATGGGATTTACTTTTACGCACGGCTTTTATAGCACGGTTTAGCGCGTTTTCATAGTTACGAGAGTGGATGAAATTATTTATTGTACATTATGAATCTTCATTAAACTTGCTTTTAGCAGAATTGAATTTAAAAAGTCATAACTAATACGTGTCTAGAAACTAACCAATTATTTATGGCACCTTGTATTTAATTAAATTTAGCCAGTCCGCGAATCAATCGGTCTGCGTATCTTTCATATTTGAATCTGTCTATAATCATACAAATTCTTGTCAAATTATGTCAACAGAGTTGATAAGATTAAGTAGTTTTTGTTTAGTCATCAAGGTTACCAATAGTGTTACTGCAATTACAGCTTCCATTAAGCTTTTCATTGAATTACCATTTACGCTCTTCAATGGCATTACTAATGAACGTTTTTCTTTCGGTGTGGTAATGCATAGATTTGGGGGTTTTCGTTTTGTGTTCAATTTGCGACGATTAACTATTTTACAAATGTCTGCTAAACTGTTCGTGGAATTCTATTATTCATTAATTTAATCTTTGTCCTTAAATCTTCTTCATTGTTGATGCGAAAGGCATAGATGTTTATTCAGTTCTTGTGATGCAGACTATATGCTACATTTCCATTTTGGAAGTCGTCTTGGAGACTTTTTGGATTTGTTTCTGCAATGTCTAACCAACATTGATGACCAATGAAGTTTCAGCGATTAAAATTATTAGTCCTGCTTCATTGTTACGGTTTCTAACTATAACCGTATGTTTTGTTCTTGCAACATTTATTTTAGTATTAACTTTTTTGTTTAAATAGTAGATCTTTTACTGTTATGGATAGGTCATTTCCAATTTTATTATTTCTTTCCATCTTCATATTTAGTGATAATAAGGCGATCTTTATAAGGTAGGGTAAAAGAGTCAAATATAATGACCGTTTTTTGATTGAGAGGTGATATAATAATAAAATTTTCAAACATGACTAATGACTCATGACTCTAATAGCTAGAAATTTTGTGAAGATTACCGCTAATTGAACAACGTCACTGTGCTAGATCCCTATCCGCTACCTCATATACATGACTTCATCAATCATTTGCGCGAATGCAAAATCTTTTCGAAATATTTGGTCAGAGCTACCCGTAGGTATCATCAGATACCTACGAGTAGATGAACAAGACATATCAAAAACCGCTGTAACAACCCATTTTTTTCTTTTCGAATTCGTTCGCATGCCTTTTGGTCTTCGAAATGTGGCGCAAACGTTTCAAAGGTTCATCAATACTGCTTTCAGGCTTAAATTTGTTTTTGTATATTTAGATGATATCATAGTAACGAAATGAAGAAGAACATACATATTATTTAAAACATCTATTTCACATAGTAAGTTCTTATAATATCAATATTCAACCTAGAAAATGCGTTTTTAGAGTTAAATCATTAGACTTTCTTAGTTATCATTGTTCAACCGACGACATTCGACTATTTCAACAAAAAAATGTTGCAGCAATATATTTTCTAAACCCAACGACTCTAAAAGAGTTGCAAAGATTCTTGGGAATGTTCAACTTTTACTGTTGACTCTTATCAAACAATTTATATTAAATATTCTTGCTCCTCTATCGACATTTTCAAAATCAAAACAAAAACAATGTGATCAACTTCTTAGACTCTGCTAAACGACAAAAGTTTTTGTTCATTCTTTCAAAATCTGATTTTCTAGAACATCAATTTTTAGATGCTACCACATCATTTTTAACTGATGATTTTCCGCTGATTAATGTCACATCTTCTATTACAGCGAATGCACTTTTCATGCATTATTTTAGTCAATTAGGTATGCCTACCACAATTGTATAGGATTAGGCACAAGGTATTCGAACAAAACCTTTTTCCAAATTCTTAATAAAGCTCTCAAAGACACACATCATCTCCAAGTTAAGTGTACAGTACCATTTATGTTGTTTTTTTAAGACCACAAGCATCATTTACTCCGAGTTGCTTTCGAATTGGTATATCATTTAGGATTTTTATCTTTTTTAATTTGTTTAAACATGAAATTTGATTTTGAAAATTTTATTTAATTATGGAGAAATAGATTTTTAAGTGCCATCTTAATGCGTGATTATTTATTTCACAACGAATAAAATCTCTTCGCATTTCACTGCTGAATTCTTTATTTGGTCATTCCCATTAGGCATGTTCGTGCTAACGTGTTTGCCACTTCGTTTGTGATTCCCTCAAGTTGATTAGGACTCTCTTATTGCCGGTACGGCTTGCTATACTTGAAAATAACGTGACTGACTATGATAATTGCAGAAAAAGGACTTGGGTGAATATATTGTCTTTGTCAATTTATTACAGGACTTATTATTACTTATTGTTTTAACGATTACTGCACTAGATGCCTCAATTCAAACAAAATATAAAAAACTTTTATTAAAAGTTAATTAAAAAAATATTATTTTATTATCCTAACGGAAAATACATTGTTTTTAAAAAATGGGATAATATAAGTTAAACTTAAAATTTTGTCAGTGAAGTATATACAGAAGAAACAACTAAAGTAATACTAAAATAATAAACATATGTAAGCCATTAGAAAGAGCAGAACGACTGCAACCAAAGTAATATAAAACAAAATTACTTCTCAAAAAATAATACAAGCTCGGTCGTATTAGCCACTAGTATTAATTTATAAACGGGATATTAAAATATATGTTAGTATTACCATAACTTGGCGTAAACGCTTAAAAAACGCAAGCACGTAACAGAGCACTCTTATGTTTAACTGGGACAGAATATTTGATGCATTCATCGAAAGACCGCAGACATATTCTTCCTTCTCTCTTTTTCTACACTAACGCGATTGTAATGATGTAATAGGGTCGAATAATTCAATTCACCGCGAGAAGAATAATCAAACTCAAGAAAGTATGGGCATCTAATAAACGTTGCAGTTGTTTTATGGTAGCAATGTTTATCAAAAAGTGGGCTCCCAAACGTTATAACAGTATTCGACTTTACTTCGTACAAGCGTGAAGTAAAGAGTAAGGACTGTTTTGATATCTGTAAACTTTAATTGTAAGTTATTTTTAGCAACAAATCCCAAACTTTTAAGAGCACTAGCTGACAGTCTCTTAAGATGTTTGGTAAAAATCAGAGATGCAGCAAACCATATCATAAGAAAAGATGCGCGATCCCAATTCCTTAGTTAAAGTACACAACGTTCCTCTTCTTCTTTTCTTCTTTTCTTCCTTCAACGTTCTCGTTAAGATCATTCTGTTGTGAATATGCCACAAAGAGAGCTTATATAGATCCAATTGAAGTGATAAGTAGTGTCGCTTACTACAAACAGTGGTAAATCAATAGAGGTCATATGCATGAAGATGTGCATCTGTAGTAGAGATCATCATACATATTTCAGTAACACTGACAAGGAGACATCGCAGTTGACTCTTCACCAATTTTAATGAATTTTTTTGTGGCCAATCTATATTGAATATGTATCACTTTTACCAGAGCTTTCGATCCAATGCCCCATTTAAGGGACATAATTTATTTTTTAAGTTTCAACACGTTTATAGTTCATTTTATATGTCGAGACTCGAAATCGACTTATTTTTTATTTTATTTACTATTTTTCGAAGTATTTTTTTTTTACTTATTACTTTTTTACAGCCTATATTCAAGTTTGTAAATCAATAATAAAATTCAAAATTGTAGTTATAAATAATACACAAAAATAATGTGATCGTAAGATTGCACAAACGTGCTTCGAAAATAAATAAGATATTAAAATGTGTTTCAAACAATAAATTTGTTCATTCAGCTTGATTTGACGATAATCCAGGAAATTCTGCAATTAAATTCTTCAAAAATCCCTTCTTTGTTCCTCTATAAATTGTCCAGTTCCAGTCCACTTTGCTTGTTACAAAACTTTTGTAACCAGTAAAGTTACTCATTGTTAGTAAAGAAGACAATAGAAAGATAACATCAACAATCAGACTCAGATAATTGTAGAAAAAAAAAAATTCTGTCAATAATACTAATTTTAATATAAGATGGTAACTTATGTATTTGGAAAATATTGTTAAAGAATTGAATGGTTCATATCACTAATTTTATGGTCGCTGGCATATCACGCGATAGGTTACATCTTCGATTAGGTAACATGTTGAAGAAAACCAAAACTTTTCTCAGGGGTAATCTTTCATTAAGGATTACCAGAGCTGACAAAGGCGCTTATTTCTTGCCAACAATACACAAAGAAGGAATACCTTTGAAGTCTATCATATCATAGATCGATTCGACATCGTACGCGCTGTTAGGTCACATTGCTACGATTTTGAGTTCAACTTTCAGCAATAGAACAAATTATAACATTACCAACACCTTTCAATTTGTGGATGAATTTAGGTGCTACAGCTTTCCTTAGTCTTTTAACTGTGTGAATTATTTTTCAAATCATCAATTAAAACTTAAAATCTCCACCGTGTTTGATATAAAGGCAGAGTTTCGAATATTTGTGATGATGAATTTTTACAAAAAAATCTCAATGTTCTTAGAGTAACTTTAGTTAATAGTGGTTATCCTCTCAAATTGGGCAACAAACTTTTGATTTCAAGAAAAAGATAATATCAACTAGAGTAGTTTAACTAGTCCTGAATTAAGTAATACAGAGCGTTGCACGTACAAAAATCCTTAAATAAATTCCTTACATCGAAAGGTTAGGCGACCAGATAAAGAGTACGTTAAACTGCATTGATAATCTAAAGATCATTAACTGTTATGAGAACAATTAGAAAACCATTTTACTAGGCTTAGGGATAGGATTATTGATAATTTTAGATCCAACTTGATTTATTGCGTATCATGTAGGGGTTGTGATGGTAAGTACATTGGTCAGACCAGTTAATGGTTAAAATGTAGACTTTCGAAACATGCTAATAACTCTAAACTGAAGAAGTCTGGTAGTGCTCTATCTCAATATGATTTGGACTCTAGACATGAATTTGATTTTGAGGATGTAAAAATCTTAGATACGGAGAGTAATTATTGCAATAAGTTGTTCTTGAAGATGGTATACATTAACTAACGCAAAACGCGGTAAATTTCAAAACTGATACTGAAAATATTAGCAACATCTTTGCGTATTTGGTCATATTTGGTTGCGTATATGGATAGGCTAAATTACAACAAGTCACTTAATTTACAGCTTTCTAGTACTAATAACACTTCAGCTTTCTCTAATCATACGTTATTTTAGTTCTTAAACAGTCTACGTTAATTCAATTATTAGCTCTTTATAAGTAATATAAAATTTATAAAAAATTTGTATTGTTTATGTTCAATTGCTAGCTGAATTTTCAATTTCTCTGTACATTGAGTTTTGGGTTTGTTTACTCACTCCAAAATAGGATTTTTCTCACTTGCAAAATGACAGTCGTGTGTTATGCGTTTACTTATTCAATGTTATTAAATCCTAACACAATCCCAACTCTTATTTCATTGGCTTTAATCATTTTAATATGTAACATGTTTGTAATCAAATTTATTTTTGATGTTTCTTATGTATTTATGCCACTTCGAATAACAAGCAAGCTGTTATATTTAGGCCTTTTTGATTTTTTAAAATTATGGCTACTTAATTTATAGGTTTTCTTTGTATAATTTTTGCAATAAAATGTTCTGAAGATGATTGTAACCAAAAATGAAAATATTAACGATTCTTAAAAAGTTGTTTTATATTTGATTCCGGTGACCAAAAAAATCCAATTAGACTTTGTTAGTTATTTGGTACGACTGGGGCAACTATATCGATCAATTTTATAAACCATTGGTTGGTATTACTTTATACTATCATTTTAAAATTTCAAGAGATGTCGTTGAAGTGCAACTATATCGATCAATTTTATAAACCATTGGTTGGTATTACTTTATACTATCATTTTAAAATATCAAGAGATATCGTTGAAGTGAAACTGTTTGCCGATTCTGAAGATACTGCTGAATTTGAATTACTACTAACAAGTCCACTGGCATCTACTGCCAACTGTTATTATTCCTGAAGGTGTCTGTCTAGAAAGACCTACTTAGCATAATTACAGACATTTGGTTCACGACAAAGTAAAATCTAACTCAATTTCACCTCTACAAATACAAAAAATACATCAAGAAAGGAGTGATCCAACTCAACGAAGAAAGCTGAAAAATCAAATGAAGAGTCGAAAACAAATGTAAAGAAAACGAAACATCGAAAAAAGCACAAAAAAATAGAAATTTAAAGTTTGCTTAATGATGTAATGTATTTAATTTTCAATTACCACAAATTTTCATTGAGAAACATTGATTTTATCGACCACAAGTGCAAAAGATCGAAAAAAGCAGTTCTTGATTGAACTTTAAGGATGATTTCCGGCAAAAGTTTCAAGCTTTGTGCAGCTTATTCCTTTGAAAAGTACGTTCAATTTTCTATAAATTTCAATCAAAAAAACAAAAATTGATTCTTCTATAGGTCCATAGTTTCCATAAGTCTTCCTATATCAGCTAAAGCTACCTATGTAAGCTATGTACGTAAAGGTGCCTATAGTGCACCTTTACGTACTTCAGGTCACATTTAAATCTAAATAAATTTATGTTATTATTTACTACATTTCTATTTTAGTTTCAAGTTATTCAATTTAAAATATAATACAAAAAGAAGTTACACCTGTACCTAGCTTGCCGCTAACATAAATTGTGTACAGGTACTTCTTCTGGCTGATAACCACAACTGTTTTGAGAACCATAAAAACCGCAAATCTACTATTATGTCCTATTAATAGTAGCTATATCTATGTTGGAACCATGCTGATACTCCAACATCGCCTTAGTGTAGAATTCAATTTTGAATGTTACAATTTGTCTTTGCAAAGTTATTGATGCAGGGGCACAGTCCTTAAGCAAAAATACAGGAAATAAATAAGTGTCCAAATATTCTGAATATGTATCAAATCCTGCAATACTCATCATATATAAAATGAAGTGAATTATTATTAGATATAAAACGTGTATTTAGTCATAATGAACTCAAGAAAAAAGTGATGTATGAAGTTATTCGTTGTCTTCGATTTGAAATATGGAAGCCAGTAAGTCTGGTAGATCTTTGAATGGGAGGCGAGCGCGCGCACGTTTTCAATAAACGCATAAAGCATTTAAGGGGCAACCGGACATGTGTCATTGGCGGCGACGCTGCCGGCGCGGTCACTGACGCTTGACCCCCGCGTCTCAGAACTCCTCGCCGTGGCGACTAAACGATCGGTGCAACTCGCATTAGCATTCTGACTTGAAAACAAACCCCACGGGTAATAATACTGTTATTATTGAACCCCGCTCACGTACACCAACAGTTGTACGGAGACATTCCAACAAACTCAATCGACAAAGGAAGTACTACTTCCTACTGTTTAATTCCAAAAAACTTCTTAAAGAATCACTCGTTAGTAAAAAAAACGATTTCGAATATTGGCTATTTTATAATTTAGTCACATACAGTTCATATAGCTTAAGGGGAACTCTAAATTAGTTACCGATAACTGGTGCATGCAAGTCACGTACTCGGAATAGGAAAACGTGACATCTTCGGTATATTGCACGTTATTGAATGAACCGAATGCAGAAATTTGATGTTTCGAGATAGTACAGTGGTTAGTAAAGATTAAATATAATCAATTTTCCAATTTGTTTTAAGTATTAATAGTGGGACAATTTGTCGTACGAATTTGAGAGATGAACGTTGTTAGAGGATTGGTGTGAGAACATTCTTATCTACATTGTGGGAATTTTGCAGCCGAGATAGCGGTATCTGACAGAATACCTCACTGACTGGCGTTCTACGGTGTTGTAGACTGGCTATCTAATGAACGCGTGCTTCTTCAAGTGGATTACAAGAGGCACTGCTGCGTGCCGAAGTAGTGTTGTGCGTGAGCAACTGCCCGTGTTATTGCACATAGTAGTCGACATAGTTTAAATTGGGTTTATTTATCAAGGATCGAGAATTTATTAAAGCTTGTGGTGAATACCTAATTTGACAAATATTTCAATTTATTTATTAGCGACCCACATTAGCAAATTAATTATTATCTGGGTCAGAAGGTTTACACCACAAAAATTTGGTGTATAATAAATATTGATGATATGGAGAGTTAGTATCTTAATCATTATGGTCAATGTGGTTTCAATTATTACTGTTTTAATAAGATATTTCAAAATCATTAAGTAAAGCTGTTCCCAATGTATAAATAATTTCCGGTGATATCGTCTATCTCCTCTATTTGTCTAAATAATCATAAAATTCAATATTTTCACCGAAATGAATGTGTAATTACAAAGTCGTAAAATCTAGATATTAAACGTACCGTATAAATTGCGCATTCCTTAATGTCTAATAGGTAGTACAGTAAGTGTATGCCGTTAGTAATCAATGGCTACTATACAGCATCGCGTCTATTGTCTGAAAATTTTGCGCACTTACTATATCCGCGCGAGGTAATTGAGCATGTTCGACTGTGCAGATGTCGTAACCGATGGGAAAATTAAGGTGTTTAGTTATTGAAGTTCATTACCACGCGAAGGCTCAGTAGGACTTGCGCTAATGTGCCTGTGAGAGACTTTCAATGCACTTTACGGTAGCCGCTTGTTAACCTTTGAATGCGGTTGACCGTAAGCGTTATGAACAAATTATGATGATGACAAATTAATCGCTTAAATATTTAATTTTCCTTTTCAGAACACTTACAACCGAAGATGTATAATAAAATGATCTAATTCAATGAAGTGTAGCGACTTTGTACTTAAATAATATCAAATAAATTGTTACGCTTCGATATCGATAAAATACGGAAGATTCAATACGAAAAGACTATAATCTAGATTTTCTGATATGAAACAGTTTCTCATGCATCTATAGGTTTATATTCTTCTGTTCCATAGAAAAGAAATATTATGCTATGCTTATTAAAAACAAAAAGAAAATATGGCGAAATTATAAGTGCATCTGCCTATTCATTAGTTATTTTTTTAGTAATCTTTAATTTTTGGTCAGAAAAAATTTCATCACACCACATATTAATATCATGTGGCATCAATTGGGATAGATGTAAAAGTTTCATCATACAATCACTTACAGATGAAATACACCACTCATTATGAATTAAACTACAATTTTTAAACTTTTGTAAAATAATGCGTTACTATAAACGCACTAACTAAGAGATGATAAAAGTTTTCCTGAAAAAACAAAAATTCAAGGAGAAGCTAATAGTTGGTTGCATCCCCATATGCAGCTATGCATACAATAACTTTTCTATCTTTGCTCTTTATTAAATGCTCCCTTGCAATCTCTAGATGGTGTCGAAGTTCATCTAGATTTTCAGGAGGCCTGGGTACATATCTTAGTCGCCGGCCCATCATATCCCAGACCATGTAGGCCAGGGCAAAATCTGAAATCCAATTTGCTCAAGGAAGCTCCTTGTAATTACATACTGCTGTATGGGGTTTATTATTATCCTGTTGGAAAATAACATTCTGCAATGTCTGCATGGAAGGTACTAAAACCGGTTCTAGAACGTTGTCGATGTAATGGTGTGCGTTTGACGTATCCGGAATGAACCTAAGGATTGATCGTCATTGAGCACATATTGCCCCCAAACCAGAACCCCAGTGTTAAGACTGAGTATCGTCTTTGTATGAACTCCAAATTCTATCTTTCCCCTCGATGTCACTGCACCCTTCTATGACCATCATTCACCCATAAACAAAGCATCGATGTCATTCCATCGATGAACCCACCCTAGCCATTTTTGACACCATGTATCTGGCATCTGGCTGCTTTATGGGGAGGAAGAGCTTCTTCTATAAATAGTTGCTATCGACATGTGTCAGTTTAAAGCTCTCGCCCAATCCACAGCAATCGACTTTATTAGTACGGCTTAGGACGACGCTTCTGAATATCTTCTTTTGACCATAAAAACTATATCCAAGCAACTGTAGTGTGGTACCGATTTAGCCTGCTCCCAGTTTCTCGAAATGAGAGACTCTCATCTTTCATACCGACAAAGTGGACCTTATTAATATTATTGACTTGGGCAAATTTTCAACTACGTCGCACTGGGGTCATTATAAATCATCTACTTGACAGCTTGACTCAAATAAGCTGACAGTTTGTAGGCATAAATTTATTAATTGCTAGGAAGAAAATATTGTAAGTTGGAGATAACAATGGTGCAGGAAACATAACAGTTGAGTTGTTTCGACAGAAATTTTTACCGTTTCTTAGTTGATGATAATATAGTTGATAATATAGCATTATTTTACCGAAGTTTAAAGTTGTAGTTTGAATTTCAGTGGTGGGTTTTGATATGATAGTGAGCATATATTCAATTTGTTTAAACAACGAAAGGAACTTTGATCTTAGGTTATGGTTATTGTTAGATTTTTAACAGCTGTAAAGAAAGTTGTATTTTATATTTACAAAGGACAAAATAAAATTAATATAGTAATAGATTGTTAGGGGTAAGTCAATAACAAAGAGATCAAAACAATACGCCAAATTGCACATATCTGACACGTTTTTGTTTTTAGGACTTACGGACACCAAGATACCGATTAAAAATATTATCTAGAGGTCTTGTGTAACTTTGGCACCGATGAAGATAGGAATTTCTAAAATGCCTCAAAATGCTCCGAGAATGCCAAATCGCACATATCTGACATGTTTTTATTTTTTGTACTTACGGTCACCAAAATACCGATTACCGTCTAAAAATAATATTTAGAGGTCTTGTGTAGCTTTGGCACCCATTAAGATAGAAATTTCTAAAATACCTCAAAATGCTCCGAGAACGCCAAATCGCACATATCTGATACCTTTTTATTTTTTGGACTTACGGTCACCAAGATACCGATTAAAAATATGATTTAGAGGTCTTGTGTAACTTTGGCACCCATTAAGATAGAAATTTCTAAAATGCCTCAAAATGCTGCGAGAACGCCAAATCGCACATATGTGACACGTTTTTATTACGTTTTTATATCTCAATACTGTGTTATAGAAACAAACATTTTAAAAAGTATGAACGACAAAATGATGTACATTTATAGTAGTATTGCTAAGGGGGTTCTGAGACCGTGAATGCTCGATGGTATGTCGGTGGTGGTAACTTGGATGGATAGAAGGTTTACCACTCTTCAGCAAGGTCACCGGGAGCCGAAGAACTACCCTAATAGGTGAAGAACTCCTCCTGGGTTACTGAAGAACTACCATTAGATGAAGAAGTACCCCTTGTCTCACCTGGCCGAAGAACTACCCGCTATCTCCCGGGGTGGGCAGGTAAGCCGCCCAGGTGAGACAAGAGGGTAGCTTTTCAGCCAGGGGTAGTTCTTCGGACAGGTGAGACAAGAGGTAGTTCTTCAGCCATTATGACAATTCTTCGATTGTTAGGGTAATTCTTCAGGGTACTTCTTCAACCATTAGGGTAGTTCTTCGGCTTTCGGTGACCTTGGTGAAGGGTGGTAAACCCCCCTGTCCATCCAAGTTATCACCGACATGCCATCGAGTATTCTCGGTCCCGGAACCCCCTTAGCTATACTACTATTTATTTTTATTAATTATGCCGTGGATAATTTATTTCTAATGGCTAAATCCCTAATGTGGCATGGATTCACCAATTCAGGCAGCATGTTTCCAAAATAAAGTTTTTTAACTTGTTCTTCATTCTATCGTTCCAGATATTATGATCTTTGGAAATTTAAAACTCGTGCCAAACCTGACTATTGACTTGTCTTAATTTCTATTTCCGCTAACTCGTCTTCTGGTTTGCAAATACTTTTTAATAACGCTTCGTTTAGCTGTGTACGTAGTTGGCGAGAGATCACGTGTTATTTAATCTAAACTGTAATTTTTATCAACTGCTTATACTATTACTTTCCATTTCGATGATTTGGTATTCCGAATCATTTAATTCGGAATACCTTTGAGTGTACCACCTAAATTACTCTCAGATAACTTTTTATGGACGTCTCCTTTTAGGTTATATGATATCGCTGATACATTATATTTCAAATTATATCCAAATCTTCTTGAATAATTAAGGCTTCTAACTGCCACATATTTTGCGACAACGGAATTATAACATTCCGCAACATTTGTCGACATATTTGTCATTAAACTATATGCATTATAAGTGAGTCGGTTCACGTTTGAATTAATATCATATAAGGCATAATTTTTCAATTTTATTATTCAATTGCAGTCTTGTAATTGATAACGTTTTCAAAAATATGTTTCGCTTGGTATAATTACCAAACAGGTGATATACACTATTTGCAAGGTCTTGTGCTAAGAGACTTGCATCTTTATGAACTACCCTATATTTAGGAGCAGATAGAGCAGCAGTTCGAAGCCTACCGATATTATTTTCCAATAACTTCCTCAGTTAAACTGGAACGAATGTGTCCCGGGAACTAAATTTGCGTCCACTTATTTTTTTCGACCTTATACAATAATTCCGCAAAAGATGATTGGAGTATTCAGTTTTTTGCACCAATTGGTCTCAGTAGGGCACTAAATGTCTTGCTTTAGCAAAGCAAATAACCACGACTTTTATTTCAAATACTCTGATATTTGTTCGTCAGAAAAACCGCTTCTTTTGAATTATTCTTAAATTCTCACCACGTACTTACCCCAAAGCAATGAGGAAGGAACTTTGTCATTTATAGACTGTAGTGGAATTATTTGAATAACTCAGAAATGATTTGTCTTTGAACATAACTACTTATTTACAGAACTATTACTTCAAGCCTTTATATCCTCACCGCACAAATTAATTTTGAAATGAAGCAAAATGTGCGATATAAGTTACCAGGACCGCCACTTATGGGTCACCGCTTGGTGACTTATGGGCGGCATTTGGAGCAAAAATATAAGAAAGTTTCAAGCTGAATTTACTGAATATATATAAATATATGTATAATATAAAATAAATAAATATAATAAATAATAAATATATAATAATAATATAAATATAAATAATTCACTCACCACAAAATTTTTCAAAAATGTTCACAAAATAATTAATAACTTGGCAGCTCTACATACAAAATTTGAAAACAAGATACGTATTTATAGCATTTAAGATAGGTAATCAACATATGTAGAAAGATGTATAGGGTTTCATTTAAAAAAATGAAGTTTTGTAGGGTTCTGGAATTGTAAAACACCCTGTATAGTTGAAAATAATTTTGATCGATGCAGTTTTGTTACTATCAAAACTGCATCGATTAAAATTGATGCTATATGATGACACAAAAACATTTTTTTTTATTTTCAACAGTAAGATCACAATTTTCGTCCTCGCACTATTGACTTACCGTGTATGTACTAATAAAATTATAGAGCTTTTAAAGATTGTATACTTAAAAAAAAAAGAAAAGTTAGAGTTGTATACCTCATGTATACAGTTCTTCAATCTACGTTCCGCGGAACCCTAGGATTCTACTCAAACCTTTTAGGGGTTTGATTCAGTCAATAGTAGAAGTAGTCAATAGTACAATTTGCAAAATGATGATGATACGACGTTGATTTCACGACACAATAGAGACATGTCAGGTTTCTGCGAAGGGGGACTAGGTAATCATTTGCTATTTAAAATCAATAGATGTAGACGGCATTAGCTCGTTTTGGATTAAATTAATGGATGAACATCCACACATTTCTAGACACCCCATAAAAGGATTGATGCTTTTATTAATATCTTACCTTTTTTCTTTAATTATTAAAAGATAATTAAACATAACAAAGTTATTAATATACAAACAAAAATTCAATCAACAATTTTGATACTTCGGTTAAACAATACTTAACTGTTATGTTCCCTGTCTGCCAATGTTATATCCAACTTGAATACAGCAACGCGTGATTCAGTTTATCACATTTATTTTTATTTATTGATGGTTGTTGAGATATAACCTATATTTATGACCAAAATTGTCGAGAGTATATACTACGAGAGTAACTGCTGTCATAGTTAGATTTTATCAAGAAATGGACATCAAGTAAATGGAAAATTATACATTTTGATATTTTCTGCCACATGTATAAGGATATGTTATTATTAGACTTTAGCTAGTAATAGAATATGTATTTTAGGATAATTATGAACAATTTTTGTTAATAACATTTATTTCCGACAATTTTGGTTCTCGAAATACAACCTATATTTATAACAAAAATTATCTATTTTGCTTTTTGATACTTCCTGCTACATACATAAAGTACCGTCATCTTTATCTGGTAGTGGATTGTATATTTTGCGATAATTATGAGTAATTTTTGTTAATGTTCTGTTTTCGTTATGCAGAACCAAAATTGTCGATTTTGGCATTTCCTGCTACGTACATAAGGAACTGTCATCGTTAGATTTTATATGGTAACAGATTATGTATTTTGGAATATTTTTGAACAATTTTTGTTAATGACATTAGTTTCTATGTGTTGATTCTCGAGTTACAACCTATGTTTACAACCCAAATTGTCGATTTTGACAATTTGATATTTTCTGCTACATACATAAGGAACTGTCATCGTTAGACTATATATAGCAATACATTATGTATTTCAGGATAATTATGAAAAAATGTTGCTAATGACAATTATTTCTGTCTTTGTCAGTACTGGAGTTACAATATATGTTTATAACCAAAATGGTCGATTTTCGTTTTGTTATTTCCTACTGTATAGATAAAGAACTGTCATAGTTAGACTTTATCAAGGAATGGATAATAAATGAAAAATTATCGATTTTGAGATTTTGATATTTTCTCCACATGTGTAAGGATCTGTTGTCATTAGACTTTATCTAGTAATTACATATGCATTTTAAGATGATTTTGAACAACTTTTGTTAATGACATTTTTTCTATATATCTTGGTTCTTAAGTTGCAACCTATGTTTACATAACCATAAATATATCATATATCATAATCATATGATAACCAAAATTGAAGATTTTGATGTTTTGATATTTTCTCCTACATACCTAAAGAATTGTTAGATTTTATCTGGTAATGGATTATGTATTTTTGGATAATTATGAACAATTTTTTGTCTTCATCTTTTTTTATTTTGGTTCTGGAGTTACAATCAAGTAATGAAGCAAGTAATAAAAGAATATTTGGTATCCAAAGAAGAGCTGTTAGAAATGTTGCTAACTTAAATTATGCTGATGACTGTAGGCCTTCCTTTATCAGATTAAAAATTTTAACATTACCTTCATTGTATGTATATTTTGTAGTGTTTAAAGCTCACATTTTTACGTCATAGTCAGCGCAGAAAAAATAGTGATGTTTCACAATTATGGCACTAGGGAGAGAAATGGCATTCTACCAGTGCCACTTCGACTGGAGAGGTCGAGAAACGCATATAATTATTATGGAGTGGAATTCTTTAATGTCTTGCATTATGGTTATAGAAATTTGCCTCATCAGGCATTTATAACCAAAATTAAAATGTTTTAATAAACGGAGTATATTATTCTATAGAGAAGTTTTTAAAGGACATACAGTCCTTCGATTAATAGTTCCATAAAGTGTTTCTTATACATGGTATCTCCTTAGGGGAGCCGAAGTCGCCCATGGTTCATATATAAAGGTAACCTTAAAATTAAAAAAAATACCCCTTAAAGTTTGTTGGAATCATTCAGATACACCCTGTATATGTTTTTATGTTGTATTTATTTTTAAATTGCACTATAATTTAGGGAATAAAAAATGTATAACAAAAAATGTAGAACCTACCAGCATCAAAAACAATAAAATGGTTATTCTATTTTTGATTCTAGAGGCGTCTGGACGTAATAATGATAAATATTTAAGAAATTAAATACATGTATGTTACATTTTATACTGAATAAAAAATGAAAAACGATTGAAAAATAATAAAATAGTTGAGTTTAATCAATGAAAGTACAATTGGAAAAACGCCAAGATGAGTTATATTTCTACAAACGCTATGGAAACGATAAAGTCTTAAAACGGTGACAGGAAGGATAGGCTGCATAGATTTGTATCTAATACATGTTCGTGTGTAACTATGAGAATGAATGCATCATATCCGCTGCTTTGAAGGCTTAGTGCTAAAAATGTTAAATTTTGCAGCTGACGGTGTTTTAACTATATATTCTCTTGACAACCTTACTTACAGCTTGATTTGTGGAAGAAGACAAGGTTTGAATTGTAATTTAACCTACGTAAACGGAAAGCTTCGTTAAGATTCCAGGGTATTCTCTATCTTTACGTTGTCGAACCATGGAAATCTTATACTCGCTGTCTATGTACAGATTTGCATATACTTCGTAAAAAATTGTCGCAGAATGAAAACTGGCTTATTACCGCGCGTAATCACCACTCATAGTTTTCTATACCTCATTTTCCTCACTATGAGTTCTTACGATAGATGATCACAAAATCAAAATATCAATAAAGAAATTGTTACAATATTAGTTTATCTGATACATACCAGTGAAAACCTTAGACAAAATAGAATACCGGCGGTTAGAGATAACCGACCAATGTATTTCTGGTCCTAAGAGCAATAATTAGAGAAAATGGCATTGCTATAGTAATAATATGAATAAAAACTATTGCAACCGTAAATCACCTTCACTACCAACATGTTATGGGTGACATCCAGATCACCACCAAGATATATGTCCAGTAGTACCAAAATTGCAACATTTATTTAGAGATCGAACACTGACACTTGTGTCAAACCTGAGAGTGAAGCTGCAAGCGAAGTTTAGTTGAATAATTTATCCCCAGTGTTTGTATCTACTGCTGTAGACGGATAGTGTGTTTGTTGAATAAGAAATCGTGGCTTAGAGAAGAGACATTTTGATATGTTGTTTCCTAATTATCAATACTACACAAGATGCAAGATGTGGTCAAAATCAGTAGCTGTTATTTGCAACAAATTATGAAATTAGCAAGAATTTTCGGAATTTATTTCTAACAATAGTGTTTTTTTAAATTCCGAGATCACATTATCGTAATTTTCGATTCCGTAGCCACATTCTTCTTTTTGGTTCTTTTGTTTAAATAAATATAATACAATAAATGGAGTACTGCATTTTATTTTATACGTCATTCTGGTACAACTTCAGTATAAATATAGATAATAAATGTGCTTTACACTATTAATTTTCTGATCCCAACTTTGTTACTGAAGGATACATACTTTTAATGAGGTGTGTGGAGACGTTTGTGGATACATCGGTCAGGTAAATGTGTCCATGTCCAGTAAGGATATTCAGCTAATGATGGGCCATAATTTATTCGACCTATTTGAGAATGTTTCGATGCAAGGAGATGAACAGGATGTTTGCATATCTTGCAAAAATGCTCGAATAGAAGGAGAGCGAAGAAAGGGTTAAGAAAAGTTAAAAGGAATTATTGATGATAGCGTGACAAAAGTTGTGTGAGGTGTAGTGCTCTTAGTTGGTAGGCAGAGGCAGACGAGGTGGATGTCCTTGTTCGTGTACATCAGTTAACCATGTACAGTAGCGCTCTGATTCAGAAATTTGTACCTCATGGTACAATATTACCAATATTCTTGTAATGTTCTATTATGAATTAAAGTACTATCATACAACAGCTAGTCAGAAGTAATTGTATTAAAGCTTTTCTCTTAGTGCTGTAATATCTTACGAAAACATCGAAGACAAACCATCTTCCGATTGCGTAACAAATTTTACATTTTATTTATTACTTTAAAAGATTAATAGCTACATAATTAATTATTGAACATCAATTAAATAGTATTCTCGAAAAAATACTTTTACCGATTACGAAACTCGCAAGATATTTTTATAGATACCATCATTAAGAAACAAATTGATTCAATTTTATGTGGCCGGAAATATCAAAAGTGTCATACCCATTTTTTCCTCTTACAATTAAAGAACAGGAAATTGCAATTTTGAGTAGTGTAAGACGGCTTTCATAATAAATAACTTTTTATCATAAAATTAAAATTGGATTAGTTTGTGAAGTCTGACAACTTCGTATGTAACCATTGGATATTAAAGGAATCGTTGAATATTAATATTCAGTTTTACTGGTTTAACGTAATCAGTCGTGGATTAAACGATGTTGGCTTTGCCGAATTCATTACTTATAAGAAACTGTTTGCGAAATTAATTGGAATGTTCAGTAAGTCAATAAGATAAAAAAATAAAAAATAACAATTCGAGGAAGCATTAATGAGAGTAAATACCTCCGTGTCCTTGAAATCCCCATAATTATAGCACATTTTAAAAATGAAAAGGTTAAGGTTTAACAAGATGATCTAATAGCATGTAATTTTACGAATCTGAACAAACTAGCTGAGTGAAACTTAATTGGAATGTAGCTGCACGTATTTATACCATCGTGTACGAAGCTAATAATTTACAGAACGTATTAGCTTATGTATGATCACGTCGTGTAAGCAAATGGATACGATTAATTTACATAATTTGATCGTGGTAATTTCTTACATTGTAATTCTTATTGGGCATGCTTTATTTTTAGAATTTTATTGCTCTTCACTTTAATTTGTTTCAATTAAAATTCTCACACAACTTTCTTGTTTTCTTCTCGAGTTACACTTGCTCCTAAGACTTAATTAAGAGTGAATGTAAGCTGTTACATACCAAGATCTCACAAATCGCGTTCATTCGACAAATTATTTTATTGAACGAATTCTTTAACTTTCTTTTAAGTATATTCAATATGTTTATTTAATTATATTAATTTGATTAGTTATTATTATGTAAAAGTGGTGGAGGTGCCGGATTTTTTTTTGGTGTTGACTTTGAAAACCAATTATTTGGATTTTATTTTTTCGCATCACACCACAACCATTAAATCTAAATTTAGTAGAGCTACTTTTCTTAAAAAAGAAAATAATTATACACGCGAACTCTCTTGAACCTCAAGGCCGATGACAACAAAATATGCACGAACTCCATGTACGGCGCAATAATAACGTCATAACAAATTACCCTCTCGAGAAGTGGACAACATATTAACCGTACAAATTCCCGACAGAGTTGTCTCCCTTGACAAAGACCTCCCGCGATTGCTTCTCATCATCAACATTCAGTGTAATTTGCATTTAAACTGTGTTATATACGCACAACCACTTTTCGTCGTGGAGCGCATCAACTTCTCGGAAGTTGGCGAGCTTCCAGAAACCTCACGTAATTGCAACAAACATTCTTGGTTCATTCAGTTTTATAGCCGATGGATTCAGTAAGGAATGCCGTATCGTGGTGTGAATAAACCTTTGGCATTGGTCACGTCGTCGACTGTGAATTAGCCGCCGACGCGACGTTCTGTTGCACGATTTCCGAAAGCAACATAAATTACATCGCATGCGTGTATATGGGAACCGCTGTTAAGATTCAATACGAGTAAATTAATTTATAAAGATTATCCCAATTAAGGAATAGCTAATTAAAACTTACAAAGTCGGAAATCCGCCCACTTTATTCAACAACTAATTCATTATGTTATTATTAAAGATTTATTTTTAGTTACTTCCTGTTGTTATACTCAAATGTTAGTTTTATGATATTTAGAAAATTAATTTGGAATAAGTTTCAGCTTATAAAAAAGTGAATATTTCAAAAAAAAAAAAGCTGAGATTCTTTTTCAAATTACAAAATTGATTCAAATCTCAAATTAAGTAATTAAGTGTGTATAAGTATGTATGAAGAAATATTATTTAGTAATTAATTTAATCAATTAATTAAAATTTAATTCGTTATAAAATCAAATAATCACTTTAGCTTTATTTTAAAAATGCTTAAACAATATTTTTGTTATTTAATATACAGGGGCTGTACCATCGATTTGTGAATAATTTGCAAAAATTTCAAAACTGACAAAATGTATGGCTTTATTTTTTATCGATTGGTATGCCATATGATGTATAAAGTAAATTAATACTAAAATATTTGCGCTTAATTCATTATTTATATAATGAATTAATTATTATAATTATTAATTATTATGAATTAATTTATTAAGTTATTCATTATTTAAAACATAAATTAAGAAAAACGAAATGACAGTTAAATTTATGGTACCATGGTTTGAGACTACTACTTTTACTAGAAGCCGCTCGTTTATTACCGTTGGGGTAATAAACTAACTACCAGCCCAGTGGTGTGTATAATTCTGTCTCTTAAGCCGCTGATGCTTAATGTTAAATTCGAAAGAAACATAGTATTTAATTTAATATTAAGGTAACTAGCTGAATTTAATCAGTATAATAAAATCTTGCCATAACTATAGTATATTACAAGCTACAAGATAGTATATTACAAGTAAGGAAACTAAGATTTTTCGTTAACGCATATGTGAAAATTTATTCGAACCGATAGATTCCCATTTGTCCAAAACCTTTTTATTCAATCATACTAATTGATAAACAATAATTTGTGTCAAATTGTTAATTTTAGTTAATGATTCTGTTTCCATTTTAAATTCAATGTAAAAAACAGCGATTTTCCGCTTCAAGTGGATTTTATTTTAGTTATTTCTCTCTTCCGGTTTCGCTACATTACTCGTAGCATCATCAGGAGATGAACTAGAAGTTACATTTTTACAAATTAAACTTAAAATGACTGTCACATTACAATAAAACTTTAATAATCTAATCTAAACGCCCGGAAACCAAAAATAAAATTAAGGGATTTTATTCTTTACTTAATTTTAATGAATTAATGTTGTTAGGTTTAAGAGAATAATATAAAGATTTCTTAGTCCTTATGAATGAAAATCTTGCAGTGCAGAAAAGGGTTGCGACTGTAGTTCAAAAAAATATTTCCAATTGTTTTCATCCGGTTAACTAAAGCTCTGTATGTATGTACATACATATTTTATGTATTTGTACGCTTTGTCCTCGTATCGAGTTATAAAGAGGGAAAAATTTTATCACTAATCTTCAAACTTATCTCAGCATAAATAATGTGTCGGATATGTTTAAATCATACTTCAATAGCAGTTAAGTAATTTTTCGTACTTTTTCTTTTAAAAATTTATTCAAGTTCAATTTATGATATTTAATCATAAAAACTATAAAATTAAGTTTTTCCATATATTAGACTTCCATTAAACTTGAAACTAGAAACATTTGGATTTAACCATCCTAAGAAACCTGCGGTTAAACCCAAATGTTTTTAGTTCTAGGTCTAGCGATAGCTTTAGTATTGGCATTAGCTCTACTTTTAGCTGTTATTTGGTTTTTTATTATTGTATACTTGTATCGAACTAAAAGTAGAACTAACACTAGACGGCTAAACCGAAACTTTCTAGTTCTAGTGTTAGTTCTAGTTTTAATTTTTGTTTGGCTTTATGTTAAATTCTTCGGGAACTAAAAGTATAACTAATACTAGAACAAGACTCATTAGGATTTAGTCGTTTTATGAGATATACGGCTAATCCGTAATAATATCCAATATTTAGTGATTCGCATGAAACCAACGAGACGAGATTTTCATAAAGTCTTGTCACATCTCGGTGATGAACCAATAAGTCTTGTCTCGAGTCTCGTCTCGAATCTCCGCTCTCTTCTCGTCTTGTGTCTCGTACGAGAGATTCGTAAAGGTATCAAAATCGCCCGAAAATTATCTTGGTATTTCAGTGCAATAACGAATATAATTCAAAATGTAATAACAAATAATCTTTCCGCCGCGACAGAAGTAGCCGGTATGCATAAGAAATCTCCTGACATTAAACTTACAACGGGAAATTCATAAGCATGAATTTTCCACCACCCTAATATATCTATGTCTTTAGTATACCGAGGCATAGAATAATGTTTGAAGCTCCTACATCCATTCTCCTTCGGAAGGCGTAGGATTTACTTCATACAAAATTTCAAAATCAAATACTCAATCCGACTCTGCCCCTTTAAAATCTTCTCGTTGTTCCAATGCAGTTAATTTCCAACGTTGTTCTTCTGATTGACGGAAATAGGCTTTGTAAATATTTTCAAAGCTCTGAATCAAAGTCTGTTTTAATTGTTGGACCCGTCTTGTTATATCAAAAACTTCTATTTTATGCCACGGATCGAAAATTAAAACTGTAGCATATTTATACAATTAGTTTTACGATGATACTTTAATATTTTGTCTCTTACTTTCGGTCCCATTCAAATATTTTGCTCTGGTCTCAATATTATCTATGAGTATATTGATTCATACAATCCCCATAGATAATGCCACGTATTTCCCTCCTCCGAGTTTCTTGGAAAGTGTTTGAAAGTTGACTAGTAATTTATGCACTTCCTCTAGCAGAATCCATTCTTTGTCCTCAAGAGTATATGGTTTTAAATTAACAACATTTTGACACAATTCACCATGTCCCTGCCTAGCTTCAAGAGCTATTTTTAACATATCGTTACTGGAATTCCCGCCTGTACGAAATTAGCACCAACAAAAGCGCCAATTAGCACTTTTGTTGGATGTGCCTACACGCTGGAACCATTAGCAAGAATTACCGGTTCTTTCACATGATGTCCGAAATTTAATTAAAAATTGCTGTGACCGTTTAATTTTCGAAAAGATTTCCTTTACTTCAACTTCCTCTTTGACGCTATCATCACACAATTTATAAATTGCTTCAGAATTTACTTTCAACAATTTAAACAAATCTTGCACGGCCAGATTAATTACCTGTCCAAAACATCGAAAATGGCAGTCCTCTACATATAAATCAGAAATCAGTTCGTGAAGTTCTTCAATAAAACATGTATTTGCTGAGGCATTATCAATTCTTATATCTTGAAAGTTGTGTATAAAACCATTAGCAAATCGCAAAAATCCTCTCCACATATTTCCTTAAAATAATTTTGAGTGTTTTCGTCATTGAAGAAATTAAAATGTAAATACTTTCTTGATATCCAATCAAAAATCGTCGAATTAAAATTGTCCTTTTTTGTGTCACTAATGTTGTCTAAAAATAATAACAAGGAACACAACAAGAAATTATAAAACGTACTAAAGATAAAAAATAGCTACTTATGTAACCACTTGGGAGATAACAAATGACACAATTTGTTTAATGCAACGTGCAATAGATAATTTAAGGATAAACAGTTTCATTCCCTACACTCTAGTTTCTGCATTTTAGTGTAGTGGTGGCGGTTGAAAACGTTCCGAAACCTTTTGGAAAACTTATTGATTTCAATATTTAAAATAAAAATATTGTCATCGATGGTATGCAGTGTGTCCGCTTAAGTTTTGCATATGAAAACTTTTTATAATTCATTTTATGAAAAATAGCTTACTTTTTATTAATTTCTTTTGATCGATTTATAAATACAATTTATGTTGAAAAAATTCAACAAAATTTAATTTTTTAATCAAACTGGCAATAATTTTACTCGGCTTTTAATTAAGAAAACATTTATATTTATATATTATTTAAGTATTATTTAAGAAAACATTAACAAAATAATGTATATTTTGATAGTGTTTTCATTTCCATTTGAAAAAAGATTGAAAATTTTACAATTTTGCAAATTTACATTTCTATTTTGTGTGTATCTTCTAGAACAAAATTGGAATTTACCAACGTAAATTGTGTTTATCAGGCAAGAAATCCAAGAATTATGTAGCGTTAAAATAATTAAATTATAAAATTACGTAATAGCTTACCTTTGATTTAGTAAACATTTCGGAAATAGTAAGTGTAGATGCACTTGCTCTTGCCAGCTGTTTTTGTTATTTTGGATTTATTTTAAAATATGGTTTTGAATGTTTACTGCATATGTGTTTTCTTAGACTGGTAGTATTACCCCATGCCATTTTAATTTCCTTCGAATTTATACATATTATGCACTTGGCTATTTTATCTCGATTTGTCCCTTTCAATTCAATGTTAAAATAAGCATCGAATTTACTATTGTGAGAGTCATTTTGTGTTTGTGTGCAAAACGAAGAACGACTGCTACTTAACGAAGACAATAATTCATATAATTCAATATTACCACTTAAGCTAATATTTTCCGGTATGTAAATATCCTCACTTCCACTAGGAAAATCACGGGAATTTGATTCATCTTCTGAAGTTAAAAGTTCGCTTCCTCTTATATGTTCATTATAATTTGCAATAATTCAAATATTATCCACAACGAATAACTAAACTTGAAAGAAATTTGACCTGTAAATGCGAATATCTGGTATTAAAGTAAACATTTGTTGGGCGCCTTGACCAACAACGTAGTACCATAACGTACGAGTCCATAACGCCAGTTAAGAGTAAAGATTTTATTTTTAAGTTTGCATGTAGAATTATTTACCTGCGAGATTCTGGTACGAGCTGCAAGAGCATGAGATTCGAGCCGAGACTCATCTTGTTCAAGTCTTGTCTCGAGTCCGGTCTCGAAAGCGAAGCGAGACCATGCGAGACTCTTGGAAAATGAAGGTTCTACTGTACCTATTTTATTCATTTGAAATTGAACGAAACGTATCAAACATTTAAAATAGTTACGTCAAAGCTCACAAAAGATTCTTAAAAATAACTATATTGAACCTTTTCTTAATTTGGATTTATTTATAATAATACAATAGAATAAGAGAAGAATAATAGAATAAGAATAGGTAAGAGAAGGACAAGGGCGATTTCAAATGACATCATGTTTTGAAGTTCTTATCTGTCTGGGTCTTTATGGGGTAGGTTGTGACTGTTTAAGCAATGAATATAATGGCTTATGTGTGATCTGAATTTGGTCATTACGACTTGTTAGATCTAAAGCGTAAAAAGTTGTTATACACAGCTCTATTTAAGGAAGATATTAAAATTTTTCTTTAGGAAAATAAATTTTAAATAGAATTTACAAGTTTTGAGTAAGAGAATTTACAACGATTTTTGATATTGATATATAGAGGCGTGCAAAAAAGTGTTATACCTACACCCAACCCAATCTAGAGGAGAAACTAAATTTGTTTATTGAAAAAGAGGGTTTATAATCGAATCTGGACGAACTTTTATTCAATGTAATTTTTGTTATAATTATTTTTAACGCTAATGTATATAGGCGTACAAAAATTGTTTTTTTTTCAAGAAACCCACCTTTACAAACGGAAGGTATTAGAAACTGTTTACAAACGATTGTGGTTAAAGGTTGTAGCGTCGCATCTAAACCGCAAGTAACATTAAGTATTTGAGTGTAAATGTCATTTTATAAACGATTTGGTATCTTAATCGTATCTATAATCTTTGAATTAACAGTTTAGTGTTATTATATTAAATGAACTGCCTCGCCTGCAAGCAAATTTCCGCTATTTGAGGTGAAATCGTTTATTACATGGTTTGATAAAGATACCAAATCTTTTGTAAGATGAGATTTATACTCAACGGGCAAGACGAGAAGGTGGCTTACGGGCAAAACACTACAACCTTTGAATTAATGATTTCGTGTTGGTAAATTAAGTGTAGCTCTTCGCCCGTATGCGGCCTCAGCGATTTGAGACAAAATCATTCATTATATGTTTAGTTAGGAGATCAAATCACTCATAAGATGACATTTATACTCAAATTGCCCACATACCTGCCGTTTATGTGTATGTGTACTCTGCACCCTCATTGTGTCTCTAGACATTTAAAAATATGCATACCTAGATAATCTAATGGTCGTCTAATGAATAAACTTCTACCATAAAGATTTCTATAATATGTTCTATGATTAAAAAACTTCTAGATGCCCAGAAAATAGCTGGAAAATCCTTCGTCAAAATATCTCCTTGAGGCACTTTGAGGCTTATATGACATGTAGACAATTTGAAATTTTCCAAAAATTGGAATAGAATTTACGGGACCATATGACCGTTCACAAAAAGATGCACCAATATTAGCTCTATAAAAAGAAAACCGAAATCATATTTTAGTGTCATACATAATATATTACATTCCATAAATATGATAGATTTGGTTGCTTAAACTCTACATTTTTAAAGTATTATTGAAGGACGAAAAGTAATGATGATTAGCTATGATGAAGAGTTATTATTGAGATGTGATGGTGCAATAAAAAATACTTTAAAGCAAATTTAATATAAATATAATGTGCCATATAATAAATTCTTAGATTTCATAAATTTATGATCTCTTAAATGAATTAAGATATAATTGTGAAATAAGAAACACTTTCAAATATAGATTATTAATCACCAAGAAGACATTTACTTCTTGATAATTAATAAATTACAACGATTACTATAAAATTTTAAATATTTGATTGAACTAAAATTAGAAGTAACACCAGAATTATTGCTAATACAAACATATAGTCTTTTGAAAAAGTGTTTGACGTTTCGGATGCCATGTTGCAACCTTCTTGAAAAACTAGTTGAAAGACTTCGAACGACAAAACCCAAAAAATTTTTAATTTTAGATCTATTATTAGTCCTAGTAATACTTCTAGTGCTAGTTCTAATTTTTGTTCAATCAATATTTGACTTTCGTTACTAAACTTGATCATAACAGAAAGAATCTAGTTTACACCGTAACGATCCTTCTTTTAAACAACTTCTTGTCTCTCTACTTGGAATTGGTGTAATTTATAGTAGTTGATGGATAAGTACTTAGAGCGGGTTGAAACCAGAACGCATCTGCCCGACTTACGGGATTCGTAAAGTAGGCAATAATCACCGGGTCGACAATGTTGAAAACAAGTTTTAACAGTCGAGAAATAAACGGGATAGCGTTAAAAATAATCAGGATTAACGTGGGTAGCGACCGCTACGCCAAACGGTCACCTGTTCACCTAAAAGCAACAGACGACCTTAGCGGACGTTTAACACCTGTTTTTCTTGCGCAGATTTGAGTACGAAAGAATTGTTTTCTATCAACTGTTTTTCAAATAAATTTATGTATTAATATATCATTCGTTTGGTATGTTGTATTTCTAATGAAGCTCATTATTCGAGTAAAATAAGCGTAAAGATTGAAGAGAACGGTAGAAAAATAGAAAGAAATAAACACCTCTCAATTACCATTACTAATTTTTCCCTCACGCACAAAGCCAATTTTACACGCCCATCTCACGTTAAAGCTGTCAGGTCATTTCGCGAAAAATTGCCTCGAGGTGAGCAATCCAATGCTAGACGTTCTTGAACGAACACGATCACGATCAAGGTTTCGTCGTCGGCTTCTTCTGACAGGAAAACGAATCAACGTAAAAACAAGGAATATTCCATTTTGTATGTGTTCAAAAAAGCGATAATTTATTCAGTTTGCTAACTTCGAGTTGTGGCGTTGCAGACGCCTACCAATTTTCAATTTAAATTGCTACTCGGTCCCTGTAGTAAATCCCAAACCGAATAAATATTCATCTGAAGCCGCCATGGCACGAACTTTGCAGTCACGACGCGAACGTGAGTTACCTAACACAGTGCCCGTGTGTCCATTGAAATTGACGATGCCTACTACTCCTTGCCAGAGAGATCTTTTGCGAGAAGCCGAGGACGGTTTGGTTTTTGTATCCATCGCCTCTCGATACGAACATATATGGTTGTGGTATGTCTTCCTGTGATGGTGGTTTCAAATCGATTAAATTGAAAGATCTGAAATTCCGATTGTTTTATCATTACCACTGTTATCGATACTTGTTAGTGTTTCGATCGAATTTACTAAGACGTAAATTATAACGGCCTCGTATTGATGTTGTTGAAGCTTTCACTATACCTATTATCATAATCGCTCTCTTCGGAGTTCTTTGAAAGGCTGCCATTAGATTCTGGCTTTCTTCGAAACGAGGTACTTAGAAAATCGCCTCTAAACAAGCCGAACCGTTTACAAAATCATTGTTCATTTACAACTACCGTTTTCTTTGAATTTGTTGTAATCTAACAATTTATTTTAATTTGTTTTAGGTGTTTTTTTGTATGGTGTCGGCAGCAGAATCCGTTGAGTTGGGTTCAGAATGCAATAGCGACTGGGATTGCAGGGACGATATTCCCGGCTCCATGTGTCTCAACGGCAGATGTTTGTGTCAGTCATATTATGCAAGAGTGAACAACACATTTTGCGTACAGTGTAAGTGAATTCTGAAATTATAAATTATGCTCTCCAAACGAGACATGAAAACGTTGTTTTTATAATTACTTTATATAATTCAATTAAATAGCATCACATTAAAAGATAATCACTAAATATGAAAATATTTCATAACAGGAGCTGAAAAGTAATAGAATATACAAAGTAAAATGTATTTACATTTAAATCACCGTTATTATTATTAAACAACAAACAGGATATTTATTAATTTGCTACAAACATATCTCCCCATTTATCATTATTTATCGGTACGATTTCAGTTTGGTTGAACATGTAATATCTAATCTGTAAAATCTAATTGTATTTGAGCAGAATATCGATATGATTCGAGAAATAATCGTTTTCCGTCCGATTTTTCAGAAATTTGTGTTTTATATTTAAAACATTTTGTACGAATTATTAAAAGCTGTACGAAGTAACCCCCATTTTTTAGTTAACCACTCAACTGATTTCAGTAAACAACGCCCCATTCTTAAGCTTAAGTCCTTGATGCGATACCGTTTTATCAATAAACGATCTCACGGCCAAAATGAAACAATTATCCGATTCGCTATTTAACCCTCACCGTCCCGAAAGAGGGTCATTCGTGACCCGAAAACATGTTTTCAGGCTAGCATTTTCTCATAATTATTTTCCTTACGATTTCCTCTTGTGAATTCTACTATTTAGTATTCACAAACAGTTTTTCCTATATTTCACATCAAATTAAAAATTTAGTTAACAACGACTCGCAAAGCACTAGTGAATCTAGCGACGATGAAGTTCAAGATGAGTCCGTATGTAATTAGAGATACATAGCGCCGAAATTGGGAAGAATGAGAGTCACCGAATTCATTCGTAAAGTTAAATGTCTTACCGAAAGAAGCAAGAATGTTTCTTCTATATTGGATACATTCAGACTTTTTATATCAGACAATATCATAGATCTTATCATGAAACATACAAATAAACGAGCCAGAGAATTTGTGGATGTCTACAATGAAGAACAACAAAATGCAGAAAATCCGAATAGGATGACATGGAATGACGTCGATGTCACTGAAATGTTTGGATTCATAGCTATTCTTGTTCTGGCTGGTCGTTTTAGAGAAAATAAAGAAAGTCCTCACAGCTTATGGTCAGTTACCAACAAAGCATTCAACAGACCTATCTATCAGGCAATAATGAGTAGAAACAGATTTTTATCTATTATGAGACATATTAGTTTCGACGATCTTAGTACCAAACCTGAAAGAAAGAAAAAAGATAAATTAGCTCCTATTCGTGAGATGTCTGATATTTTTGCTCCAAATTGTAGAGATAGTTACTATCCTTCACTTTGGAGAACCATTGATGAACAGTTAGTATCCTTTAGAGGGCGATGTCCTTTTCGAGTCTACATACATAGCAAACCCGGCAAGTACGGGATAAAAATTTGGGCACTTTGCGACGCAAAGACATTTTTTTGTTGCAACTTCGAAGTATATTTGGGAAAAGTAGGAGATATAAGTGAAAAAAATCAAGGTTCAAGAGTTGTCAAGACCTTAGCACATCACTGGCATGGAAGTGGGCGTAATATTACGACTGACAACTTCTTTATAAGCATTCCTTTAGCACAAGAATTACTTAGAAAAAAACTCACGTTGGTTGGCACCTTGAGAAAGACTCGTAAAGATATTCCAAAGCAATTATTAGACGTTAAAAAAAGGAGCGCTGTATTCGTCTGATTTTTTGTTTACCAAAGAAATGACTTTAGTGTCCTACATTAGAAAACCCAGAAAACTTGTCGTACTGCTATCATCTTTACATCATCAGCATGATATATCCACTGCAGAAAATAAATGCAAGCCAGAAATGATTTTGACATACAATAAAACAAAAAGTGGTTTTAGATAAACTAGTGGGAGAATACTCATGTAAGAGAAGCACGAGGAGGTGGCCCTTACGATTGTTTTTCAATTTTATTGACATTGCGTGTTACAAGAGTTTGGTGATATGGCTTATGAAAAATCCTGGATGGAACTCAAATTCATCAATAAAATTTCAAAGAAAACTGTTTCTAGAAGAACTAGGAATGGAGCTTAGCAAACCCTATATCTCTAAAAGTAATCAGTAAGTAATCAAATTATAGACGATGGTCGAGGATTTTCAAATACAGTGTGCGCGGCCATCGAAGCTTCAGGTGTGGCTGTTCGTAAAAGCAGGAAAATCCTGTATCGGGTACCAAACAGATGGCAGATGTCATACCTGTCACGGCAACGACAATAAGTACAGTACCAAATGTAAAGGTTGTGGACGGTTTGTGTGCCCGAAACACAGCAAAACGACTCAAACTGTCAAAAGAACAAATTGTAATAGTTGTCAACGAAGATCTACAGATATTGACGAAGATGGTGAACCATAAATTTTTTGATCTTGAACGTCAATAGCATATATTAGACCGCTTTCTAAGTTAGGCCACTGTTTACGAGTAAATTTGACCTCCATTGTTACTTTCTGTTTGAGTTTGAATTTAAGATTTTTTATCCTTCGACAATAAAAGGTCAAGTTGACTTTTTTTTGGAGATCACATTCAAACAGTGGGTTAGCTTCAATACAGGGAGCTTGCCACTGCTAAGTATGTTACACTAAGTTTGTAATTTTTTAATAATAAATAGATATAAAATGTATTTAACGTTTCAAAATTTATCTATACTATAATGTAAATATTCAGTAAATATCACAAATTTTGATATCTTCTTCTGACATTAACAGTTTTTAAATAAAATTAAAGTTTACTGAATATTTACAAATCATATAACCTTAATTATTAAATGGGTCAGCATTGACCCGGTTTAGGGATTTCATGAAAGTTTATTATTTTGGGACGGCGAGGGTTAAACCATATTTAAGGACGTTGTTGGGAAACTCATTCTGAAGGTTGCTAGATTGAGAAAACTGTCATCTACACAATCGCGGCTAATGCTAGTAAGATGGTACGAGCAAAACTCTATAATTTCAAAAATGTTTATATTAATGGCGATCGACAACAGGAGTTCAAGTGTAAAATTCGTACTGAATTGAAGTCTTGGATTGACAATGGTGAAAAGGCCTTGTGTCTACAATTCCTTAACGGATATCCTCGAATTAATAAAAGAAAAAACTAGCTGCCCCAACGTTATTATACAGTACTACTACAATACTACGAGCTACATGACATAACTCAAAGAGATGTTTCTTGACTGCGAGATTTCCCGAACAGATACGATATTTTTGGGTAATCGATTCTGATTCTGATATTGCAGCCTCAAAGGTTATTTTACGTCATGCCCAGTTGAATGAATTGACTTGGAAACTGCAAGAATTGAATTAAAAGGTCAAAATATGTTCTGAATGTTGTTGTTTGCTACATCCCACCTAGCACATATAGAGAAATGTATAATCGTACATTTATCATATTAATCGTCACATTGGATGCTTTGATATTAAGCGAGCTTAATATTTCATCACAGGATTGCTTCAAAAGTGCTAACCTGCCTGACCTGTACATTGCAATGTTGGGAATTAATTGGAATTACTTGCTATCTTTGTCATCAGTTGAAGTCTCCTATGACGTTTTCTGTACAACATTATATAGTGGCTACGATAAATATGTTCCCTAATCTAAACGGACGCTGTGGTACCCCCCTAATCTAAACGGAATGCTTAAGCTAAAAAGAAACATTACCACAAATTGTCTATACCAACCAATAATCCATTTTATCGAAAAGGAAAAAAATACATATGCATAGAGTTCGTCGGTAATAGGTAAGATCCTTAGAAAATAAAATGAAAGCAGACCTAATAAGCTTTTAGAGATTTGTTAATATGACAAGAAACAGTCACCAAATATTCTCAAATATGATGGCGATTTATTTTCTGATCAGTAGACTATGATTAATATGTTCGCCAATCATTTTGTCAATCTTAACAATGCTCACATTGGTAATGATAGGTATGATGTCTCTTTCGGCATCTCAGAAGTGACTCAAGATGGAAGCTCTTATTTTAAGACAAAAGCTATGACTGGTACAGGTGTCATCCCCGCATATATAGTCAGAGACTTTTGGCTCGCAAAATCGAATTTTACGCTAGGTCCCGCATATCTGACCAACAAGATTATAACCAGTATGGGTTATAAAGGTGAATCCACAGCCATCAACCTACTCAGCTTAATTTAGTACATATCAAATGCACTAGACTCCTGGGGGCAGGTGGATGTGATATATACCGACTTTCCTAGAGCTTTCGATTGTTTTGAACATGGTTTGTTGGGTGAAAAGTCGGAGAGATTTTGATGTGATCACTTTTATCACTTTTGAGTTAAGTAGTTTTAAGCCTAGGCAAATTTATGTTTCTTGTGGCGTACTCCAGGTATTTATATTTGGCCATTTGCTGTTCAACATCTACATAAATGATTTACCAACGATTTTCAACATTAATTCACTTTTATACGCAGACGACCTGAAACTGTTTAGATCTGTTAGTTGTGAGCAGCAACTAACAGACTTTACTTATGGTGTTTTGACAACAAATTAACTCCAAATACTATTAAATGTCAGGAAATGACATACAGCCAACAAAACGGTACACTTTGTCACTTAATAAAAATAAATTATTAAGTTTATCCACTTCTTCAATTTTTAGTTGTGTTGGGTTGTTTTGTAAGGTTATCTCTATACTGGATTGTAATTCGTTGGGATAATAAATATATTAGGACTATTACTTTATTTATACATTGTTAATGTATGGTTCGGATAATCCTTTCTCCTTTCAGAGCAATATCATATTGAATTGAATTGGGTTTTCCAGCTCAATTTGAAAACAGTCTACGAAAATCTACAATCAAATTCTTCAAACTAAATTGTCAATTCATATATATACACTTAAATTTTTTCTTCCCCTACAGATGATATATACATCTCAACTATTTCAGGTTTTTCATAATAAGGTTTCAATACATTTACACATACACGGATTTGTTTTATTACTTTCTTTGGAGCTCCCCATTGCATTTAAATTTACTCGTTCTATTTGTTTGACATGAAAGGGAATATGAAAGAATAAAATGTAAGGCGTAAAGGCGTAAAGGCATTGATTAAAAGATTTTTGAATAGACTTTACAACCTGAAAATTTTCGATATAAGTGAGTCAAGTTATAATGATGATCTCGCAAATTTCAGATGAATTTTTAGCAACCAAACTTTCCCAAATGAAATTAAAATGTCGCCCACACAAAGTTCGGTACATCACCACTTAACTTTATGAGGCATATGCCAATAATGTCGATGTGCACATATGATTAAAAATTCGTATTGATGCGCACATACAATCGATACTTTAGTAAGTAGTTGATAGTGTAAGCCGGTTATAATGAAGTAACATAATATACCCGAATCTTTTAAATCTTTTCTAAATTTGCCTATAAAGAATCCGGCCATAACGAAGTTTCGGCAATAATAAATTAATTGTCATTGATGCGGTACCGGTTGTGACAATTGTGTGACAATTTCATAATGACAAAATTTTTTAAACAACCTGTTACATTTATTTTAACCGTTATAAATGTATGTAAAAACATACATTTATAACGATGATTATATTGATTTCTTTTCATTTCCTTTTTTTTTCATTTTATTCAATTCAATAATGATGAAATTGTCAGTTTAATTTAAATACATTTAATTAACGATTTTAATGATTTGTTTAAAATATTGAGCCAACAACGAACTTCGATTACAGCAGACCAATATTCAGGATTTTTTCAATTGGCATCCTTACATTTCTCCGCAAAGTAATTCATAATGTGTCTATGTTGAAAACTGGAATACATCAAATATTTTCGAGCATCGGTAGCAGCTATGGAGTCCCTATGAATCCAACTTTATACCATCCCTCATATTAAATGATGTGAGAATTTTTTGTAACGTCTTTAATATTCCAAAAATTTTCCAAAATAATCATCTAAAATTCATGTGACCCGAAAATGTCTTTCCTTAACATAATGTAATTAAATTTGCCTATAATGAGTCTGGTTATAACGCATTTTCTGGTATCATAAACTAACTATTTTTGAAGTGGTTCCGGGTATAAGGAATACTTTTCTGTTTTCGAATTAAAAATTTTTTACTTTTAACTTAAGTTTTAAACGCCACCCTGAGCAAAATACATTAGTAATGTCTAATTTATCGTTACGCAGTAATTCGATGAAGAAGACAACACATTACTTTTATTTATAAAAGTTGTATTGATACCAAAAATGAATTTTATACAAAACTACATAAACTGTGATGAAACTGGAATGCAAAAGTGTGACCCGATTAAAAACTGTTACTCAATTACACGCTACAAGGTTTACCTGTCTTGTTTTTAAAAGTACTAGAAAACTCATTCCACAAGTACTAAAATTACCAAAAACGTACCAGATTTTTCTTATCGGTCATTGTCGTATGTGAATGCCAATGACAATAGAGCGAAGGTAGGGCGCCTGCACAAACAATCCCTTCTGGTGATTCATGTGAATTTTACTAGGCCCTCCATTTCCCTTATGATGTTGTATGTAGGGTTTTTATCTTCGTGTAAGTAGCCGGGTTCAGCAGGTCAATTACTTTGGCGTCATATACTTCCTCATCAAGAACAATGGTGGCGTTCCCTTTGACTGTTGGTAATAGGACGATTTCAGATTTTTCTTTAATAGATCGGAGTGTCTGCTTTTCACCAACCATCCAGACTTTAGTACTCTCTCAATGCAATCAATATTGGTTGTGAAAGCCTTTGTACATATACGATAACTTATTTCAAAAACAGATTTGCAACGGAAAAAAATATTTAACAAATCGCTGATAGTATCAATACCAAGGATTGGGTTACTGGTTTGAGATTTTTGGGCATAAAATTAGTGGAAATTGCTTATTATTGTTATAAAAATCCTTTATCGCAACTAGCATGGCTTAAGTATGCTGCTTTTTTTTTAAACTCGTATTTATCTTGTTCTAGGAAAATTTTGTTAGTGTTTTCTTCGCCTATACGCGAAAATAACTTTATAATATGAATCAACGAAATATTACAAATCTTTTTACTTAAATAAACCATTTTAAATCATATGGTAACTTAGATTGACTTGTTGATCTGTACTATGTATGTGTTAAAGATGAAATTTCAACAAGTGATTTTCCATCAAATTCTTTGGGATAATCATGATTTTCGAAGCTGATATCTAGCTCAATTCTTTTATTAATTATGTTGTCCTCAATAAGAATCATTGAACAAGAATTCAGAAAATAAGAATCAGATTAGGAAAAGTTATAGTCTGAATTGATAGGTATTAGAAATAGAAGATCTTCAACTTTAAAAGTATTTGTATTGTAGCAGATACGCAATATTGATTTACTGTTATATTTACTGTATTATTAATTGAGTCTGAAATATACAAATTAATATAAATCCATATATTATTATTGAAATTTAAACAACTAAGTTGTATAAGCAAATTGCATGTTTTCTTTGACTTTATAAAAGATTGTTTGAGATTACTTAGTTATTCTAATGATAACGATTTTTTTCCTTTTGAATATTTTACAGCTACGTTACTTGGATATGATTGTATGGTTCCGGAGCAGTGTACCATGAAGGTGGCGAATAGCAGCTGTCTGGATGGAGTCTGCCGTTGTGTCGATGGATTCCTTCAATTCAGAAAACACACGTGTCTAGCACGTAAGTAGATCAACGTATTTACTTAAGGATAAATTTTAACATAAAATATTCTTATGTATATATAATCCTATAAGAAATATGATGAGTCTTTACATTGACCACTCTGAAATACATAACACGTATAGAAATAAAGACGTAGTTTTCTATCGTAGTAATCACGGTTCGTATACGGCGTGAGCTTTAAATCAACTCCGCGCAGAACCGTTTCGCTGCTGCACCGACGACCGTTTGATTTATTCAGGTGATGCCTATCGCGTGCACTTTGCTATCATAAACCATTAATAGCGGTAGAGGTAGTCGACTGCTCCCGCTATCGCAACACCCAGTAGATTGCATCGTGATTATAAGCCAGCCCCGCTTTATTATTTTTTTTTGTTATGCAGGAAGTGCACTTGTAACGAACAGAAAAATAATCTTAATATTCTACTACAAGCGTTTTGTGTATGTAAAAGATCTTTTAATTCAATCAATCTCTTGATAGATACCACAGTGATGTTGTAGTTTGTTAGTCCCATGTTATTCCTGACGATCCGATCGATGGCGGTAATAATTTGTCTTTGTAACTAGTAACGTTGTATGTACATACTTGTCGCGCGTCCAAGCGATCGACTCTAAGGAGATAAAGAGCTGCATCCTGCATGATCTATGGCTGATTAGGTTTTTTTCTTTTAGTTGGGTACTTAATTATCGTTAAGGCGAACCACGTCACGATTAGGTATAGTAAATTTATCGTACGACGACGTCTTGTTTTCTATGTATCAATAACTAAGCACATTATTCATGATGTTTACAACAGTATCATCAAAACTTTTATAAAACATACTTGAAATTTTTATAATTAAATCAAATATATTGACAGATAAAAAGAAAGTAAATCAAACCAAATTTTTTATATCTTTTTACCTATTTTTCTTTTCATGCCTTTTTAGAACTGTTTTCGTTTTTGACCGTTTTCCCAAAATTTAAATTTGCAAAATAAATTTTGCTACGCCACTGCATATCCGTTTGATGAATAAGTTCCTGCCTTGAATTCTACGATGTATCGTCTGACGTGGGTTTCCCCGTATTTATTGATACAGTCTTCTATTCTTTTAGTTGTCATCGGTTGTCTTTGTTGTCTTAAGTTGTTTGCGTGACGGTATAAAATGCGTTCGTGGTACAATGTCAATACATTAGCAAGGAATAAAATAACGATTGTTGAACGCAAGATGTCGATTGTTTTACCAAGCATATTCAAAATTCGTTTTATTAAAAGTTTTATTTACACCTAATATTATAATATATATTGGCACTACTAATGTTTTTAAAAGTTTGATATAGAGGTGTTTAGAAATTGGTGGATAGTCTACCCGTAGCGACATTCTTCGTGCGGTACTAAAGCAAAAATCTTAACGTTAAAATGTTATACAATGCTTCATACGACATTGTCATAGTTTGGATGATTTGTCCATAAATGCTCATTAATATTGAATATCTGCTCATGGAACGGCTGCAATTGATTTTTTATATGAATTAATTTATTTTTGTTTTAAAGTTTGTTTTTTAAATATCTTAATTAACATATACTCTCGAAAAATACACATGACAACATCGTTTATAGTTTTGTCATTCAGAAGTCATTAAAAATATTTAAAAATAGATGAATTATTTTTTTGAATGAATTTATTTAATAAGGTTGCTATTTTGCTTAATAATTTAAGATGGATTGACCAGAATATATTTCTACAGTATTTATACAATATGACCCTGGTTTTTATGTAAAAATTGAAATTTTTTCTAGAGCCGTCGAAAATTTTTGAAGTTCACTTTATGATATGTGACCAAAGAAATCATAAAATCAAGTTTTTCTATACGATGTGAAATGTGAATGACCGTGAAAGAGAGACTTTATTAACGCTAAAGCTACTAAAACTAAAATTAACTAGAAACTAGATTTTTTATGAAAATTTAACATTAGACTTGGAACTATTTAGAAACATTTGGGGTTTTCCATCTAGAGACGTAAATCCCGGTTGGTATTCGCTCTACATTTAGCTGTTTTTTGATTTAGGTTATTGTATACTTTCATCGTTCGTGTATATACAGGTATACAGAAAATCTAAAAGAATATTGGGAGGAATACAGGAAATGCTTTCATGCTTTCGGTCTATTTTTGTAATTTGATGTTCTTGTACGTTATTAATTTTATATGGATGGAATTTCTCCAGCTTACACACTTTAATTTACACATTAATGGTTAATTTATAAAGACGTACGCGATCATCCCGATCAAATTATCATTATTATTAATGTCATACGGAAAAATTTATTTTTATGATGACTTTTTTGGCGGAAAACACTTTTCTGTTGGTTACATAACCCAACCTTTCAAATACTTTTGTAAGGTGTGCTTAAATAAGTAAACTTATTTTCCCTTGCTTGTCTCTTCATCAGCAAATATTAGACCCCGAATATTAAACAAATGTAAAAATAAAATGTTATGTAACAGTACTATGAAAAAATTCTATAGGTATTTCGATATAAACACTTTAAAACCGTTAGAAAATATCAAATCTGTGTCGTCAAGTTATAGATTAACTTTAAAAACCAACATAGCAAACAATCGATAAAACTGCCATCACTACAAAAAAAAGCACACTCAGTATGGGAAAATTAACATAACAACGAACACTGATAAATTTGAGGCAATAAAATAATCTGAAAATAGCCAAGTAACAATTAACAAGATGTCGTTGTAACACTATTCATTGAACAACTAATATTATCATTTTTCCTCAGTTAGAAGTTAGTCATATTTATGAAGTTTTATCTCTTTCAGGAAAAGGGTGTCTTAAGAATGTGTAAAGAGGTCTCTTAATTGGTATGATCTGTTCATTAAAATTAATGGTGTTGGGGTTATACTTAATGAATCTATAAATTTCGTAAAATTCAACTATTTCTAGTAAGTTTCCTTCAGTTTTCCTTTGATAAATGACATAGTAATTTGACATTTTCTTTTCGTCAAAATTATGATTTACGAACATAGGTGTTTTCCATCATTAAATTTGTCACTGTTTTTGTGTACTTTAATTCTCTGTTGTAGACTTCGGCCGGTTTCCATGATATAAGTGGCTGAGCAGGTATCACACTGCAAATGGTAGACTCCATTTTTTAGCGTTACGTTTGTCAGCTCTTTATGATTACATAACATGTTTTTAGTTGTATTTTTTGATTTAAACGTTATCTGAATTTCATTACGTTGAAGAAATGGTCTTTATTTTGTATGATAAATGTCTTTGAAAGGTTATGGATCTATATATTTTGTTGTTTTGTGTTGTGTTGTCTGACAGTGTTGTTATGTTGACATTTACTTTTCTTTGCATTGACATTGTCGTGTTGTCGAACGTAACAAATAAGCGCTACTTTCATAGATTCATACATGTCACTAAAATCTGTTCAAATCCAAGGCGAACTAATACTAATATATACAACATACAACTAATATATTTGTTAAAAAAAATATAACCAATATATTACAGTGTTGTAATTGCAGGAATTAATATATACCATTTATTTTTTAAAATATTCCTTTGATTTATTTTTAAAATATATTTCCAATATATTTTATACAAAATAACTTCTATTATTATTAATTGAATTTATTCTGTCATTAACATTACAATAGTAATGTTCGATGTTCGCTGTTTACATTTAGTTCGTCTTGGACTTGAATAGAGTATAGATAAAAAGAAATGCATCTTAAAGTTTTATCAATGTATTTTATTAATTATAACGTAAACAACATTTTGATAAAGACATATTGTGGGCAAAAGATTTCATTCATGGTGTGGCCAAGTTGGCATTCTAACTTCCATGATCTTGCATTTCACCTGAAAGTTTCTCAATATTCGGCTTGAAAGAGGTCAAAACTAGTCTCATTGGAGCATTCAAATTTAATAAACGATTTCTATGTTTATTCTTGATAACACTTAAAGTCGAAAATGATGTTTCACAGAGATAGTAGAATAGTTTTTACACTGAATAGTTGACTTTCGTTAGTCAATTTAGCCCAAAAGTATGCAACGTTTTTACAGTGAGATTTCATCAGTTTGAGGTGGACATCAGATGATATTTCAATAAGTTCCTCCTGTTCTCGAATTGATAGGTTATTATCACTGCAAGTTAAAAAGGGATCAAGTACCCACAGATTGTTCTTCCTTACATCCGTATCAACCGGAAAACTTCTCGAAATAGTTTTTAAGTGATCCAGGGCAAAAGATAAAAACTGTATGTAAAATTTCTTTATTTAAACCTTCACTTTCAGAAATAAAATCTGACAACAAGTATGTCCTGTTTCAGACTTCCATAACAATAATTTTTTTTGAATGATTCAATTTGGTTCCACAGGTTAAATGCAGTTCAAGATGGTCCCTGGCGGGCAAGATTCATAATGTTGATTTGTTCAAATATATCGGCCAAAAAAGCTAACCTAGCGACGAATTCGCCGTCACGTAGTATTTCGGCTAAATCATTTTTTTTTGCATCAAAGAACATACATACTTCTTCTCTAAGTTCATAAAATCTGGCTAGAACCCGGTCTACGGAACTTCAGTATGCAGGAGATTCGAATGAATAGGTCCCATGTCCTTACATAACGATGCAAGCTTGTTGAGAGCGTTACTTTTTATAAAGTTCACAGCCTTTACTTCAGTAGTCAAAACCACAATTTTTAAAATGTCTGCCTGTTGTGTGACCTTGCTACGCAGTTGAGGTCAGGAACTTCTCAGATAACTTTTTGTTGTTTTTGTCTATGTATCTTACATAAACATGTAGAATAGCTTTATTGGTATTATCTGTAAATTCATCAAGGTGTATAGCAAAAAAATTTTTTTAACGATATCATTGGAAAGAGGAATATTTAACATTTTTTGAGTGTATTTATTACCTAAAATTACTTTAGTTGCATCTACAGTACATTGTAAAGCCAACTCCTCTCAAACTGTAATGGGTTTGTCAGTTTTAGCGATTCTGAGAGAAAGTTGATATGATGCTGTCAAAGTAGATTTATCATGAGTTAAGTTCGATTAATGATATCTTTTGACGTTTTCACCTCAGGTTCCTTCGGTTTAAAAAACTCTACATGCTTTTTGATAAAATTTTTATGCGTTGTTTCAAAGTGTCTACTTAATTTTGCTTCATTGCTTCATTATTTAAAACCTCCGCACAAATTACACACTGAGGTAACTGGATCCCAAATTCTTCAATGAATGTAAATTCAAGCGTTTCGTTTAGGAGCAGTTTGAGTTATTTGTGTTATCACTGGCACTATTAGTAGTCTGTGTTCTTAAAAAATCCTGACAGTTTCGTCTGTTTGCTTGTTTTAGTCAGATATACACAAAAGAATAAAACTGTAACGTATTTGGGTTTGGCGCAAAAAGTTACTTATTTAAAAACGAGAAATGAACTTTTATTTATTTAAACATTAAATCAATAAAAATAAGTAATTTTATTTCTTTAAATTTTAAATAAACAAAATCACACACCATTAAACAATAAACCAAATCCTATTTACATTTATTTACACGCTGACTATTTATTTCTGCTGTCGTAACACTTGTAAATCTCGGCGCTTCCTACTCTCTGCCTAATCTTCATGGCTAAATCAGTCGTTTGCTTTTATATTAACCGATTTCGATTTTCGTACATCTGGAAGGTCGTTTCCAGAATACTGCACTATTTTCCAGTCCATTTGTTGATGACTCAGAACGTCGACTCCTTTTAAATCGACTGCGAAGCGACAACAGGCGGTGAAATCTCGTCATGATTCCATTTATTTCCAGACAGTTCGGCGGACTTCCTTTTCTCAATGTTCTCGTTATAAAACACACAAAAAGTTGTAGTTGCATGTTGAGTCATTAATTTTTGTCCAGATTCAAGATCAACATTTATTAGATGTTTTGCTTCGCAGATCACATGAAAATTATCTGCGGACCACAGGTTGAGAATCACTGGTCTAGATCATACAATATTCTTTTAATTTTATTGGAAAAATCTCGAACACTTTCATTATTATCCTGTCAAAAGTTCTAATCATAACTGATCAATGGTACATGCTTTCAGAGTAGTACTAATGTTAAAAATAAACATATCATACATTATGTGCAAGTTATTTTAGTAAAGATCGATATTTGTAGATCGTGTTGCATTAGAACAATGTAAATAAGTTTTCGAATGTGTGTTCATCAATTTTAAATTCACAGAAACTTCTCATGTTATATACAAAAATAAAAAAATGTTTTACCTTACAATAGTACTAACTTTTTGAATTGAATTTTTTCGCAGAAGCCAGATTTTGTTATTCCGATCATTGAAAATATGATTGGCTTCGTTTCGTTAGGTGACGTGAATCACGCATCTTCCTTGGTTAACAATTCTCAAAAAAACGTGGAATATTAACTAGCAATAACTTCCTTGTTACGCCAATTCTCGTTGGCAGGAATTACCAATTATTGCACAACGGTTTCGACTAATAACACGTTAATCTAAAGCAAAGTAACGTTAACTATGCCGCACTTGACATCAAAATTTTGTAGTAAACCAAATGGTTATTGGTTCTTAGTGAAGAGATGCCATTTCAAAGTATCCAATTCGCATTTACGATTCTAACTACTTTATTATTTCAATGTAACTTAATTTTTGATAAATTTCCTATAACCGCCATTATGTACAAATCAATAACAAAATATTTCACACATTCCAGTCAACATAAAAAAAATAACGTTTGAAATAAAAGGAAATTATGAATTTACATCAAAATCTACTCTGTTTAATGATGGTAATGTGGTCCTCTAATGCTCTTTTTGTCGAACCGCCTATTATTTAAATGCACATAAGATACACGCAACACTTAATTATTATATTATAATAATAAATAATTTTTTTATCACTACACTATAATTTAAATATCGACAAAAGCCATTAACGACAAAAAAGGACTTAAACCACAACATATAAGTTTCATCAGATTTGTATTGCCTTGAAAACCATTCAACACCTGCTTCACATCTGGAGTCGTTATTTCCGTTGCTTCACGGTTGCTGATTCAATTTGATGCCAAATCGATATAGTAAATCGATAAACAAAAAACAGTAATTATAGTGAAATAACATCAATGTCGGTAGTAAAACTTATATACACTGCCTAAATAAACTGTTATTCATCTCATCAATTAATGCCGGTCATTTCACGGGATGGTTACGATCAAAGCAAAATATCGTTTCTACTAATCATTTAGTAGAATGATACAGTCTTTACTAAACATAAGGTCTCTCTGCGATCAACAGTTAATTGACACCAACATAACTGACACGACAGAGCCGATAATTAAACTTTTCTTTTTCTCATCGTACTCCTGGGCTCGTTTTTGTTGTTCTAGTAGGTTGACCTTCACATAAATTGTAGTAGCATCTTACAATATGTATGTATGTATGGTATTATTATTATTAGTATTATTATTATTAATATTTAAATAAGCAAGTATAAAAATATTGAGAATAATGACAAGAAAGGTCCCCACAATAACTACGCAATTACAAGCATATCTTGATGCTTATAAAGGATAAAGAATATATTAAAAAATAACGACGAAAACAGAAACGTTTCTTTTTTAGGTATTACAGAGATCTTGACTGTAAAGCAATTTTAATGAATATTGAAAATAGTAATATCGATTTTCCCAGAAATCTTAAGGTGTTGTTTAAGTTGTGAACTGGAAGTTCATTTGCAAAATCAATATATGAGATAAAAAATCACTTCGTAGTCACAGCCGTGATTAAGCTGAGACACGTGTCATTTCCTGAACAGTCTACTTCACATAACACTTCAGCGCAGGATGTTCTCGATTGTTTCAGTTACCTCATAGTACGCGACACAGTAGACATTTCTTAAACCACATCATAATAAAGATTCTCACTCAGTGGTGGGTGCTAGGCAAATATCTCGGTGGGTATTTATAAATTTATACCTAAACTAGTAAATACCTAAACAGTAGCAGTGTTGCCATTCGTACAGTAATTACCGTACATGTACGGTAATTTTACTAAATGCACGACATACGGTCCAAAGTTGAATACCGTACAGAAATACGGTCATTTAACCATTTGTAATTTAATTTAAGAAAATACGTACTGTACGCAGCATGGCGTTAGATGGCGCTGTAACGAGCGGCGTAAACTGCTGTTCAATCAATAGACAGGGAAACACACACTTTTTCAGCATAAAGAAATATTCGGAAATACTGTAGTAGTTAGTAAAAGTGAGATAACTACAATTTATTATTAACGAATTGAACTTTGTGATTTTTTTACCATTCTTAAATTAAGCGCTCTAATATATGATAAATTTTCAACTATTTATTAGAGGAATTCATTTTATATCATTTATCTCCCATACTTTACCATTTTTAGCACACATACGGTATTTTTACATAAAATACATACGGTAATTTTCGACTTCAAGTATGACATACTACAGTGTTTTTTGTATAGCAACACTGAACAGTAGGTACTTATAGAAGCGCTGGTGGCGTCAACTAGGACGCTTATATTTTTTATAACTTGAATACTTTTTGACAGTATTTTAATTAATAACCAACAGTATAGTGGAAATACCAAATGGGGAAGGCTTGGAGCCTTTTTTAACTGATTACTAGGGGGTAATACGCAAATATACAGCATTTATCTATTGATAGGTATAATGATGATACCATATAAAATTGTTTTAAGTGTCCACAACATTTAAACAATTTTCTTAAAAGCTTCTCAAGTATTGAAAGTAATAATATTTATATTACGTTGAAAAGCATTAAAGTCATATGTATAAATGAAATAAAGTGATAATCTAACAAAATTTCGAAATTGAAGAAGTTATGGACAAAAACGATTTTATGGGACGGTCTTGATTCTATACCATCACTTTTATGGTGGAGAGATGCAAATTGACCGATGTTGCCATTGGGATGTTATACAGTCGTCGTGGCATAATTTTAATCACCAATACTACAGTAAAATGATGATTCATTCTCATGGAAATTCATTTTCATGGAAATGAGAATGAATTTCCAAGACGATTCATACTAATGGATATCTTAAAATTGTAGAATATTTTGCTTTAATAATTTTCATTTCAGAAAATGTTAGTTACTTGAAGCGCAACTTGCTTTATGGAATGCAAATAATGAAATCATTTGGTCTGGTTTTGAAGTTGAGGTATATCTGATATTATTTGTAATACTTCATTTTCGATTAAAGAAGTCATGATTTCATGATTGAAAGAAAATGGACATTTAAATTTGAAAATCTTCTTTAAATTCACTCAGAATATTTTTTATTTCTATCTAATAAACCCCATAATAACAGGGAACCTGCAATTGCCTTCAAAGGCGGATTTGTTTTTAAATCTTTCATATTTAGTTGTTTAGTAAGTATTTGCAAATTTTTTTAAAGGCTGAAGGCCTCTCATTGTGCCAATCATGCAACTCAAAATTAATAGCATTTAAATGACACATCACATCTGTTATGAACGCTAAATTACAAAGCCATTTCTTATTTTTGAGTGCCGCAGTAATATCACCTCTTTCTTCTAGACAACGGGTAGTAATTCTCAGTGCCGTCCTAAGATGTTTGGAGCCCCAGGGCTCTATTGAACGAGCGAAATGAATGCACTGCTTTTTATACAAAATTCAAAAAGAAAAAGATTCTAGGTTTAGCTCTAGTGTTAGTTTTACTTTTAATTCATTTCAAATATACAGAGTTGTTAAAATTTTTTTCATACAAAATATAATGCCAAAAGAAAAGTTTCGCACCTCAGAGAGGACACTGGATTGGGTGGCAAAAACAGGTGACCCCCAGGTGTTGGCGCCCAGGGCTGTAGCACTATTAACCTTTAGGCTTAGGATGGCGCTGACAATTCTTGAAATCTTTCTAAAAACATTCCACGTATCAACCATTGTACACCTGTGTATATGCCAACGTGTCAAATTTAAAGTATACTGTACATAGATTAGTTTTAAAAATATTTATTAAACAAAATCTACATTCAGTCTAATAAATAATTTGGGCTGATTACAATTTTGTTGTAATACACGATACATTCTTATAGTGTAGCTTTACGATATTACAGTAGACTGTTGGATCATTGGACTATTGGAACGTACCACACATTTCTTTGAATTTATAAAAACTATTTAATCCTTCGATACTTAAATTTTTTACCCAGAAATTTTGAACTGCTTTCAATTGTTCATTTGACCATCTCAATATTGCATTTTCATTTTGATCATTTTTGATGGAGATGATAATTTAATAGGTAGTTTCAAATAAATCCATAAATGTGCTACTTCTGCAATAGATGAATAGAAGATTAGAGGTTTTACAGGTTGTTTAACTGTTTTTCATTATTATCATTTATTATAAGAATTTTCTTAATAATTAAATAATAATTTCTTATTAAGAATCTCGATACGTGCACCAACGAATTTCACACGGTGTTTTCTTCTTGAGCCTACTTTATTTACTAAAACTCGCTCATAATCTGGATGTTTGAACTCTTTCAATATTGAGTGCATTTTTTGTTAATGAAGAATTATTAACGTCTTTGGCAAGTAAATTTGCAGTGTGGCTACTGCAATAACTATGCCAAAATGGAACGTTTTTTCTCATCTTTATCATAGTTGCAGCATCATCAGAAACAATAGCGTAAACATCAGTGTTTGCAGTATTAGCATCTTCTGCTTCACAAGTTAGATCCATCACGTTCAAAAATGCTTTAGAAAGCATGTCCCTTAGCATTATGGAGCAAAGTTACCACAGTTTTTGAATTGTTATTTGTATTTTTCCATACATCGATCAATAGCACAGATTCAAAAATTTATAATTTACTTCCTTATCTAGTAATATTGTTGACACGTAGGGTGAAGTGCAGGAATTTGCACTTCATTTGGAATTTGAAATTTTTGAAATTAGAAAAGAAATTACTTAATTTCCTATTTATATCTCAATTTTTTCCTAAGAGATATTGTTCAAAAGTTTATACAAGAAATCTTTTCGTATTGTTTGCTTTGCGTTTGTTAAAACTTGTGCCTTTGTTAAACATGGTGGAGTCAAACTTTTCTACAGTAGAGGGCTAACAGTTTTAGGTATTATCTATGTAGTATACTCATTCTCTACATAGATTACATAGTCTACCTTGTCTACCAGTTGTTTATGCTTAAGTGTCAAATCTTTGTTGAATGTAGGGGCGCAAGCTGTGGGCAAGGATTGAGCTAACAATTTTCATTGTCATGTCCATATCTTCTGCATTAAGTATTTTTGAACCAAGTACTTGCTGATGAATGATGAGTGAATAAAGTGAGAAGGTCATCATTAGCACGAATCAAAGCAACAAACCCTTTTTAATTGCTAGTTATGACTGGAGCTCCATCTATAGTTATATATACAAGTGTGTGAACCGGTAGCTCATATTTATATACAAAACTTCGGGTGAAGCAACATTTTGGCGATTGACTTATAAAACTGTTCTATGCACTTTGACTATTGTTGCATGTTTATTCCGAAATCCAAATTAATATATTGGTATTAGAGCTTTTTCTTCTATAACAAGTTTTAGTTTTTTTTAATAGTAATTTTTCAAGCAGTTTTGATAGTAAATAGTAAGGTTAGCCTATAATGTAACATCATTGGGGGTCTAACAAGGTTTTGGTATCATTATGATTTCAGCAACTTTCTGTATACTTGGGAAATATTTCCGTTTAGTCATCATTAATTATGTACTCTGCTGAATTATACTAGGAACACAGTTTAACATAGTTGTTGGATTCTCTGATCTTGAAGTTTCTTTAAGCTGCTCAGCAAACGAATTAACGTCTTCTTTATTGTTCACACTGTACACACGTTTCTCAATAGATTTCACTTCTAAAATGTAAAATATAAGTGAAATGTAATTGTAAACACATTATTTTCTTAATCAGTTTATTCGTGATCAAATTCTAATGGAGTATCGTAGTGGTATGTTAAAAGAAAACGTGTACGGCATCCAGCATCATAAAAACCGCCATAGTAACTTATTTAAAGCTCGACAAAAACAATATAAAAAGAAATCTTAAGAATTTAATGGTACATGCGTATGATCGGTGTACGTGTATGTATAGTTGTTTGGATGTAGACACAAATGTTAATCAATGTTACAAATACTTTGTATTTAGAATTAAATTTTAAATAATTTTACATAAATTAATACATAAAACGTAAGTTAATTTAATATTAATTGTAATTTAATAAGATAGTTTTATAAATATGCTTGTAGGGTTTTCTACTGATGATGGGCGAGGCCCGAAACCCGGTATAGAAATAAAAGAAAATAAAAACAATCACCTAATAACCCCTTAAGTAACACAACAAGGTGAAGATGGAATCAATAAATCTTCATAATTTTAATTATGTTATTTTTGCGAATTTTCAATTTGTTATTACTATACATTTATTGACTATACATTTGACGCAAAAAAATAAAGTTGTGAATATGACACTATCAATCCAAATTGTCATCAATAAATTATAGAACATAGTTTAGATATGTGTATGTTAATATATAAATCTTGAATACACTTAAGTAATTTTCGTATTAAAGGAAACGTGTCGAAAATTTATGGACGGCAACACTTCTTGGTGAAATTAGCATAAGACATAGCCAGAACACTTCATATTATCAGCATTATAAGTCATTTGAAATACAGGAAGCATTTGTAACGTTTACAGTACTTGAATAAACCAGTAATATTCCATATTCAATTAACAATTTTGCATATAGAGCAGGTGTTCGAGAAGTTTCCTTTATTATTACTTAAGCCCTTCAACTGCTCTTATTTTACTTTGTGAGCTTTGTGGATATAGGAAGCCTTTCCAACGTGGGTAATTGAGAAGCCAATAAAACACTTCTTACATAAACTTTAAAGAAAAGTAATAATAAAGATGAAATCATTTTGAAATGTATAAATCTTCTTGAAATATTAATGACAATTTATAATTACTTACATAGAAGTAACCGCAAAAATAGATACCATAAATAATCTTTACATCAATGCTTACCGATGACCACTTTTAGCCAACTGTAACGGATTCTATTTATCGAATTCCATTACATATTTAATTACTCTTTGGTTACTGGACGTAATGAACGTCGATATAATTATTTTGAAGCGTTGTAAAGGGGAAGCAGCAGCGAAACAAGGGGCCGTGGAGATGAGATGTCGCTCGTCTTGCTTTTGCGGTCGTATCGGTGCAATAAAATTAATCGTCCCAATCCAATGATACCTTTTCCGGAGTGCAAATAACCGTTAAATGGGCGCAAGAAGCCAGCGGAAACCCACGCCACCCCATTATATCATTTCGTTTTATTGGCCTGCTCTCAATTTACAGTCCCGCTTTGAGCGAATGATTGATTTTAGTGAAGATGTGTTAACCCCGGTAAAATACTTTAAACAATTACTTTTAGATTAATTTAAAATACCTTTCCCATTGATTTAGTTTTAAATGATTCGATTTAGTTTATGGTAATGTTTTTGTTACGTTCCCACGATAACACCAATGAAAAAGATTTTAAGTTCCACCGCACGATTTCTAAGAGGTTCTTCTCCCTATCGCTTCAGATACCGTCCGGAAGGTTCGGATTTATAAGAGGACGTGTCCTTCTGAAACGCCTATTTTCGTGACCGTTTCGAACTACGAGATACTACACATTTCCTTAGGAAAGTTTTTACCGTTATCTCGGTGTATTTATGCGTCAATGTGAGAATCTCACTTAACGATAAATTCGAAGGTTTTTCGTTATCAAACTGCAAACCTATTAAATAAATTTTTGTTCGGCGAAGTCCATTTTATTATCTCCGATACTATTCAAAAAAAGTATTTGTTAAAATATTAGCTCTCTTTAAGATTTATATAACCTGGTGTGTGGAAAATATATGTTTCCTCGATAATGTGGTTATAAATCAAACTATAATCTAGAGAAATGCGTCGGTGATTTATAGTGGTCACATCTCCCTACTTATATGAGTGTAAGAGAAAAACGACTTGCACTTAAAACAATGGTGTGTGATATATTGTCCATTTTTAAGCACTAACAATGGTTTTAGCTAAAATAAATTTGTTCATGAAATATGTCTGAATTTACAATTCTTATAACGTATAATTATTTGATAATAAAAAACGATAAAAGATATTAACAAGTATAATACGAGATTAAAAAAAATAGTAAAACTAAACTGTTCCGTTCTTGTAACATCCTTCTAAAGTATTAATAAAATTCTCTAACCATAGTAGATAGTGATACGCATTAACGTTAATAAGTTCAGAGTTTGTATTTCATAATAAAAACGTTCTCGATAATTAAAATAAATTACAAATTCTCATAAATTTATTGACCCACATTCTGCTTAAAAATAATATTCCGAAAAGCTAGAAATATAATAAAAACTGTTAGGACAATAAGGGTTATAAGCATTCATCATTATATTACATCATGGTATTGACGAATTATAACATGCATTAGTGCTAAAAGTGGTTAATCTAAATAAACACTGATCTCAAGTGGAATAGCGAATGTGATTCAAAAGATCAACAGGCCAATCAACTAAATCATAGAACAACATATCGGCGGCAGTTCTGTATCCTCGTAGTGTTCGCAAACCGACGGCGGTGCAATTCTACGAACAGTATGGTGGATTAAATTTGTAAGCCAAATACTAAGTAATCTGTTTCTGAAATTCTTCAAATCGGTCAATACAAAATGAAAAATTTTATAAACTCTAGTAATTCTAGTGTTTTTAAGGTATTAATTTGAAAATTTGTATTTCGATTACAACCGTTTATTTTTCTTTGGTGTTGGATGCTTTTCAATTAAGTTTTTCGGGTTAATGTTAAGTTACGGTCCTAGTAGAAGTAGTTTTATTTTATAAAACCTTTGTAATTGGGGCTTGCTCTGTAGAGGTTTAATTGAAATAAATAAATACACAGAGTGTTCCATTTAAAATGACATATGCTTATATCTCTTAAAACTAAAACTCGAATCGAAAAAATCATTTTTTCTTAAATTCAGCGTTATTTATACGTTGAAGATGTCTACAAAAAGACAAATAAAATTTATCAAAATGTATAAATGACGTGTAAATGACGTTAGAATAAATAGTTAGACGTGCTAGTTTCTGATATTTAGTAGCAATAAAAATTTAACTAAAATGTTTAGAGAATAATTCCATAATCTAGTAATAACTCCCTGTTTTGTAATCTGTGCATATGACCAAAGATGAGTCTTATGATTAATTAAGCCAGATTGTAAATAATCAAAGATGTGTCAAATAGTTATTATAATCTATCGAAATCAATGTCTTGGATATTCTAGGTTATATTTGAAACAGTAGATGATCCGCGTGATTACCTCACTCCTTCCATTTCTTATGGAATTTTAACTTTTCTTTAATGGTGTTGATTGTAGAAAATGCATACAAACTACGATAATGGTATTTATTGGAAGCAACACATGGTACATTACCTATGATATAACGATTAACATGGTCATACAATTTCTTAACCCATTGATTAACGTCATGATTATCAAGTATTACATCCCAATCAACACTAACTACTAAATTAGTACAAGGAGTAGATCGTAAAAATTTACAAAAAAATGTTTTATTATATTGCATTGTCTTCCAACAAATGTGGGTAATTAAATTGGCCATTATGAGTTGTTAACTTGATGCTCTGAATATTTCTAGTGAGGTGTTACCAAAACGGGAGATGTTTTTTAGTCATCAACTTTCATATCTCATTTAAGAATTCTATCTCCTCTATTTTACCTAGTCAATCAAACAAGATAGTATGGTAGTAGGACGGTAAGTGATCCTCGGTATTCAAATTTGCGTCATATCTTTACCCATAAGCGTACATTACTGATTTGATGCGTTAATCATTAGCAATTGTTTACTCCAATTTTCATGGTTTAATTCCAACTCAATGCGTTAAAATCTGAAGTGAGAAAATGGCTATTGATAATTATCACATTGACTGCTTTAAATTGGCTGATTTAAGGTTAATTGAGGCTTGCATTTTGTAGGGGTGATATTTTTTCTTTTGAATAAAGTTGATATGATACTTTTCAATCAACTTGGAAGTTTTATTTTCCAAATTCTCCAAATTTACTCTGGACTTACTGTTGATTGTCATATTGGCATGCAACTTACACGGAGACATCGCAAAAATGAACTATACCCCATTCAATTGTTTCTTTCAATCGTTTGCTTATTGTTTTTAGGAAGGTGACAAATAGATTGGAAAAATGTTATTTAACTAGATGAAAACATTCTAAAATGTTTTTGTTTCTTAGATGTTCTCCTGTGGGATTAAACCCATTAATCGAAAATTTGTACGTGGTTGTTTATATGCAGAACACTAACAAGGAGACATCGCAGTTAACACTTCACCAATTTTGAATTTTTAATTATGATTTTTTTGTTGTGAATCTATATTGAATAGGTATCACTTTTACCAGAGCTTTTGATCCAATGGCCCTTCAAAGAGACGCTATTTATTTCTAAAGTTTAAGGGTGTTTAAAATTAATTTCAAATTTCAAAAATTTTCAAAAATAGATTTTCAAGAGGCGTGTATAGTTCTTAGGATCGATCCTCAAATTAGAATTTCTTGTTCAACTTATTTTGCTATTCTAATTCTATGTTTTTATAGTTTATATGTATTTTTGTAAATAAATAATAAAATGCAAAGTTGTAGTATTATTTTATCTTTTAATTTATTAAACACAAAAGATTTTCAATCTTTAATTCGAAGGAAATAAACGCGTGCAGATCCAATTTACGTAAATATCCATGTCCATACATATTGCCAGTTTTATTAAAAAAATTAGAAGGTAAAACATTTTTTTATTACAATATTTCAAATTGTTTGAATGATTAATAACCATTAAAAGTAATATTGTGTTACAATCATAAACTATAACGTCCAATTTATTATTGGTGTACATAAAAATATGTATGTGTAAACTATAAAAACAATAAATACAATAGCAAAATAAGTTGGAAAAAAAGTTTGAATTTGAGGATCGATTCTAGGAATTCAGAACGCAAGCTCGATTCACAGAACTATACCCGGTTTTTGAATATCGATTTTCTTTTTGCGGTAGATGAAGTTAATTTTAAACACCTTTAAACTTTAAAAATAGATTACGTCTCTTATAAGAGCCATTGGATCAAAAGCTCTGGTAAAATTGATACATATTCAATACAGATTCACCACAAAAAGTTTCATCAAAATTCGTGAAGAGTTAACTGCGATGTCTCCTTGTTAGATGAATTTCATTAAACAACGCACAGACTTGGTTATGTTTCTTATTTATCGATATATGAAAGGAATCGAATTGCGATATTTGGAAATATTTGGAAAAGTATTATTTTATTTAATAATTTTATTGTAAGTGAATCCGAGTTAATGACATTTAGAGCAATTCTTCACTTTGTCAATAAACGTCTTAATTACCAACCACAGGTTATTGCTTTTGTAACTTCTTTAGTTAGTACATATCCGTAACAAATTAATGTAGACGCACCCAGTATACTAAAAAAATTAATATATGATAGTCTAGGGGAGAAGTCGATAGGCTGTAAGATACTATTTATAGCCTGATAATTACCCGGATAATCTGCCTTGCAATTCAATGAGATGTTTTTGAAAATGTATGTCTGCTGCTAGAGGGTATTAACTGTATTTCGTAGCACTTTATCTTTTAAATATTTGCATACAGCCTCAGAGCTGAATTCGTAATGCCATATTGATTTCGGGATCATAAATCAGTTGTTTGTTGCCGATTAAATCTGAGTATCTCACAAACAGTCGTATAATAGCCATATTACAAACTTGTTTGTATCTCGAGGCTAATTACACTCTTTCCTTCTTTTATGAATACTTTCAATGGTAAACAAAAGTACAGCACACAAATGTACTACATCGAACTACTTATCCAACTACTTGATCGTTTGAAAATAAAAAAAAAACATAAAAGAAAGCATTAAAGACGGCAAAGATGGAGAAAAAGTGAAGAAAGAGGTATATTGAACATTTCGATGCTGTTCACCATAAACTATTCGTAATAAACCTAGAAATAGGTATCTTACACATTCAAGGAACGCGAGTAACTGAAGACATGAAAAAATTTGGTACAATTGGGCATAGAAGTTAACTACTTACACAACTTAACTAATTCCAAAATAGAAATAATAAAAAGTGCCAAATGATTGGGCGCCTTGGAATCACTTGAAAAAAGAAACCCCCTGCTCCTCTTTGGTGTCCTATTAGTTTCCTTCATGACTCAAACCCGCTTGTAGACACTTCAGTTGCTCTTCAGCTGCCTCTTCTATAGCGTGCATAGTTGGAGGAGGGTTATTTAAGGTAAAGGTTCGCTTTCCTATCTGGTTCATTCCCGTTCTTGTCTCTGTTTCTCATCTTCTTTCATTTTCTCAATACGAATCTCAGAAACACGGGGACTGCATGCCAGTTTTCCTCTGTTTCCAGCATATTATTTATCAGGTTTTCTTTTTGAAGTTTACAGTTGGATACATGTTCTGCATACATGGTCTGGTTTATCTTTGTGTTGACGATACCAACATAGATCACAGTCATTTTTTTATGTTTTTTGAATATGAACCGAACACCCCTTGCCCCATAAAAGTGTAGGTCATATAAAAATCCATAACACCCCAGGATGTTCAGGATATCCAGGTTTTTACATACTTGTTCAGCTATCCTGTCCAACCGTCATAGGTTTATCATGTTTCTTGCCATTTGGCAAACAGTTCCTCTCTCACTTCTGTTTTATACTCTCTGCCGTACCTATATTTTATAGATCTCTCTTTCGGTAATAAATATAGTCCAGTCCGCCTAAATCCAGTCAGTTTCAATAAACTTCTCCGACTCTTAAGAATAATTGCCTCCGTATTATGTGGTGCCAACTCCAGCCCTTGCTCCTCCATTCAATATGTTATGCGCCTATAAACGTATTCGATGGTCTCTTTAAGCTCTTCCTCGGTTCTTCCGACAGCTATTATATATATCTTGAGATTTAAGCTACATCGCATCATACGTGATGTTCCACTTTCACAACAAGGGCCCTAGGACTGAGCCCTATGTTTATTTTATACTTTTTCCCGTCATAATCAATTAGTGTTTTTATAAATATTTGATAAATAACTGTTAATGATATTTACGAGATATTTCGGGATATTATATGTATATAATTATCTTGCACCATCTCTGGGAATTAAAAGCATTTTTCACAACCCATTATGCTAATTCTCTTTTTCATCTAACGAACTTATTACTGTATTCTACCACATCCGTAATCTGTTGGATTGCGTCTAAAGTAGACTTACCTTTCCAAAAACCGTATTGATCTTCTGAGAATAAATCACTTTCATCTGTCATATGATTTGTAATATGATTCTTGATAATAATTTCGTATAGCTTGGCTCATGCATTAAGTAGGCAGATCGACCTGTCGATGTTGTTTTATCGTCCTTGTTATTCTTGGGTTTTTCGATTAAGACCTACCTCTTTTTCATTCTTCGGAAAAAACTTGTAATTCATTGATATAAAACCTTCGTTGGCTATTCCGGCACTTCCTGCGTTATTGCACCACCTCTCTTGGTATGCTATGAGGCTCGGGTGCTTTTATCTTACTTTAATCTGGCCATCAGCTTATTCCCTTCTTCACTCATTTCCTAACAAGTTATTTTAGAAGCTGTTCCGTATTTATGTCTCTGGAAATCAATATCACAGCTACCTACCCCCTCCCAAGACAATCTTTTTTATAAAGGGAATTAGTAAATTTGGTACCAGACATCCTACCAAAAATATCAAGCGGTTGAAGAGTGACGGGCAGTAATATATTATTATCAAGGGATTAGATTGGACTTCGAAATTCCAATCCAACCCAAGTCTTCTATGACTTTGGCCCCCGAAACTATCATGAAAAAGAAACAATTTGGACGACTGAAGACTTCGAAATCTTGGGTTGTATTAGAATTTCGTAGTCCAGTCCAACATAATCCAACAGAGTAATACTTTGGACAGCCGACGTCCTCAAAGTCGACGGAGATATGAATGCAAGGTGATGAGGAGCAGTAGATTTGGTAGAATGTCAAGGTTGGATGAAGGTCACTTTGAATGGCCGAAATGTTGCGTTGGATTGTAATTTCGAAATATTTAGGTTGAGGAAGCATATTTTTATCAAATAAAATAATCTTGGCCACCCCAGGTATCGTGACTTTGATCCAGTATTGAAAGTACTAATTGTGTATAATAATAAAGCTGATCTAATGAAAATAGGAGAAGCCACACAGGATATACACATAAGACTTGTGAAGGAAAAGTTGGAAAAAGTAAATTGGTATTATTTAGGATTATAACAAGAAATAAACGTCAATCATTAACTAAGCTAATAAGTTGTACTTGTCCATAAACAACAAATTTTTAAACAAGAAAGAGACTACCAAAACAATAATTTATAATTCAGTGTAGCAACCAATACTTAACAATACTCACTTAACAATACTCACGACTAAATGCGTAACATGAATTTTAACAAAACCGCTAGATGTTAAGTGGCAGATATGCTACGTGAGGAGAATACAGAGAGTATCGAAAAGCGATAAAAAGATCTTATTGGATGATCTTATTTTTTAAAGCTTGCATTAGTGGCTGTTGTCAGCTTCACAGTAAGACCCAGTATACTACAGTGAGACACTTCCTTGATCTCTTTTCAGTCCGAACATTTTTTTGTTTAACTCTATACTTAACATTAGGTGTGTTTTGTTATAACAACTTATTTCCAAACATTTATTAATTCATTTATTAGTTCATTTAATGACCAATCAATTGTGTCACCTGGTCTATCTACCTGTAGTTTCTGGAAGAGTTTTGAAAGTATTGGAAACGCTGAACGCTCTCTGTAATGTTGGATATCGTTATGTTATATTCTTGGTTTTGATAACGTAATAATATCTCCAACGTTCTAGAATACCGTTATAATTTTTAATTTAAGGACTGCGTGTATGAGTGATGTGAATACATGCTACATATTTTCAGGGCATAATACTTTAGAGTTTCTCCAGCACGGAGATGTAATTTTAGAAGTTTTTGTGAATTCTTTAGCATAATTCCTATGTTATCATCTACTAATTCATTACGAGTAAGTGATGTGATATTTTGTGTTCTTTGGTAATCAATATTAATCATTTGTTAATTATTATTACTCTGAGTTAGGGGAACATTTATCAACTTACAATTAGTAATAAACTACCTAGGATATAATTACAAATCATTTGTTTTCTAAAATAGAAACATTTGAATATTGTCTTATTTTGTCAAATAACATATTTAGGTAAAAGTTTTCTTATAAAGTCTATATTTACTATATTTCTTACATAATGAACGACCTGTATATTATTTTCTTGTTAAAAATCATTTTGTATTGCCCTTTAAAGTTAATGGTACTACAAGTACTTTTACAAGATACTTTAACAATTCTGCTTTTCAAAGCAGCAAATTAACCGTCTTGTAGTTAATATTGCTACTTCACGAGGTAATATTAATACCCTGAGGTTATAATACCAACACAAGGCGTTACCAATTCATCTCAAATAACCTGGTACGGCTCCTTATTCCTGCACAATATTAGAGATTAACCAATAATGTTAGAGAAAAACTTGTTGCAATCAGAAACTAAAAAAATGTAAGGAAATCATTAACTAGTATATTCGCATAACTCATTTCAAAAAGTAGATTGCAAAACTAACTTTGGCATCTGAATTTTTTCATATACCTTAAATCCGTTATAATTGAAAAATAAATTGCGCAACATAACGTTAACAAATCGAGAAATACATATTTCGGATACTAATCCGCATAACATTCAATAAATTAAAGATAAGAGCATTCACTCTAACTGCACATTTCTGGAAAATATTCAAAACTTTTTAACTTTTCACCCTAATAAGTATGTTAATCGTTGAATATGTCTAAATTGATGTATTTCATCGGTTAATTACCGAATCGAATTAATCCTGCATACGGAAATGCAAATGCGACCCTATCAAGTTTGCTAATAGACCATTTCTGCCATTATGAATGATTAGCAAATTGACAGGCTGGTTAATCTAAAATGTAACCGTTATAAATCAAAATTTTTCACTAGTGCATATCTCAACTCCACGGAACTGTCTGCACAAATGAACATTACCCTGTATTCTCCGCGGGGCGATAGGAATTTAAACGGCTTTAATCTTGATTCGTGCTCATAGCCGAGGTGTTTACGGCAGTTTGAAAAATTATACCGAGATTATGCCTGGATCGGATCACGTTTGTTGCGCTCACACTCAAATCGAAAATGATACGAAATTCCGGTATACCTAAGCAGAACGTGTGCATATCCCAATAGAATTCTGCATAAGTAATTTATGTAAATTGCTATCTTCAGGCACAAGAATAATTAGATGCTTTTAACCATACGCTGCTATTTCCCTGACGTAATAAAACTAAAAGTGAATAATTCTCAATTTAGAATTGAATGAATTAAATTATTTTTTTAACTGTATTATAATAATTTACTTAATTAATTTCATTCAAGTATGAAATGATTGATTTCACTCTGTACTTATTAACACATAGCGTTTCATAGATGTTGATAACTAATCGTGAAACGCTGTGTACGTTTCGTGCTCAATTAACTATAACAACCTGCACCATTACCGGTGAAGATAAGAGCGAAAGGTGATTTTGGTTGGAAACTTTTTTGATGTCTCTTTCAGTTCATAATATCTTTGCGGCACGATTTAAAACCTAAATTTCCTTGTTCTTGTTTCCTTCAAAGTTTACCGTTACGCTTGACTACGATTTTTATGAACTTTTAAGTTTTCAATATAAAGATGAATCGAATTCAGGTAAATACATCTTGATGTGTTATCACTGAGGCTCCGTTTCTTCTCTTAAATTTAATGCTCCTCGACGAGATCGCGAGTCACTGAACCCGTTTTAACTCTGAAAGGGGCAGAAAAAGCGACCGGCAACCCGATAGAATCGCGGGAAAAGTTTATTGGTGGCTATTTCACGGTGGACGGACCAAGCTAGCGGTCACGATCAAGGCCCCGGAAATGGCCATTTCCAAAACGGGAACGAGCGCAAAATCTGCCTTTAGGTCTCGCAGATTTGAAACCCTCGCGTGTTCTGTACTCCGCATTGAATTGCGAATGAACCGTTGTTGACAATGGGATGTTAAATCAAGTGATCAAACGTCTAATTACACACATATTATTATATCTTATTCGACGAATGTAATGTAATAAGCTTGTTTTATTTTCAGCTGCAAGACCAAGTAATGTATGTTATAGCAACGCTCATTGTCAGCTTTGGACAGCTGATAGCCATTGTGACTTCTTAATACCGAATCTTTTCGGTCGATGTCAATGCAACTCTCCCTTCCGACAAGTAGGAGATTCTTGCGTTAGATCAGCGTTTCAAGAAGCAACTGAAGCTCATGAACCATCTAGTGCATCTACATCATCAACTTCATCACTCACAAGTTCACCAACTCCATCTTCAATATCCTCAGATATTATTAATAATACTCAATCTAGTACTTTATCATCGATAATCTCGACCACTTTGAAACCAAGACGAACGACTAAGCATGGCTATAGACCAAATGTTCGAATTGGCACAACAACAACATTTACTCCAAAAACGACAAAGTTTACGAAGAGGAGAAGGAAACCATATGGTACTACCACCGTGCCAAAATACAAGTTTAGGACCACCTGGAAACCTTTAGATACTGCTACAAGACAAGGTTTATCGAAAAGGACGACTGTTATGGAACCAAAATCGACTCCACTCCCAATTCCGTCATTAAGTATCACTGATGTTGTTACAACAATCTCTCCAAACAACATCGTTAGTACAACAATAGGAAGTACACCATCAACCACTCCTAGTACTACCACAACGAAAATTAGTACAACTTTTACTACATCACCGACTACAAGTTCGACGACACCTAGGACAACTATTACTGTATCCACAACATTAACACCGTCAACTGTATCTACCACAACAATAACAACAACGACAACTAGTACAAGTAAGTTAAACATTTTTATTGAGTCACATATATTTTAAGTATTGATCATATGGAATGAATAGTATACATTCCGCTTATGAAAAAGGAATAAATTACATAGACGAAATTGATCATAACTTTTAATGTCATTAACTACAACATTCTGTATATTTTCATGGGATTGTTAGGATCGTTATTATGTTTATTATGATTATTAGGTTGATTGCCTAAAATATAAATATTAATCAAAACAAATAATAATTAATCTGGAAAGTAACTTAACGTAAATATACAAACTCGCCAATTTACTTGATTTTTACATTATTTGTTAAACAGTAACGATGTCGAATAATTATTGACTCCTGGACGTTCTCGAACACAGCGAAAGAAATTAAACTTATTCGCTAGAACAAACTTTGGATTTTAAACAAATCTAATAGGGTTGTATGTAGACCGCCAATCGATACATTCCCCCCTTAAGATCTATCTATTAGTGAAAGTCGCATCTAAAGATCGTGTAACATTGGATGGATAATGTGAATAATGTTTTATTATCAATTTAAATACGATGAACGTTTAGTTGAAAAACAAAACAGAAATTAACATTTTCCAAGAAAAAGCTAGAGTCCACACAACCAAATTCTTAATTGCATCCAGACCCAGCAGTGTGGTGGTCTTACATTATTCTGTTGGAAAGTGGCATTCTGTAACGTCTGTATGAAAGAGACGAATAACAACATGCGTTGAATAGACTTCTGAGGGCTTTGCAATTGCCCCCCAAACCATAACCCTGTTTGAACATTTATCTTTGTTCGTCTTTGAACGAACTTCGAATTCAACTTTTCCGGTCGATATCCCCGCTACAACTATCATTCAGCCATAAACAAAATCATGATTTATCACTGAAGACGATGTCATTCTATTGATAAACCCACTCTTGCCGTTCTCGTTACCATCAAGTGTGGCTGCTTAATGGGGAGGTGTTAACGTAAATCGAAGGTAAGGATGTACCCGAAAGAAAGAAGTTCTTCTGTAAATAGTTGCAATCGACAACTGTTGCTTCAATGTTTTCGTCCAATTCACAACAGTCAATCTTATTGTTTGAATCGATTCCTAGTAGTCAAGTCGGTCTTCACCTGCGTTGCTTCTTCGCCCGAATCTTCCAGCAAAACCATATCCGAGCCACTGTAGTGTGGTGCCAATACACCTTCTCCCAATCTCTCGGAATGAGAGACGCGCCTTGATAAAATAATGCTTTATTTTCAACAAAAATACGATGAAAGTTTAATTGAAAATAAAATAAAAATTAACATTTTTCAAGAAAAAGCTAGAAGTGCGTTGCATCCCTTCGCGCAACTATGCACGCGTTAACTCTTTTACGCATGCTTTCTATAAAGTGATCAATCTTCTTATGTATCTGGTTCCATGCAACCACTAGGTACTTATATTAATCGTCGATCCATCATATCTCAGACATATTCCGTGCAGGCCAGGGCAAAATCTACAATCTAACCTGCTTCATGAACCTACTTGTAATACAGTAATATGGGGTGCATCATCCTCTTCCATTATCCTCTCTGCAAAGTCTGCATGAAAGATACTAATACCGGTGCCAGAACGTTGGCGATGTAACGACGTTCGCTTAATTTGTCTGGAATAAACGTAAAGGGTGACGTTAATCCAGTTCATTAGCCAAATTTCGTCTTTCCCCTCGATGTCGCCACACCATTCATTCATAAACAAAACTTTGCTTCCATTGTTAATCCTACCTTTAATGTTCTTGACACCATAAAAGTCTGGCTGCTTTATAGGAAGGTGTTAATGACAGCTGAAAATAAGGATGGTATGAATCAAGTCCAAAAGAAAAAAGAAAAATTGCTGTGCTCTCATCCAATGCACAGCAATCTCTCGGAATGATAGACCTGCTTCTTTCACACCGATAATTCGACCCCTAGCAAAGGCATTGATATGGGCAAAATATCGACGATGTCGTACTATGAGCATTACAAGACATCTACTTGAAAGTTTAACAATTACATAAACTGAGATATTTTATGGGCAGAAAAACATTAATTTCTTACACGATGGTACAGGGAACATAGTTGAATTTTTTTCAGAGGAAAGTTTCATGGTTTCCTAGTTAAGTATAAATAATATGCTGTTAAGCTGCTGTTGCATGGTTTCCTATAAAACAATATAAGGATGACACAAGGATGAACATAACAATAAGGATGAATGTTTCAACGTTCAACAACATTGTCGTTTTGTCATTTGTCATTTTCTAATTATTGAATTTCTACAACAAGTGTGATTTGTAAAAGTATCATCTTAGTCGTGCCCAACGTAGTTGATACAGCTCCTAATCCAACATCAAACGGTCGTAGTATTTGAATGACTTGCTGTTTATTAGCTGTATAATTAGTTAAAAATCTTCCAGAGTGAGGTGAAAATGCGTTTTCCTAGCAATGTGAAACGTTTCTAAAAGTGCTAATAGGCTGTTTTCACTCTCATATAAAAAAAATCACGTCCCTTGAGCTCTTTGAGAACCTCATAAGGGCTGTTTTATTCACCTCCATTTCAAGATGGTAGACTATCGAGCATCTAATTGACCCATCTGTACACCAAGGAATTCAGAACAAAAATCTGTATCTAATAACATCAAAAAATATAGCAAACAATTTGAAAAACACACATTAACATCGGAAAGCATTTATTTGTAACATGAATCATAGCATTAATCACACTATTCACTTTTCTCATTTATCTCTAGGGCGAATAATAACTAACGTGCAACATTGTGAATTCTGATACAAAATAAAATTTTCAACAAAAACATAAAAATAAAATGTTTACATTCTCGCTTCATCTTCGTTTCTTCCTCTGTCCGTTCGAAGAGGGTCGAGAAGACTGTAAAACTCATTTTCAGAAGAAGCACGCCAAAATCGGAGTTCTAGTATTAGTCCTAGTAATAGTTTTAGTGTTGGTGCTAGTATCAGTTCTAGTTTTAGTTTTAGTTTTAATTATTAACAACAACTATGAAAAAATTCATAGTTATATGTATATCACAATATAAAGGGTGATTCAAAAAACTGCTGACAGAGTTCTAGTAGGTGATACATAAAAAAACTAAGGTGAATAATCTTAATATACATGAGCTCCCAAATGCCTCTTTAACGACATATAATGCATCAATTTGCGCTAATTTGGTCAATCGGGCAGTATTTTTCTGTAAAGTGATCAATTATTTATTAAATTAGGTCTTCCAAAACTTTGATTAAAGTAACAGTTTTTAAGAAAAATAAATTTAAAGAAAATTTGTTAATTAAATGTAAATTTAAACATTACAGTAATCGGTATGAACAATACTTCGCGAATAACAATTGCATCATTTTCAACATGTCCAACATCAAGACTAAAGTGGTCATATGGCTGCTCGTAAATTACTCAAAAACAATTGTCTTGCTTAAACATTTGTAAAACAGTTGAGAGATAATTGACAACACTTTACCCAAAAAATGGCGTAGAGAATATTGTTAAAAAATGATGTTTTATTGTAAATAATGTTTAATTAAAAAAAAACTTTGACCCCCCCTATATCTCGTTAAAAAGGCATTTGCTCCTCCACCTACATTTACACTATTCATCTTAATTTTTGATGTACTATCTGCCCTAGAAGCCTGTCAGCAGTTTTTTGACTCCCCCCGTATGTTACAGTACACAACGCCACTACACGTCTGGACTCCCACTCCATAATTGTAGAGTCAGCACTCATGAGATGCACTCTAAAAAGTTTCCAACTGCAATCTCAACTATAATAATACATTGCCCATAAGTAGAAATAGTTCAACTTTTACATAAAAATGGGAATAATTTGTTAATTTCTACATTTAGAGTATAAAACTCGTGGGATTTAGTGGTTAGACATTTTAGTTTAGTACATTTTTTTCCTCTTTGTATGATTACATTTTTAAACAATATTTTTAAACATAGCAGGTTTAAAAATATTGACGACAATATTTTACTCAAAAAATGGTCTAAAGATGTAACCACTTTAATTACCAAAATACTACTATATGAAATATGTGTATCTTTTGAAAGGGCGAGAATTTGATTTTTTGAAAATGGAAAAACAGGTTTTATGTTTGCTTGGTTGGATTTGCGACATGACGGCCTCCTCTGTGTATCTTTTATTGTTGTCAGCTTATTATAACATCCTAATTTGCCCACATTGCACAATGTGATAATATATATAAAATCCGTATAAGTAGTAAATAAATCAAACAACGTGATATGTTTTTCTTATATTTTTGTTTAATTTATTATTCATAACTCCACTCTGTATGAATTCCCCTGTATATCGATTTCTTAATCGATTTTCTTAATATGAATCTTGATAATTAAATCTCATCTTTTATAAGTCGACTCGAATACACTGCAAAGGTTTATATAATTAGGTATAATTAGGAAAAATCTGTGTTGTTTCCGGTAATATTCATTTAATTTAACTGACAGGACTATTTTCGAACTGTGTTCATCATCAGCTGTCTTCTGTAAATGGTGATATAAAACATATTAGAATTCATAAATATCATGAAACTAAAGTATAAAAAATAGAGTATAAAAACTTACATCGTAACAAAGAACATAGATGCGGTGCAAGTTAAAACACCCAGTGCGGAATTGGTATAATAAAGTGATTTAAGAATATGAGATGTAACTGGTTTTAAAAATACAAGTTGTTAATAATATGAATGAGTGAGCTATATATAGAAATATTGTAAAGGTCAAGATCAAAAATGAAAAAATTTAAAAAATCAAAATTATATACATTTAGAGTAACAATAAGTCAGTGTTTCTCAACCTATGAGTCGCGACTCTACAATGGGTCTCGAAACAATATAAAATGGGTCGTAAATTTCCACGTAAAACTAATACAACTAATTCTATTTTTACACGAGAAATACGTTACCATAAAATTCAAAAATTATTAATATTGAAAAATTCTTGTGAATTCATTTAAGAATTTATTTCGTGCTTATACGGGAATTTATGTAATTTATATCCTTAATCATTGAATTCTTAAGAAATTTGCTGAAGTGTTTGTGATTTATAAAGGAAAGTATACAGTTTTCCGAGAATAAAAGTAAGCTTGAATATCTCAATTCGTTCTTGAGGTATCCAGTTCAAACCTCAACTCAAATTTGCACCATTTCAAAAAATGAAAAATTACATTTGAGATGTACTGTTTCGAGAACGGAACCATACTACATTATTTCACTTTGTTTTTGAGATATTAACTTTTGAACTCAACCTAAATTTGTAGCATTTCATAAAATTAACAATTTTTTTGATGATTTACAAAAGTAAGTTCTTAAAAACACTGATTCTTAAGACATCTTGATGATTTTTTTGTTATTTATAAAGAAAAGTGTGGACTTCTTCGAGAACAAAATCATATTAGAAATCTCTCTTCGTTTTTGAGATATTAACTTTTAAACTCAACCTAAATTTGCGGCATTTCATTACATTTAACAATTTCCTCAATCATTTTTGAAAAATTGTAAAAAATGAATTTTTTAGATATCTTAATGAGTGGTGTTGTGATTTATAAAGGAAAATCTTCGCTTCGTTTTTGAAATATCAACTTTTGAATTTAACCTAAATTTGTAGTGTTATAAAATTAAAATTTTTCTGAATTATTTTTTAAAAAATCGTAATAAATCGAATTCTTGATAAAGTTTGTTATAATTACCAAAAAAAAGTATATACTTTTATTCGCACAAAACCATGCTTGAATACCTCAATTCGTTCTTGAGATATGATGTTTACTCAACCATTTTTGTAACAATTTCTTTGATAATTTAAAAAAATCATAATAACTGAATTGCTAAGATTTTCAACTTACACTTAAGACATTTCATAAAATTAAAAATTTCTTAGCCATTTTTGAAAAATCGACCGAATTCTTAAGATATCTTGATAACTTTTTTTATAATTTATAAAGATAAGTATGATGTACTAATACTAACAAAAATTTCGAATTTTGGGTCGTGTAATATTTTTCTCGTGTTTAATGGGTTGCAATAGAAAAATGTTGTGAAACGCTGGTCTAAGTGCTTAAAAATGAGAAAAGTGGCTTCTCAATATCATTGACTTGGTCGTTAATTAGAATGTAATTGTAATAAGAGCTAAAAAATGTACTTAGTGGAATAACTGGAAATCTCTAAATACACTAAAAACCTCAATTATATTCTAATGAATGATCAAATGAATAATATTGAGAACCCACTCTTCTCATTTTTAAGCTCTTAGGCTAAATATATATATATTTCTAATTTTTAAAACCTTTTGACTGTTTTAATTTTTATTTTTTGATTATTGTTACCTTTATTATATTTCTAAATATAAGTCACTCATTGACATTATTCAAAATTTGTATTTTTAAAACTAATTACATCTCTTTACCTTCTTACATCATTTTCTTATATCAATTCCGCTCTGAGTGTATTAACGTGTCCTGCATTTATGTTGTTTGTTACGATGCAATTCTTTGTACTCTAAATTTTTGTACTTTAGTTTTATGATTATTAATTTATTTTAATATTTTTTGTATCGCCCTTTATAGAAAACAGCTAATAATAAACACAGTTCGAAACTAGTCCTAGTAATTAAATATAATAAATAAGTATAGTCAAGAAATTTTACTTAATTATATAGTATTAATTCTTATATTTCACTTGCGAAACATAAACCTATTCAGAATTAAAATTGAACATTGATATTTCGATGATTTTTTTAGAAACTATACAGGAACAGCATATTAAATACGGAAACAAGTTTCAGATACATACAGTACCGTAGAAAAATTGATAACACGCATTTGGGCACATTGAACTTCGCTGACGACTAGACAAATATAACTCAGAAGATAACTATTTTTAAAAGAGTTTAATTTTAGACAACTTCTATCACCAACTTTTTTTAATAGGAAATTTATTCATTAACACATTACTTATTATTAATATATTACAACATTATTGTTTACACTTTTACAAATTAATCCGTTAATTAGTTGAGACATCTTAAATTTATATTAAGACATAATTATTTTAAGGTCCATCAACACCTCAAGACGGTGAATCCCCGTCACGTATAGATGACGAATCCGACACGTATAGATGGAGAAATGCCGATGGATACGCTGCTGTAAGTTTAGGCTTACCTTGCGTAACAGATTTACAATGTCAAACGGCGGATGCTTCATCAAGATGTATGGAAGGTGTTTGTGATTGTATTTGGAAAGTAAATAATGGTACAGATGGTTGTTCAGCGAGAAATACCGGGTGTATTCCAGGAACGTTTCAAGTAAGGCTTATAATTTTGTTGTAGAGATTAAATATTATAATACTCCTTCTTAACTGTATATATAAAATAATACACCGTATGCGTACGGTGTTATACCCGATAACACCGTATAATTAACATGCATCATGTGAACTCTGATATTATAATATTATCGGTTAAGGATATTGTTAACGGTAAAGTTCTAACCGCGTTAAGTATAGTTCATAAAGTTATAGTAGGTAACAAGTATACTAAATGCGGGTCATCATATTGCTAAAATAGGATTGAAGCCCGATTCTTAATAGTCACGTTGCCCGGATGTGAGCGAGCAATTTGCCAATTTAAAAATACAGTTAGTGGCATTCCTTTTCAGTGTCATTTCCCTTATAAAGGAGAAATAGAGCACCATCTCAGCGCTGGAATTTCGATAGATATGGCCATGGAGTTCGGAATTTCACTTAGTTAATAAAATAACCTATTCCTACTAACACGATTATCTCGCAATTTTTATATGAAGGTAATTTTAATCATTTATTTTAGTGTCGAAGTTCTGGAACTTGCATAAGCTGGTTTTTCGTTTGCGACGGTAGAAGGGATTGCTCAGATGGATCAGACGAAGAATGTACCAACAATAAATGTCCAATCGAAGCTTTTTATTGTCCATCGAGTAATCAATGTATATCACGGGCAAGTAGATGCGACGGAACTAGAGATTGTAAAGATGGCGAAGACGAAAAAAATTGCTTTGTAACAAAAGAATTAGAACAATGTCCCCCGCACACTTTTCAATGCAAAGATGGAAAATGTATCCCCGAATACGAATTTTGTAACGCCATCATCGGCTGTAAAGATGCGAGCGACGAACCACCTCACATCTGCAAGAATCGCACCAAGAAAAAAACCTTTGATTATTGCCCATTGCAATGCGGTAACGGAAGGTGCAGGTCTAATGCTATTGCGTGTTCTGGAAGGGATGGTTGTGGGGATGGCTCCGATGAAATTAATTGTTCAGTTTGTAGTAAGTTATTTTAAAATTTATTTGTGGTTCGCATAACTTGATCATTTCATTTGTAGGATGTCCAGTTATTAAGGCGAATACTCTATAGTGATAAATCTAAAGAAATATATCTGAAACCAAATACTCTCAAAATGGAAAATCACGACGACTTATTGGTACTTTGGAAAGAATCGCATCGCACGCGTCACATATCCCCGTATTTTTTAGAAAGTCGTCGAACGTTTTTCACCTTTTACTTAAGTGTGACCATATACCCCCATTTATGTATTATTATTTATGATATATTTAAGAAATGAATGGATGTACAAAAACTGTTCGTAGCATTTAAAAAAGAAAAAAAAACGATACGTAAGTGTAGGGTGGGACCAAATTTCCCAACGACAAAAAGAACGGCATTGCCCATTCTTTATAATGTAACAAGTAATATTTTAACTACCTGTATATAATTTATTTACAACGAGTTATTGTAGTTTGTAACGTAAGATTTATTTAAACCTACAATACTAATAAAGTAGTCAAAACAAAAATATTTGTTTTTGTTTTATTTTAATTGTATTCCAAGAATTAATTTGGGTATGATGAATATCTTAAAGCAAATTTACAGTCTTTGTCATCACGCAATTTATCTACATATTTTTGATGTTTTAAAAAGAAATCCCATCCTTCCAATATGGAGGATGAGAGGTGTCATAAATGTCCGGTTTCTGTTAATAAAAACAAACATAAATAATAAATAATTTTACATACATTTTCAAACATTATCAAACAATAATGTACCGGGTGGGCCACTAAGAAAGGACGCCGGCTATATCTCAGAAACCGTTGATCGCATAGTTTTCAGACAAAAAAATTCTTATACAAAGTGACCCATAGAAACTGCTGGAAATTATTTTCAAGTTTGTAAAACTACCGCTAGGGGGCATAATGCCAACGACAAAATTTAAAATGTAGATTTTCGTAAAATTTTGATAATAAAATAATAATTTAGATTATTTCTGACAACTTTCGTTAGTCATTTTTTTTGCATACTGCTTAAATAAGTAAGGTTCGGGGTGTTACATTTACTATTATAAAAGTAGCCCTAACTTTGGAATTGTTCATCCGAATACATCAAAATTGGTCTTGTTGGAAAGAGAAGGAATTTTTGTATTCGATGACATCCAAAATTAGCCGATTTACTTTCTATGCCAAACGCTAGGTGTCGTAATTTGACAGTTCTATTAATTTTTACAATTTTCTTCAAATGGAAACGTATATTTTTGACAAGGTATGTGAAAAGAGCGTTAAAAAGTACGCCATACAGTGAAAACCGCAATATCGTACGTGTTTTAGTCTTAGAGATATTCAAAAAAAGAAAGATACATTAAAACGTAACTACATTTGGGTGATTATTTAATATCATAATAAGCTTTCAAAGAACACCTTTAACCAACTATCCTAAAAGAAATCAGTGATGTCTAAAATGTTCGAATTGTCTGCCATCAGTAGCAATGCACTGCTGTAGACGCTGGTGCGTAGATAAGACGGCAGCCTCTATTTCCGGTAATGAAATATTGCGGATAACATTTCCTATCCGTTCGATCATGTCTTCTCGTGTCGTAGGCCTGGTTGTAAAAACGCGGTTTTTTATTATTCGCCTCCACAAATAAAAATCTAAACATGTTAAATCGGGCGATCTAGAGAACAAAAATTAATAGTTGGATGTATCACAGAATCATAGGTACTACAGCCTTGTAACGTTTAAAAACTACTAAGTAAGAGATACCTCGCTGGCCAAGGATATAAACTTCCTCTGCCTATCCACTTATTAGGAAAAGTTTCGTTCAACTCATTGGGCACCCATTGTGCTGAAAAAACATGTCTCTGCGAATACACTAATTTGTACTAAAGGCGATGTGCCTTCCAAAAGAATTGGCAGTTCATTTTTTAAAAAATTAAGGTACGTTGCACTATTTAGTCTATTGTTAAATATGTAAGGACCAATAACGCGTCCTCTTAAAATCCCGCACCAAACGTTTACGCTCCACCGGCCTTGATGCTGTATTTCTCGCATCCAATGAGGGTTGTTACGCGACCAGTAATGCATATTATGCAGGTTTACACCACCATCACTATTGAATGTGGCCTCGTCAGTCCACAGTATCCTTGAAAGCAGTTGAGGATCTTCTATTAACATGTTTGTCAACCAGTAGCAGTAATCGAGACGAATATCATAATCTCTTGCAGTCAGAGCCTGATGGAGAACTACGTGGTACGGGTGCATCCTCCATCAAAATGTGTTAGTTCGTATTCTCTCTGGCCGATTTCATAAAACATGGAATATTTTCATATATTCTTTTACACCTACCTATATTCTCTTAAAATACGTCGGACTGTTGTCCGAGTAACACCTAAATCATCAGCGATTGTTTTTGTGCTAAGCTGTGGATTGAATTCCACATACGCTAAAACATTTATTACATTTTACGTGTTCTATGATATATAGGACGATGAATGATGTAGTCCTTAACTGATGGGCTATACGGATGAAAACTTTTGTGTTATAATGCCGCCGTTGTGGATAACGAACTGCGTAATGTCTACCAGCAATAGTTGCATTCAAAGTAACTCGCAAGTATATCATACGCTTCTTCATTGGTCGGCATTTTTAAAATAGCTAAATTAATTTACTCACACGACAGAGAAAACACTAACTAACGGTAACAACAGTTTGACTTGGCGCCATAAAATTAAACAATCGGATTATATTTTATCATGGTCCGCTAACATCAATGAGAATATTTTGATATTACCTACTCAGGTCACCCTTCAACGTATTATATAAGTGAACAAAAAAAGTAGTAAAGCTGTTTCCTTGTAAGTTTTACATATAAAACGTTATTATTGTTATAACTTGTTGTAGGTAATTGTTCTTTGAAAGCTTACTATGATATTAAATAATCACCCAAACGTAATTACGTTTTAATTTATCCCTCTTTTTTTCAATATCTCTAAGACTAAAACACGTACGATATTGCGGTTTTCACTGTATGGCGTACTTTTTAACGCTCTTATCACATACCTTATCAAAAATATACGTTTCCATTTGAATTTTTCAAGAAAATTGTAAAAATTAATAGAACTGTCACATTATGCCACCTAGCGTTTGACATAGAAAGTAAATCGGCTAATTTCGGATGTCATCGAATACAAAAATTCCTCCTCTTTCCAACAAGACCAATTTTGATGTATTCGGATGAACAATTCCAAAGTTAGGGCTACTTTTGTAATAGTAAATGTAACACCCCGTACCTCACTTATTTAATCAGTATGCAAACAAAAAGGCTAACGAAAGTTGTCAGAAATTATCTAAAGATTCTGAAAATGTTATAGCCGAATGAAGTTTATTATCAAAATTTTACGAAAATCTACATTTTAAATTTTGTCGTTGGCATTACGCCCCCTAGCGGTAGTTTTACAAACTTGAAAATAATTTCCAGAAGTTACTATGGGTCACTTTGTATAAGAATTTTTTTATCAGAAAACTGTGCGGTCAACAGTTTCAGAGATATAGCCGGCGTCCTTTCTTAGTGGCCCACCCGGTACAGGCTAGTTTAAATTTGATATCCGAATATGCTATCTCGGAAACTATAAGAGTTAGAAACAAATAGTTTGTATATCTCGATCTCTTTTCGAACGACTTTTGTTTTTCCCTTAGAGGTCACCACAGGTCAAAATTGAAAATATCTTAAAACCAGCAAGTTAGTCCTTGGTTATTGTCATAGGTGATTGTTATTGTACCAGAATTAATGTAAATTCTGGTTTATGCAGAATTTAATGACGTAAAAAAGTTTTTTGGCTTTTAGACTTCGAGACATTATGATAATAGTCATTTCTTTTAAAAGCGATAATCTCTGACTTTTAGCTAATTAAATTCGTATTTTTATTTATTTTATTTTTAAGCAAATTATATACAAAATTATTGTATGGGCTCAATAAAGGTAAAGTTATAAAGCTGAAATATATTTAAAAAAATAATATAACAAGATCTCAGGATAATAAAACTCTATGAATTAAGTTTTCACAGGTTTTAGTCAAACGTCAAAATGTGTTTATTTCGAGTTTTCATAATCAAAATCAACTGTAACTCAAAAATCATAAGAGTTGCAGAAAAACCTATTAAACGAATATTGTTTCAACGTTATAATGAACCAGAAAAACATAATACAGTACTAATTAAAACAGATAGAGAGATACCTTAGGTATAAACGCAAAACGCTTGTAATGCTAATCTATAACCGGTTATTGCCAAGATACTAGAAGTCTGTCATAAACCATCAGTATAAAAATTAATTGAAATCTTTTAATTGAATATAAAAGATGAGCATATTAATGTATATTAATGTACAACGAAGGCGTCTAACGATTTATTTGTATTCAACCGTTTTCAGAGTAAAGTCTTACAGACAATTATTAGCTGTAAGTAGTATATTATTATATATTAAGAGGTCTAAACCAGAAGTTGCTCCCTGTGCTCCCCGTTACGTCACGGTGGAAACGGCCATAGCGCGGGAAATTAAAAAAAAATAAACATTCGCTCCACTTATCACTGGTGGGCGGAACTACTACTACTTGAGTTGTTAGTTGCTTATACAGTCCATAGATTATTAAAGTACTGCGGTTTATCGTCACTTTGGCTCGAAAAGTCATGCAGCAAATTTAAAATTCCAACAAAGGGTTATTTAGGCCCACTTTTACCAACTTTTTACAGTTAAGCTAAAGAGCGGTGGTTACAGCGATTTTAAGCGCTCCCATTGGCTATGAGCCGGTTTTTAACTACTAGATAAATTTTTTAAGAGGTGGTAAAAGCGACATTTAGTGAAATAACATAAAAGATCCAAATTTTAATTACAAGTCAAAGTAGACTTCGACTTACGCCATCTCGGTTTACTCGTACTTACGACGATCGACAAAATCCTGTTGAATACATATGTACAGATGGTTCAAATTCGATATCCGAATAGATTGTCTTGGAAACTACAGAAAGACTTGAGATGCTTCCAGAAGACTTAATATTGCATTTAGAAGATTTGATTTGCTATCAGAAGACAAGATACCGCCTCTAGATGACTTGATACAATTTCTAGAAAACTTGATATTGCTTCCAGAAGATTTGAAATGTTTGCCGAAGACTGATACTGCTGCTGGAAGAATTAAAATGTTTCCAGACGACTTACAATACTTCTATATAACTTGATATTGCATGCAGAAGACTGTTGATGTTGAGAATGTTGTTGTTAGAAGACTTGAGCTGCTTTCAGAAGACTTGATATTGTATCTAGAAGACTTGATTTGTTGTTAGAAGACTGGGTATTGCCTCTGGATGATTTGATACTGTCTCTGGAAAACTTGATATTTCTTCCAGAAGGCTTGAAATGTTTCCAGACGACTGATACTGCTTCTAGATCACATAAAATGTTTCCAGATGACCTACAACGCTTCAGACTTGATGTAGACTTGATGTTACTGTTAAAAGTCTTGAGGTGTATCCAGAAGACTTAATTTGCTACCAAGAGGCTGGATACTGTTTCTAGAAAAATTGATATTGCTTCCAGAAGACTTGAAATGGTTCCAGACGATTTACAATGTTTCCAGGCGGCTTACAATGCTCCAAAAGAGTTGCAATGCTTCCAGATAATTTGATATTGCATCTAAAAGCGTTGATTTGCTACTAGAAGACTGTACACTGCCTCTGGATGATTTGATACTGCTTCTAGAACACTTGATATTGCCTCTGGAAGACTTAAAATTTTTACAGACTTTTATAATGCTTCTAGACAAATTACAAAGCTTCCAGATGACTTATCATTGTATCTAAAAGTCTTGAAATGCTTCCAGATGACTTACAATGCTTCTAGAAGACTTAATACTACTTTTAGAATACTTGAAATACTTCGAAATTACTCAAAATGCTTCCAAAAGACAGGATACTCTTTCCAGAAGACCCGATACTGCTTCCAGATATTTTAAAATGCTTCCAAAACTCTTGATAATAGCCCTGTAAGACTTGAAAAGTTTCCAGAAGATTTAATACTACTTCTAGAACATTTAAAACGGTTACAAAAGCCGCGACTATGCCTCTGGTAGGCTTAATATTGCTTCCATAGGTTTGAAATGTGTCCAGAAGACTTGATACTGCTTCTAGAAGAGTTAAATTGCTTCCAAAAGATTTGAAATGCTAATAGAAGACTTCATATTTTCTCTGTAAGACTTTAAATGCTTCCAAAAGATTAATTTATTTGATACCTGGCGTATTTCCGTTGCAAGTCAACATTTAATTTTTTCTTAATTTCAAGGGAATTAATTAATTCGAGATCTTTATGCTCCCAGACTTATCATTTCCTTCATAATATTCCGGGATGAGCCAAGGACTAAATACCGGGACTGCTCACTCATAAAACTGAAATGTACAAGTATCTCAAAATTGAGATACCATTCCAAAGTTGACAATCTTAAATAGGAATATTTTATGAGAAATTTCAATTGATTACGATCACTTTTTACCATTTTTCTCACAACTTTTGGATAAAATAGTTTGTTTGATTGATATGAATTGAAACGTTCATAAGATTCCAATATTCTTTCTTTTCATTTTTTTCTCTGTTTATATAGAATAATAATTTAAACAAAATATCTTGAAAATGGGTGTGATATCTCAAAACGTCGATATATAAAGTTGACAAATTTTTTTTTCAATAAAAAAAATATTAAAAAGGAGGTAAAATAAGCGTTCTTTTTTAAAATTAGGAATGAAATTTCCAGTAATTTCCTTAACTACGTTGGTTAGATTAGATTAGATTAATCTTTATTGCATGAACACAAAAATTTTGAGAAGTTGTGAAAAAGTTATGAGATGTCTGTTATAAACCATCAATATTAATATTAATTGAAACTCAAAAATCAAGATCCACGTAAAATCAACTTCAAAATGATTCGTTATAGTCTAACGATTCATAATCCATAACTCATTCGAATTTGGCTATTAAAGTATTGCAGTAATAACTCCAAAAATATCATAATTGATTGTTTTTATAGGATGTTCGTAGACCTCATTCACTAAGGTTGTCCATAATGACAGGGAAAAGCATAATCCATACAAACTAGATATGAAAAAATTGTAGGAATACAGTAAAAATCTTTATTATATGATAATTTCGGGTTTTCAGCATAAAAATCAACCTCAACTCAAACACCGAAATAAACAGAAAGATTCGTTTCGCATGACTAATATTGGCAATGAACCAAAAACACTTAACAATAAAAACGACTTTTTGTTTTTAAACAAATTTAAAAGTTTCTTATTCATTAAAAAAAATAAAATTGTCTGTCATTGTGTATCGCCAAATAATGTGTTGTGAGTGTTTAAACTTTTAAATTATTAATGACGTGTTTTCTGAAGATGGTAATATACAGTATATCCTCGGATAAAATTACAAATAGGAAAACAAATTTTATTACTGATTTTTTACACTTATCTCAGTATAAATAATGCGTCGGACATGTTCAAACCACCAAATCCCACAAATTTTATATTCTAACTATTTGTGATTTTTCAGCAAAAATTAAGGAATGTCTTTCATATACTATTTCATAAAATGTTATTTACGAGGGGGTGAAAAATCCACCCCAGCAATACTTTGCATCAAAACACTTTTTAATGTGTCTGCATTTTTCTATTTAAAAACTTGATTTAAATAGAGGGTTTCAATACTCAACATTTTTGTCATGCCAATATTGTTAGTTTGGTCATAAGAAACAATAACTTTAGAGAGCTGTGAATTGGAGGAGAAGGGGTTTTGATCCAAAAATTATATAAAAGACACCCCTTAATTTTCGCTGAAAAAATTACTTCTTGAAATCTTTCGCAAAAAATTGAAACGCTTGTATATATAATTATGTATTATTGATTTTAAATTGACTATTCTCAACTCAATCCCCACTCAACACAACCGTTGGGAATGATATTAGAAATGATACCAACCCAACCCAAGCTCTTCAATCCGCTTTTTTTTTTAATTGTAATCAAAAACTCAAATTTTCGCAACTCTTAAATATGATCGTATTTCGTTTATTTTTGAAATTAAAAAAAATAATACATCAATACTTTAATCCCATCTATATTATTCCCATGAATTGGTATTAGATATATTACCTCAACAAAACCCACTCCAACCTTTGGGAATGATAGAAGTGATACCAACTCAACCCAGGGATTTCAACCTTTTTTATTTTTGAAATGTAGTTAAAAACTTAAAGTTTCGCGATTTCGTAAAATATTCGTATTTCATTTATTTTAGATTAGATCATTCATTAAACTTGTTAAATGGTTCATTCAACATTAAACTTGACACCATTGCCAATAGAAAATTTGAGTTTGCAGATTATATAACCTACATACAGAAATTTTTGTCCAAATTGATCAAGCCGTTAAAAAGATTTTTTCATGTTTCCATACTTTATGCGCGCACTATATAATATTAATTAATAAAGCTGATTGTATTTGACAGTGATTTCTCCTGGGGAATTGAGGTCTCCTTGCCTCTACAACTGATAGTGAAGTGGAATTACGAAGAAAAAGTTAGGTAGTAATTCCTGGGTTAAATGCCCAACTGTGTTGAGATTTTAAGCTAAGCCATTAAGCTAATGCTTTAAGCTCGCCATGTTCTGATTATAAGGAACCGAATTAGAACTAAATGCATAATAATGAGATAACAATATCCAATGACGTTAAAAGCCTGCGCACTAAGTTTTTACAGGTTTTATTAACTATTTGAAAATTATTTGTCATTTTGCATGAAGATTGTTTGTAATGAACCGTAAATGCTAATTCATAACCAGACTCAGCCTGAATATGAAAACTCCTGGGAATTCTCAAAAATCTCCAAAGAGTCATCATTTAAGAGTCATACTACAAAAATTAATAGAAACTGAAAAATTAAAATCGATGAAGAAACGTCTAATACATGAATATATTTGTTATGGTCTAATGGTGCATAATCCATCATAAGTTAGAATTTGGCTATTGCATTTGGCTATTTGCAGTAACAACGCCAAAATCTCTAAAATATCATAATTGATGATTTTTATAACAAAATTCTTTCATTATTTAAAAATTAAAACGTATGGTCGAAGACTTCATTCATTAAAATTATTTACAATGATGTGGAAAAGCATAATTCATAACCAGTTACAACCTAGATATGAAAAAATTTGCAACTCAAAACGTAAAGTAGACAGAGAGACTTTTTGCATAAATATTGTTGACAATGAACCATAAACGCTTAGTTCATAACCAGATAAAACCAAAATAAAAACTGCGGGAATTGTCAAAAATCTCGAAAAGTCGTTACTAAGGGTCTATTCACACACATAAGTGACGTCTCAGTTACGCATTTTTTGAGTGTCAGTAAAATCTATATTTATATATTTTAGATACTTTTCAAATTTTACTGACGCATTTTGACGTGTAATGTAAGCGTAAGAATTTAAGCTAGTGCAAAAAGAATTAAATCATATAAATATAAGAAAAACTGAAGGAAATATGGAAACAAGGAAATACCCGAATGTTTCTAGTTCTAAATCTAGAGTTCTAAGGAGATCTAAGGATATAACATTACAACTACGGCTAGACCTAAAAGTGGGAAGGAAGTAAAAGAAAATAAAAGCACAATTTTTTCCACATTTAGGTCTAGTGTTAGTTCTGGTTTTACTTCAATTGAAATATACAGAGTTGTCAAATCAGTTTGTAAAGAACTCTATTTCAAAACCTATTCATTGTAGAGACGTCGTCAAAAAAATGTCTTCAGATGAATGGTTAAACTGAATCCATCCCTGACAGAGATATTTAGCGCCCCAGGGCTAGGTTAGACGAACGAAACGAGTGCACTTCTTTTAGTACTTGTAAAGTATTCTATTTTAAAAACTAAAAATGTTTTCAGATGCATGGCTAAACCCAACCCAACCCAACCCAACCTTACACATTTGAACCAGAGCCATCATGATATTCAGTACCCAGACATTGAGTACGTATGTATCATGGGGGTACCATGCATTTTATTGCATAAACAGGCGCCCCTAGGTTTAGGATGGCTGTACTAGAAACTTAATGGTGAAAATCGCAAGTTATAAATACCCTCCTAAGGAATAAATGCCGAATAAGCATTTATTACAATTTATAAACCAGAGCGCAACTACGAACGCCAGACTTAGCTACAATAGCGACGTCCCGCAATTCGTAAAATTCGATACTTAGATTTAAGAAACAACAAGTTAAAAAGTTAAACAACGAAAATATTAATAATTCATTTCAATTTATTGTAAAAGTTAAAGTTATAATTAAAAATTGTAGATTTAGTGTTAAAATTCAAATAAACTTTTTAAAAATTAAAATTCAAGACTCTAAATTTTAACTCGCATATCGATATTTCATATGGTTTCAGAGAAAAAGTGCAATTTATACATCTCTTGTTGTATTGCTACCTTATTCAAAAAAAATTGTTGTTTCATCCACGAATTCTTTATACAAAATTGCAAATTCTTCTTCAGTGTCTCTTTTCTTCCATGCTTCATGCATTCACATTTACTTCTTCGCCTGGTGCAACTTTTGTTCTTCCCTATTCAAAATTGTGGCAACATTTGCTAACTGTGTTAGTAAACAGTTTGATCAATAGCTTAAAGAAAACGTTATGTATGTAATTCTGAATATTCTGTGAATATGCGTCACTGAGAAATCACAAATATCACTCGTATTGAACTAATACGGAATTAATGCGGAACTGAAACGCTACTATATGTCTAAATGGAAATTTTCACAGACAGTAATGCAATACTGAAGGCAAAGATTGTCACTGTACCGGACGTGTGTGAATGTGTTCATATAAAGCAAAGGCGAATTTATCACTGATATGGAAGCACGGATGCCATACGGAATTGATACGTCACTGATGTGTATAAATGGAAAAATAAATTTATATAATAAATTTTTTGTGGAATTAAATTTCCTAATCCCCGAATAAAGTATAACTTCCTATGTCTATAAGTCGTAAATTTAGACGTCGTTTTTTGACATTTATCCAATTAGAATCGAGATTCAACCCAGCGTGCGCAGGAAGGCTTCCTGCACCAGCAATAAATGACTGTATGTTCTGTCTGTTTTATCGACCATCTTGATTTTTGAAAAATTCATAAGTTTGAACTCAGTTTCGTAATCAGCACCCCAAAAAATCTCAGCATTTCCAAATTTTGGGAAAATAAAAAATTGGTGTTTGAACTGACATTAGAACTATTAGTAGGACTAATACTATACCTAAATCTAAAAGCTTTTGACTTTTGCCGTGTGTCTTTTGAAAAGTGTTTGAAGTTTCACATTCCACGTTTCCCACCACCAACCGTGTTTACCAACCAGTTTCTGACAAAGGTTGCACATTTGTCCAACTAAAATCGGGGTTTACCCAGGGTGCGATGTGAGGTTTATACAATTATGTTTAACAATATATTTAACACACATATATATGTTCAAATATGCAATATAACCATTAATATGCGTGAAAACAAAAAACTGTGCAAAATATTATGCATATATTAATATTTTTACGTAATTCGTGAAAATAAATAAAATTCTTTCTTCGCATATTCATATTACCAAACATGAAGTTTTACAACATCAAGGAAAAACAAGTCAAAATATAAAAGCGATTTCTTGTATTTTAACAGTTAAAAATAACGACCTCTGATTTTTTGTTATTAACTGTTTTTTATATTCTGACTAAATAGGACTGCACACCATTTCACTAATTGTCAAAAGAGAATAAACATTGCTTACAACACCAAACATTTTAAAAGGTAAATATTCGAAATTAAATATTGAACAACTTTTCTTAATAATATTTTTAATATGTGCACTAAATAATGCTAAACGCTGATTCACTGATCGTAAATAAACGGGAATTATTGCTTAGAATGAAAAACGTTTCAAATAATAGTTGTTTTAAATTAGATGCTAAACAATATTTCTTAACAATTTTTGTAATTTGTTAAATAGAATTCTAAACTGATTCACCAATTCTTTGAAATGGTTCATCAAATAATAACGAAATATATTTATAAAGAATGTTGTTTAAATAATATAATAATAATAATTTATTGATATTTGTACTTCACTAACTCAATAATTATCAAGGTTTAAAACCGTGTTCTTTTAAAAAGATTCTAAACAATTTTTATTAATTAAATTTCTTTTAATATTTTCATTAAATCTCTTATTGATCTACTAATTTTGAAAAAGTAATTATAAACTTTATTTGAAAAACGTTCCAAAACACATTAAATTTATGGAACATATTCAATATAATAATTAACAAAATTGCTTTTCTACAAAAGGCAAATGACGTCAATTCTGTTCAACACATTTTATCGAAAAATCTGTTTATCTTTCAGTTATAACGTCATTGATGTTTTCTATAATGAAACATGTGCAACCAATAATCTAAATATCGGTATAGTCTACGCAATGTTTATTAAAAATTGGATGTATTATAGGATCGATTTTTTACAAATGACATACTGGTATGATACAATGATTTTATAATCCGTTTTTCGAAGTGTGTTCTCTCCATTTTCCTTAATTTAGAGAATTCGCAAGGTACTTAACAAGTTTGGCTTCATAACAAATAACAGCCAATCCGAAACCGACGCAAATATGAAAAATAAATATTGCACTAATAGAAAATTAAAGAAAGCAAACAATAACAAAAAGATACAGGAAATGGTTATTATAATAAGCTAAAATTTTCGTTAAGCCATATCGACATTTACATCTTTCCTTGTAGAAATGTTCTATAATTTAGCCACAAAGTCTACAAATTGTTTATAACGAACCATAAAACCATACTCTTATTAGAAAGTTTAAATTATTATACAATTTGGTTGCCAAATTAAGCATAACAATGCGAATTAAGCGGATCTTTTCGTTTTCTCTCACCTCAAATTTTTATTTAACAATAGATACTTATTGAAATACAAGGTCGAGTTACTTCAATTCTCATAAGCTATATAAACATCACATTTACTTCTCGTCTTTGAGTAATTAAATAATTTTTGTTTGTTTATAAATAGAAGTTGTGTCTACCTGTCAGTAGCCAAAGAGTATATGCTCAATTAACTCTAGCTATCAAATAAAGTCAAGGCGAAAATTATAATAGGCGATTTATACGACTACGACAATAACACCTTCGATCATCTTACTTCATTAACTAACAAAGACGATTACTTAAAGATGCTGCACCACCTAATGTTAAAGTGCCGATTTAGCCGTGACGTTTTCACTTCTAACAACCATTTGACCGTGGTTTAATATCTCGAATAGGTATCCTGTATAACTCTGTTAGTTGTGTTTAGAACGTAGAATAGAATGAAGGTGACTTTTAATGGGAGATATAGACAATTGAAATTAAGTTAATGTCAAGATTAAAATTCAAATTTAATTTGTGATATATATAATTAGTTTGTAAATAATATAAGTGAAGGAATTCTTCGAATCCCTTTTGTGATATTGGATACAATTAATATTTCCTTAAATCAACTTACATTTCGTTATAAATAGGTGAGAACTTATTTGTATGTAAAATTTCCTAAAATATTATCTTGTTTACTGATAAAGAGATTGATGGGTTTAAAAACATACAGAATAATGTGCATAACAAAGCAAAATTTAAACCGAAAATAATTTCTTCACACCACTATCAATTGTTGTAATAGGCATTACAAGTGCTTTATCTTAAACATGCTGGTTGTTCTAAATCTGGAATTTCTCTTTGATAAGAATTAATGAGAATTTTGTAATTTATTTGAAATGTTTTGAAGCTAATCACACGTATAATTAGTATTGTTCTTTTAAAAATGTATCAATCACTCGATAAACAAATCACTCACCTATTCGTCAACGCTCAAATTGTCCGAATATGCTTCAAGTCATATTTTAATCTATCAACCTTTATCTTCTTTTCAAAACTAGTTTATCATTTCAATTTTTGTAGTTCTTTAGTTTTAGGTATTACGAAATGTTAATGCATCTATTTATTTTTGTATATAATCACATGTCATAAAGTAATTGAAGTATTTATATTATGACATAATCACCGTTTTATAGCAAATGTAATAGTTTCAACGCACTAAAAGGTTTCCTTCGCTGCTACAAATTACGGTGATAAAGCTCTTTTAATTCAACCACGTAATTACATAGCTTATAAGATTAAAATGTAATTTACAGCGTCGTCCAGAACAACATTTTGAGATACCACCATAAAATAAGAAACATTTAAAAGTAAATTTAATGTGTTGAGGATATATTCATCACTACTCACCTACTTATTTAATTTGGTTAATACCGAATTAGAGTCAATCGTTTTCAAAAAGTAATTAAGATATGGAGACTATTTAAACAAAGTTTTATAACAAATTTATCATAGTTTCAACGCACTAAAATGTTTTCTTAGTCACTACAAATTCTTGCGATAACATTATTTTATTACAAACTTAGTATACTAGGCTAAACCTTTAAAAAGGAATTTTCCTCAAAACTTCTAGAATATTCTAATTAATATAGTTATCAACGAAACATACAGACGCTTGCAGGGAAAATAAAATTCAGAGGAAAATAAATGGAATGTTTATTGCATGCAACTGGAATTACTGAGTAGAACACTTTAATCGCGATTTACTCAAAACTATGCTTTTACACCTGACAGAAATTGTTCAACCAATCTTCCTGTAATTTGTAACACATAAGTCTTCTTGTGAATTTAAATCTAAAAATAATATAGTAATTTAAAAAAGTGTAAAATTTTTGGTTGCACTATTGGCGATGTATATTATATTATTATTGATTTTCTACTAGTTTCGGGGCTATTCTGTCCCCATTTTGAGGAAAATACCTATATACAGAAAAAATTTTTGGTGTTGAAAACTTAAATGAGCTTATTATAAAATAAAAAATTTATGCAATTGAAAATCTGTAAAATTCTTAAAATAATTGAAAACCATTGAATTCACCATGTAATAAAAATTTTAAGAATTTTAAAAAGATAGTGTCTCGCCGATTTCGTTATAATTTGGAATATTTCAAATATTTTCAAAATCTGATGGTTTTATTACATCATTCTTACGAAAAGTGGCAAACATATTAATCCCCTTAACTTCGTTAGGGTTGATCTAGGATGAATGAGAAAAACCACTTAACTATTTTTGAATATACTATAATAGTTGTTTATGAAACAGTGCGTGAAGCTGGCACTTCACGTTCTTGAACTGTCAAGTAGTGCGTTAAAGTAAATCCCATTTGAAATATATTACTACTTCACGCAGTGTTTCGTTACTTTACGCACCGTTTTCCTTAATTACGTACATTACCAACTGAAAATGTCTTCAAAATAGCGATTTTACAGACGAGAATAGCTAAATATATTTAATATTTTTATCTATAAATATATAAGCTTTATATAAATATAAACATTGTCTACTTTGCGATTTTTTCTTCAAAAACTATTTAACGAACAAATTTCAAATTTGAATTGGTGATATCCCGATATGTTCTTAATGTGGAGCATATTCTATTTTATCAATATTCCATATAGTTTCGCGGAAAATCGCGGTTTAAAAAGATGCGATTGTTTCAAAAACGACTGGACCGATTTCAGCCCGATGTTTGCCAAAATGTGTTAAAGAATCTCATTTGCCTGATTCCGTAATTAGTTTTTCAAAATTAGGGGCACTTCTCCCCGGATTGTGATTTCTATTTCTCTGTAACTTGTATTACCATTAAATTGCTCTTAAAAATGTAGGGAGTCCTTATTTTGAAAAACTGGTAATGGAAATCCGCCCAGTCGTTTACAATATAACCTGATCTTACTAAACGGCGATTTTCGATATCGAATAGTCTTTGAGAAAAAAATCGCAAAGTTGCCGGCACTCTCGAAAAAAGAGTACCCGATTACTCATTTCACATAACTCGCAATAAAAGAAAAACCGCGGATATCGATCTCTTTATTTATCCTCTTCTCTCGTTATTTGATAGGTTGTATTATAATAATATATGGATTGTTTGTATTACTTTATTGCAGAATAAAGGCGATCATAATTATTGTTATACCAAGTAATTATCATTTCAGGATAAGATACTGGTGATCAAAATGACTATCAATTAATCATTATTTCGAATTATGCTAATATTTCGAAAATGAATTGAAATCAAGTAAATGAATGCTTCCTATTTCCTCCTTTTTTTTTCGAATCTGATGACAGCAATTTCGCCTCGAACCTCCTGCTTTATACCTACACGATTTTTAAATAACACGGAACCGGCTGATATCGCACACAAAGATCGGTCCAAAATACTTCCAACAACCTAAATAAACTGCCATTAGAGATTAAAATTAAATAAAAATTAATAAATCAAATTACTACAAATCAAAATAAATTAATGCTAACCAAAACAGAATATTATTTTAAAAAACGCAGGATCTGTAATACCTAATTAAGTTAATAATGTATAAATGTGACCTCTATAAGTGGGAAGGTATAGTGAAATAAAAATATAATACTTCATTACCAATCATAACTAAATCAAATCAAAATATCAATTGTAATGTACTGAATAAAAAAATAATTTAAACCAGATCGTGACAATTCAAAGAAAGGAGAAAAATAATATAATAAAGCAAAAGAAATAAACAAAATTATGGGCAAATAGGGGTTAATAAAAATTAAATTAAAAATACAACCGTAACAAGTGGTCTTTCAAAGAGCAATTTTATAAAAGATTCACCAAGCTCTTCAAGTAACTGTAATGATTTTAAAGTAAGCCGAGTATGGTCTGAGAAGTTCAAGAAGAGGACAGCCATACACAGCGTCATTCGTCACGAAGAAGCAACAAGTGCCAACTAAAAATCGGTAGAAGAATTAATAAAGATATTCAAACCGTTTATCGATTCAGAGCAGTACATTCCCAGCAGGCTTCTTCTTTCTGAAAAGATGTCAAAGATATCTTATATAATACAAGAGGAGACCATTTTAGAACGCCATAAACCAGTGAAAGACCGTATTACTTTTTTTATGTGGGAATTTGAGTGATGAATATGAAGACAAAGTCCTCTCCTTATCTACGCATCGGACAATCCACATTCAATAAAAACAGAGCTGTTTTCTGAATAGTTAAACTGTACTGCTGGTCCTCAGATGAAAAAATACCTTCTGGGCAATAATCAGAAAGCTTTGCTACTTGTGGATAATGGTCCTGTACACACTAGTTATGTAAAAATTATATTCTTTCCATCTAACACAACTCCTATTCTGCAGCTGATAGACCAACAAATTATACCTAACTTCATGAAATTATACTAAATTTAAACTCTGCTTCGACAGAAAAACTATTTCGATAGAGGATGTCACAGAAAGAACACTCAACTATGCGTGGAGAAACTTATAACCTGAGGTGGTTTTAAACAGAAACTTAGAGGACATTCTAAGTTCTAAGACATAGCGACGTTCTAAGACATAGCGAGAACCTCGACTAAGCTAAGCATAGCGATGAAGCAATTACATGAACAATGTTATCAGCTAAACGATGTTTTGTTGGGAGTGGAGGAAGATAAGAGGAAGAAAAAGATGCTGTTGTCAGTAGAGATTGAAGCTCATAGTTCAATATGGATATAACTAAAAAGATTGTAAAAGAAAGCATTTCTTAATATTAACGCACCTAAGAGCAAATGTATAAGACTATTAAAATTAAATTTCCTACAACTTTTTTCCTACAAACATTTCTTAAAATGTTTGTTTGAAAAGTTCTCTTCTACAATGCTTGGAAGAATATACTCAAAGTAACATCGAAAGTTAAACACTTACGAAGGCACTGTTTTTTGAACTAAAATTAGAACTATACTACTAGGACTTTATACTACTAGACTCTTTAGGACCGAGCAACTGTCGGGCTTTAGATCTAGAGTATTAGTCCTAGTGATAATTCTAGTATTAGTACTAGTGTTAGTTCTAATTTTAGGTCAATTAACATCGGTCGTGAAAGCCTTCATACTTACTTTATACTTTATACTTATACACTGTTTTTTTGTTAGCATTTTTGTCGAAACTAGTTTTCAACTGGTGTACACGATATCCCAAGATGTACTCAACTGATTTGATTCAAATTTATGGCACTTATTAAATTTACAACTTCGTCAGTTTCTAATTTTTCTTAGTCATTAATACCACAAATTGTTTATAAAACTACGATGTATATGTGGGATATACAGATTATTTCATAATCTTACTAGCTACGTTAGCAAAATGTTTACTTTTATACCTATTTATCTTATTATAGTGGTATAACCCCCTAACTGATAAAAATGTAATTTGTGACATCGTATCTTAATAACAAATTGAGATATCATCTTAAAATAAGGAAGGTTTTAAAGGTTATTTAATTAATATTTAATGAGTTGTAGAATATTTCTACATTTAAACAAATTTTCAAACATACAGAACAGTGAACTCCGCTTAATTGGTACACCGGTTAATAGGGACAACCGCTTAATCGGGACAAAATTTAAAAAACCGAAACTGTTCATATGTAATTTTACTCCGGTTATTGGGGACTATACTCCTGTTAATCGGTCTACTTCGTCGCGTCTTTGAGGCGCTACGCCTGGCGCTATATACACAAGCGACAGCTTTGTAGGAAACCTTTGCTGCTTTTCATCGGCGTTTCAGTAACCTTCAGTTCTAGTGTCTGTATTGAGCCCTGATCGAGCCTTTTAAATTGGAGTTGAGAGAATGTAAACACGTTCATAAATTTATAATAAAAGAACGTAAACTCCAGTTTAAAGGGACAATCCGCACATGAACGCCTAGCCCGATTACATCTAGACACCTAAGTGACGCTTCTGTTTTCGCCTCGTGTTTTCGACTCAGTTCAACGTTACACTTCTTATTGTGGTGACTTAAGCACGTAGTGACTTAAGGACTAAAATGCCACGCAAAGACTTAGCATTAAAAGAAAAAATCAATGTGCTCCGACACATTAAAAACCAGCCACCCAATAAGCCTCTACGCCAATCAGAGAAAATAGTGGGCCTTCCAAAGTCAACTATCAGCCGATTAATAAAACAAAAAAATGAACATGAAAAACAATGGATTAATGCTTAAAACCAAGCGGAATAGCGTGAAAGGAAGCAATCAATCGTTGGTTTTCTGCGATAACCCAGAAGGGGTTAGTTTTACGTTGAAATTAAAAGCAGAAGAATTGGCGAAAAAATTAGGTCATCAAGATTTTAAAGCAACGGAAGGTTGGTTTTCACGATGGAAGGCAAGGTGCAACATAAAAATTAAAAAAGCTCATGGAGAGAAGGGTAGCGCAAATGTGGTCGCTGCTGATAAATGGAAAAAGGAAAAACTTCCAGAACTGCAAAAGTTGTTCAGTTCAGATAACATCTTCAATGCCGATGAAACAGGTCTGCTCTACCGTGCAACACCAGATCACTGTGTTACAGGAATGAGACATTAGTCGGGTTTAAAAGAGCTATAGACCGCATAACTGTTCTATGTTGCGCCAATATGTCCGGCACTGAACAGAGAAAACTTTTGGTTGTCGGTAAAACGGCAAAGCCTCGATGTTTCAAGGGGACATCAATAAATAGTCTGCCGGTAGAATATCATTCAAATAAAAATGCCTGGATGACTGCAAATATTTTTAAACAATGGTTGACGAAATGGGACCAACAACTGGAAAAAAATCTAGCAAAATTGTATTGTTGCTCGATAACTGCCCTTCTCATCCTCATATAAACAATTTAAAAAATATACAATTAAAATTCCTGCCTTCTAATACAACTTCATTAATATAACCTATAGACATGGGTGTTATCAAAAATTTAAAATTCCACTATCGTAAAGCTTTAGTGCATCACATCATTGAAAAAAAATAGAAGAATTTTCCTTGACATCATCATCTAGCTCCAAGGAGGTTAGCTCGAAAGTGAACATACTAATCTCTATACAATTAGTAGTAGACAGTTGGAAAATGTTAGTAGTGAATGTATACGCAATTTATTTTTAACCATTGTGGCTTCAAAGATCCTAGTGGCATGAAACTTTCTGAACAAATAGTCACTTCAAGTGAAATCATAAATGACGATGTACTTCGGCAAGTCAACAACGTTAATGATTTTCTAGAAACAGACGCAAATTTGGAGTGTTGCAATAATACTGAAGGCTATGAGAGTGTTATTGTTGATGAAATTGTATCTACAAAACTGATCTCTAATAATGAAGTTCAAGAAAGTAGCGACGAATAAATCTATAATCCTATACGTATTCTAGAAGCTAAGAAAAGTATAGAAGTTTTAAGGCGTTTTTTATGCAAACAGTCAATGAAGATTCTCCAATTGAATCTTTAAATAAATGTGCAGAGTATAAAAATAAAAAAATTATGAATCGTGGAAACAAGTAGGACAAGTATTTTTTACCTAAGTAAAAAATGTGGTTTTCTTTATCATTATTTTTGTTGTTTATTTATTTAATGTTTTCTTGTATAGAATAAATGTTTATTTTAATATTTTCACTTTTTATTTTAAACAGTAATGACTTTTTATCGTGTAGATAAAAATACGTTGTATATTCTATATTGTTTTCTATAACCGTTTTTTTACTATCGGATAATTGGGACAACCTCTTAATTGGGACAGATTGAATGAGACCCGATGGGTCCCAATTAAGCGGAGTGCACTGTAATTAGGATATTGAGATCATTTAAACACAGTTTTACAGTAAATTTAATAATGTTTCAATATAGTAAAAATCTTCTGTCATTCTTACAAATTCCAATAACAAAATGATTTTAATCCAATCCCATAATTATCAATACTTACTAATTACATGTTAAATTTATGTATTTGAAAAATCATATCTTAAAAATGTAATTAACATATAGATATTTTAAATACATTTTTATAGAAAATTTAATAAAGTTTATATCAACATTTTTTTCTTCGTTTCAACAAATTCTGTCGATAAAGATCTATACATCCGTGATTATGAAGGTTAAGTGATAAAAATGTAATTTACAACACCGGATCTCAATAATAAATTGAGACATACTCATGAAATAAGAACCGTTTTAAAGGAAAGTTAAGTTAATATTTTATAAATTAAGAAGTTATATCTATGCTTCCATAAAAATTTAGAATTTTCTTTAGTTTCCATAAATAGCGGAGGTTTTTTCAAATTCTAATTATTATAGTGTTTACAGTTTAAACGATAAAATTTCCGCAAAGCGACCTATAACAGGTTAAAGTTATAAATACTAAATATAAAAAAGTTATATCTCTAAAGTAATTTAGATATCGAGATGGTTTAAAAACTATTTTAGAAATATTTTCAACTTTATTCCTATAATCCTTTATCAAATAAGATAAGTTTTTTTCGGAAAACTATGGACTAGTAATAAGTCCCAAAATCCAAGTTTTGTTAATTTGGAAAGAGGGGGAAGCACGTGCAGATTTATGTATAGATGCAGTCACAAAAGTTTAGTCCTTCCAATTACACCTTAGCTATATTAGAAAAATCAAAGCGTTAATTTGTAATGGTTATAAAGTGTTTAACATTCAGTGAGTAGAATTATTTATTTTTTGTTAATTTTCTTCATTTTTGATTTCTAAATATAGAGCCAATTTGAAATGTCCTATATGTTTTCGATGTTTTTATAAATAGAACGAGTTAAGTTTAAAATAGAAATAAGCCAATAATACATCCATACATTCTGGTAATAAATTTATCGAACACTTGAACCAGCACAAAAATCGATTTAGGTTATGTAAATTTGTTTTGGTATACACAATTCGATGTATTCACGAAAATTGCTTCCTATATAGCATACGCCAAAAATATCCTTCCATAGAGGTCACGAGCATACGTACTTCTGAGTTAATACATGCGGGAAATATGTGGGTATGTGATAACACCGCTATCAAATACACAAGTAAATATTATTAAAGTCAGTACATAATTGTGATGATCAGTGAATGGTGGTAAAATTGAATATTATGATGAGGTTTGTTAAACAATTTTCTGTTAAAAAACGGATACCAATTTTAAATTTAAAGTGTTGTTTAAAAAGCGAATGTTGCGAAAGTTAAAAAGTTGCTTATTAGTGCATATCCGTTTACTTTTTGTTTTGACTAAACGATCTTTAACGTGTTTTTTTCCATACATTAAACAATAAATTATAATAGTTCTTAGTAATAATACGCTTGAGGCTCTTTAGTACGGATGTTACAATCGGACTTCGATTAAATTCTAAGTAATAAAATATAATTACACTGCGCATTTGATTTAACCTTGTGATAATAAAATAAAATTATAAAGTTAAAATACAAATTGAAAGCAAACAGAATTAAATTTAAGCAGGTCAGGAACTAATATGATATCGGGAGCTATTTAAAACAATTCTAAAAAAGCTTCAGCATATCAAAAATTAATCTGTGTGGAGTTATTTCCGATTTTCTACTTCCAATCTAATCAAAGTTTTCTTGTATAGTATTTTGATTATAATGAAAGAAGTTCTTAAATCGTCCGACATTACGAAATTGGTAATTTCTTCTTCGAAATCTCGATTTTCTCGAATTTCGAATTACGCCATTAAAGTACATGAAAATAACTCAAAAATAATCTTTGAAGTGGTCATAACCCGCAAAAGATATACCTAATTATCAAAATTAATTCGTCACTTAATTTTACATAGTTTCTTTTACCAGAAGAAATATAAAGTTCATTAAGCTTGTACATCCTTCAGAAACGACCAGCTGGCTACTTATGTACGTGTGGACACAGCACACGAAACCTTTTAGAAAAAAGTTTTGATATAAAAGTTCAAGCAAACTATATTTTTATAAATATTACTTCTTTACACTTTTGGTCTCAGATGCATAAATATCGAGATAAGTTCAATAAGGGGATAATTAGATGCAATCGTGGTTTCTCATATCTTTAGTAGAGTAAGAGATTCGGAACATTAAAAAAAAAGTTGTAACAATGTGTACTCTTAACAATATTTTACAATATACATAAATATCGACAAAAGTTAACTAAAGTGATGATTAGATAAAATTATAAACGTTCATTTGACGTCTATAGGGTTCAGCACAAAATATAAATTTGAGAATTCAGATTTAAGTACAATCAATTGGATTCTCTTCAACTAAAATATTTCCAGATTTCTAGTACTTCCGGTTATATCGGAAATTGCCGCATACTTTATTTTTTTAAATAGAAGATCCTATATATTTTTACTTAGGAAAAATATAAATTAAAGATTGCTTCATTTGTATAAACATGATAGCCATTATTAATATCAATTTTAACTATTTAGTACTAATTAGTTAACTCACATCAATGTTCACCCTCTATTACATATTGTTCCCAACCTGAAACATATTTTTTAAATAGATATAACATCGACATCTTACACATCTTCAACAGATTGTGCATTTATATAGCGCTGTTTACCACATATTATACAAGATATTCGTAAATAATTATTGAGATCAAAAGTTATGTGTTAGGCGCGAATGGTGATTTTTGACTTAATGTCAAACTAACTATACTATTGCAAAAACTGTCTGTTTCAGTTAGCTTAATTTGAGTTTTTATGTTGATTTGGAACAAGTATAATTTGTTTATGCTTAAAACGGTTTATAATAAACTAATCTGTATTATATCAATTTAATTCTCTGTACTCTTATAAACGTATGATGTTTTCAAAGCTATGTTCCTAATTGGGAACAATTTGTGTACAAAGAGCAACCCTAAATCATCGACACACATGGACTGCGGATATAACTGGGGCAACACCAAAAAGACACATGTTGGAAATACTCGAATATGTCACAATAGCAATTTATTTTGAACGTTTTGAAATTTAATGTTTATTGTTAAACTGTGTCTTAACCATTTTTTCAGTTTGGTGTTGATTTAGTGTCGAGCATTACTTCTATGTACACAGCATGCCCATTATGTATAGAATATAGCATATATCTCCATAACTATCAAATTTTCTAAAAAAACTTCGTACAACAGTTGTTCACTATTTTATTTGCCGTAATAAGACAGTATTCTAATGTTTTTATTTTAGAAACAAATGAGCAATGAATCACATTTGATTTTTTTGAACCGAAAAGAAAACGCTCTAGTTTACTTCAACGCTCTAGTCAAAGTTAACTATATAAGTCTTGTCTCTTCTCTTCATCCGCCCTATCGTCTTGCAACTCTTTACAAGTTGAATTAATTAAAATTAGTTTCAATATCCATTTTACCAGTAACATGTAATGAATCAAATATAAAAAAAGTCTTTGCTTTGTATTTTAACTGGTCCTTTATTTTAAAAATACTGTCTGACTAATTTCCGCTAATCGCCATCCTCAGAGAAGTCAATATAAGAAATTAATTTGTTACATACTACAAATTCGGTTTTCATAATCACAACTAGTATAAGTTAATTAAAACAATTTAAAATATTATAAAAACGTGGAACACAAATTTCAAAGTTGATGAAGATGAGCTAAATAAAATCTGTAATGGCAACAGAGTTGGTATCTTTACAAGTTATTTTTCGATTTTCTTCAGTTTATTTTAATCGACCGTATAATGTTTTTTATAATTCTTTCCGCATGACTTATATAACTTATTATGACATTTAGCTGAAGATGAGAGATATCTCTTGAAGCATGTGTTGACCAAATTTAATAAAAGTAAATTTTGAAGTTAAAAATTTTTATTTAATTATTTTATACTTGCAACATGGATTCTCTGGAATTCACAGAAATATCTAAGCATGTAAACTAGAAAAAGTTAAACAATATTGTTTCAATTTGCAGTCAATAAATCATTAATCAGTTGTTCAGTACTTGAACGAATTTCAAAAATACCTATAATAAATATTGTGAACTTGTAATTTTTTCGGATTTATTTCGCCGGAGAAGGAGTATTTCCGATATGGCGACAATTTTGCTTCACTTTTGATGGTGGTGGGGACAGTTACATCAGCAGTCCATACTTTATCTCTGTGCCCTAAAGCGACAATTGCAATGGATGCAACAAGAAAAAAATATCAAATAATAGTACGCGATATTCCATCGAAAAGTAATGACTGAACCTTCTGATGCTGATTATGAAGGTAAAGTCGGATTTATATTTGGCTGACGTGTTGTGGTGCTTTGCGTTGGTTCCATCAGCTGCGATCCTGCTATCCATCAGAGGAGTAGAGTGGGAAGTGATGCATAAAGATAGATCAGACAAATTTAGACCTGTTTTATGACTCCCAGGATTTGCATTTCTTTCATATCTTTCTGAATTGGAATTAAACTTGTTGAAATATTCCTGATTGATGAAATCGCTGCCAAGCTCTTTAATCAGGAAGTGAAATTCTCCTCAAACATCTCTCTTTCTATTCACAAGATGAACCCAATATCTTCGCTCTGCTTTTTTAGAAGAATTATAAAATTAATTATAAAAAAATTATAAAATAAATAACTTTTTTTAAATAACAGTTTTATATCATTAAATCTAACTCTAGATGTAGAACTAGGAACACTCGGGTTTAGCTGTATATCTCTCAAGACGGCAAATCCCATCTACATCTAGTGTTAGTTCTAGTTTTATTCCAGTTCAAGTATACAGAGTTGGGTTAGGTTAGGTTTAGCATTGCATCTGAAGAAAATTTGTTAATAATACCCACTACAATGAATAGTGTCTTCAAAATAATGTCCTCGAAAAAGAGATAAAATGTTCTTTTTTAAAGAAAAGTTATAGATTTCCTATAACTTTTCTACTACCACACTATAAATGGAAAATATTTTTATATATATACAGGTGTTGCATAACGACGTGCCGAATAACATATGTTATTTTAAATGGCATGATATAGATTTTATTTCATATTCTGATTCTACAGACCAATATACGTTAACTTTGATAAGATAAGTTTATAGCTAGTACTTTTGGTTTTAGAATTAGTTCAGTTAGAAACTTTCTAATCTGAATTTCTTAGAGATTGATCGAGTTACAAAGTTAAAGTTTGATATAGAGTGCGATTGGCATCATCAGTCTATCGTATACAAAGTGTTCAAAATGTAACTACTGTTTTACCATATTCAGTTGCAAAAAAGTGGTAAAATTTTAAATGGAACACTCCATATCTGATTTGCTTATAGATAGAGAATTTAATTCTCTACAAATTATTACTGCATGTCCCTATCTGTTGCTGTTCTTGAGATTTGACAGAATTAAACAAAATCATGGAATTAATAGCAGATCTTGTTCATTTTTTTAGCCATGAAATAAGATCACAAAAATACGTGATTACGCATATATAAAAACGATATTGCAAGTAACAGATTACTTAATCTCTACAGCAATCACTCTAAATCTCAAACTGATACAATATTTTTGAAAGAAGTTAGAACCAAGATTTATAACATTTTGATGAAAAATTTCTATCCCAAACAATTAAACAACAAAACATGGTATAAAACCCTTAAAGATATTGAGACTAATAAACATAGTCAACAAGTCTACTAGTACTCTATAGCTCGTGGAACAATACGACAGAACACTCAACCCCTAATTACACAATTTTTAAATTCACAGGATGAAGTAGGACCAAATATAACTAGTTCTAATATTACCATTGAGAAAGCAAAAGTTCCAAAAGGGAAGAAGTTCGTTAAGATTAGATACATTCCCATATTAATAACGTTCATTAAAAAAATTAATGTAATGAGTTACTATTTGCGAAATGCAACAACAATAAAATATATAAACTAATCTCCAATACTAAGGATAAGATTAATAATATTGATAAAGTAGATGTAGTTTACAAAATAGATTGCAAAAACTGTGATAAATTTTACATCAGAGAGACAAAACAACATTTAAAACGAAGTATCCAATAACACATATATCATACTAAACAAATAAAAAATAACAATAAAATAGTGTTATGTCAACATGCAGTTTGACAATAGATTTAATTTTGATAATAGAAAAATATTAACTACCAGCAATAACAGTCTAATTAGAAAGAATTTAAGTCGATCTTCATCACTAAAAATATAGACAAAGCAGTCAATTTTAAAACAGACGTAGGTAAGATAGGAGCACATTACGCTGACATATTAAATAAATTTCAACATTAGCTATCCCATATTAAAATTATTACTATTGTTATTTTTATTGAACTCCCCCTTTTTATTGTGAGATTTGGATAATCGTAAATATAAATTTCGGTAAATCGAATTTTTTCGATTGAAACATGTTGATGTCTTTCATTCGAGAAATATTAACAGAATATAATGTAAATTTAATAGCTTGACGATGACACTAGTTTACAAATTTCAATCAAATTTTTCCTCAAAATCTGCGAAATTTTTTTTACAACGTAGAATATTGTGCTGATTCCAACTGTCTTCAGTTTTTCTCCATCACGTTCAGGTTTTGAGATATACACAAAAATGTGGATAATCGAAAATTAAAAACACAGTAATGGTTCATGTTCAGTATATTTGTTATTTTGCAAAGTATGCATCTGCGGTTATATGGACATGAAAGTAGATATATCCAGACGAACATTTTAAGATATTAATGGCATAAATTGGATCGTTACTTTACTACAACCTAAAACAACTCAATAGAATCAATTTTTTTGGCATTTTTCTCATTGTATTTTCACGTAATCGCACCGTAACGAAAAAGAATTATACAGGGTGAGTTATTAGTGTCTCGGCGGACAATAGTCACTAAACCGTTTGAAGAAAAACAGAATGTTTTTTACAAACGTTGTTTATCTCACCATTTTCTATTACCTAAAATTATTTTCCCTTATATAGGGTAGAACACCATATATATATATCCCTATCTATTTAGGTATAACAGAGTGTACGTCATTTTTTTAAATGGAACACACTGTATATTTTATCATATGAATACTACAAAATTTGTTATTACAACCGTATATGTTAATAACTTATAAAACTTATAGTTTCTAAAATATTCAATTATTTCTCCAAAATGTGCCCATTACAGATTTTGCCTTGAAACTATGTATCTGACATAGTTTAAGCCAGTAGGTATATGACAGTATCCATAGATAAGGTATTAGATACACTATACACCGTGTTTATAAAGTTCACTTACTTTTGATGTTTTTCAGATGACGTTTTCTTAATTGTTTTAAATGGAACACCCTCTATCTTTTGTGTTGGTAGAATTGCCCATCAAGTTCCCTTTAATTTACAATTTTTATCATTTTCTTTAGTTTGTTTATTTTTTCTGCCATATATCCAATTTAAATGCGACTTAATACTTCATGAAATTTAAAAAGATTCATGTTATAAAATATGCAATTGTGATGCAATATAATTTTATTATTCGTATTTTTATAATGTTTAGATCATTTATTTATTACAAATATTTTGTAAAATAAAAGAAGAATTAATTAACTTGATCTACATCAATGGCGAAACCGACAGGCTGACAAAATATGTAGTTTAAATGTAACGTTTACTTAAATTTTGAAAGTTTAGCAAAATATTATTTTTGATAAATAAAGAAACAAAACCTAATAAAAATATAAAAAATAAATTTATATGGTACCACAATAACATATTTTATTACATAATTCTTTTTAATTTCAAATATCAAATCGCATTAAAATGTATATTATTAAAACGCATTAAATGGTATATGATAAAAGAATTATTTTACATTATAAAGTTTTAATCAAATAATAAAACAACTGATAAAAATAGATGGAATATAATATTAAGTGCAATAATGGCATATTTTATTACACATTTTTCTATAAATACTAACTATTAGGAAAATTATTAAAGTTAGACACATATCATACCATTAATTAAAGGGAATCTGATGGGCAATTCAGCGATTAGTTCTGGCAAGTGAAATTCTGAAAAAACCAAATCCTCCTGATCAATTATGCTTAATGTTCAACATTTAGAACAGGTAAAGTAATATTGATTGTAGTGAATTTAATGTTTATACTTAGTGCCTGGAATTAAATGTTCTACAGGATAGAATAGCTAAGGTTTTTGTTCATATATAATTCTTTTTCGCTATGGTGCGATTAAGTGAAAATAAAATGGGAAAAATAGCAAAAAAATTTGATTTTGTTGGGTTATTTTTGGCTGTAGAAAAATAACGGTGAGTTCGATTTATGCCATCAATACCTCATAACATCTTGGAAATGTTTATTATTAATAGTTTATATAGTTAGTGAATATAGTGGATATAGTTAATATCCATTTTATAGTTTTAATTTTTGTGGATGTTGATGGTTACTATTCCAAAACTGTTCTACAAATTCATTCTTGATAACATTCATGTTGTTGCATTCGTATGCTACCATTTCATAGCATTCTAAAGCTTGTTCTTCTAAAGTTAGTTGAATTCAAAATTAATTTAGGAAAGTCAATATCTGTGGTTAGTCTTATCAAGTTATTTAAATACGTCATCGAGTGTTTCTTGGCCTTGGTACTTCTGAATTTGGGCCACATTTCCGTTCTGATAAACCATGAATTGATGTTATTTTCTCTATTTATTATATTAATTCCCTTCTTGTATTGGTCCTTACTTTCAGTTCGATAATTTCACATGATATTTATAATTCCGTTCTTTACTAAATCTAATTTTCTTTTCTAGGACCATCACAAAATTTTCTATCTTGTCAGTTTTACCAAAGTTAAAAGTAATTTGTTCTTCTGTTACTTTTTGTTTATTATTATTCTAAAAAGTTGTATGTTTATAATTTTAATTTTCTCTTATTGTTCTTCTAATATAATGTTACATTTTCATCCTCCCCTTTCTCCACATACTACGACATTAATAAAAATGAGTCGCTGAAGATGACTACCAAAATAATAAATTATACGGGATGCCATTTAAAAAATTTTAGTTATGGTAGTTCTAAATTTCTAAAACATAACGTAAAATGACCAAACAATTTACACAGCTATTCTCGGCATCAAAAGATACTCGAATATGTAGCTTAAACATGTTTTAAATTTTAAATTGATTTCTCAAAAAACAAATGTACTCTTTTTTACAACTGTTTTTACTCTTTAATAAACGTCTGCCACAGTTAATTTTTTTTAGAAATAAATCGAATAATTCGAGAACGGTCGATTAAATCGCGGTGGTATCGATGTCAATAGAACGATCAATAGAACATCATACATTACAATCAAAGCTGTACTGATTAAAATTATTTTCAGCGTATCACTGTTCCAAGATCGTATTCAACTTAATTTTTTTACAGGGAACCACATATATCTTTTTACATATGCTGATTAGGTGTCTGAATTTGGCAAACCCGCAAACAAGGATTGGGATTTTTGAAGGCCGTAAATAGCAATAAGAAACTATTAAACCAAGCGGTAATTAAATGATGTAACCTTGATAACCGTATTAAAACTCAAAACAACACAAAAACATTCAACACTTGAATGTTAATTGGAAAATAATTAATGCAGATTTGAAACTGTCTGTTGAAGATTTCTTCAACAGACAGTTTCAGTTTTACAGTTTCAGTAAAAATCAAAAGAATTAAGAAAAACGGTCAATGAATGATGAACCAACTCACAACTGAACGGATTACTAATGTAGTAAATACTTGTATCAAATATAATAATGTAGCAATAGTAGTAAATGAAGTAATACAGAAATAACACAAAAAACATACAATAAATTGAATGTTAATCAGATGAGTACAAATAGAAGGTTTCCTTTCATCTTTACCAAGCTTTCCAAAATTTTATTTTTCCTTCCTCAGGATAACTATAAGATTGAATGCAACAATGCTACAAATTGCATAAAAATTCAAAACTAAAAGCCTGCAAAAGTGGTTTGTACATAAAACTGAACCAAAAGCTATACATGAGGTCGCATAATTTTTGAACTATACATCTTTTTAACTAATACACTTCTCCAAAACATTACAAAATAGTAAACTGCGATCAAATACAAACTAAAGTTTAAAAATTGAATGATTTTATAAACATAATAAACCACATTTAGAGCGCCCGCGCAAAGCACGGCGAAAGTCTTCTCGAAAGGCATTCCTTTTTACATCTCCGACTTCAACGTCTTCTGCATCGGCACCGCCTGCCTCGTCATCATCTATTGCTTCACCGATCCTTGTCTCCAGCCAACCACAAGACAATCTATAGATTTCAAACAGTCCATCGTCTGCTCCAGAATCATTTGTCCTAGCGATTCCTGAAGCTTGCTGTCAAATACATCTAAGTCCATCAGTAAACGGTATATGAGGAAGGCAAATTAAAAATGTTCGAATTAGCGAATGTTCCAATATTACCAGCTGCCGTACCTCCTACAACAAATAATTTACCATCTAGCTCTTTTATTGCTACTAAGCCGGTTGTCTTACATATTGGAGGGGACCCAGTCGCCTCAACAGGTAATATTATCTTACATGACAGCACTGGTCTCAATGCGTATGTTTCATTTATTAGGGTTCAGCAGAAATAATCTACTTTTGCAGTTGGCTCTTCAGATGCGCAAGAGTCTTCTACTCTATCAGTCTCCCCACTTACCACCGATTAAATCTCAGATTCGCAACTGTAGGTAGTTGTTCAGGCTCTTCAGGAGTTCCTCAACAATAAGGTTTTCGTTGTGGCTTCATTCATCAACGCGGCGGCCTCGACGGGTTCAATTCTCTTTATTCAAAAAGTCCTTAGTTCCCTCTGCTGCTCGTCGACTTCAACAACATGAACGACCGCCTGGCCTAAAACATTATAATTAGCATCCATCAGTTCTCAGTCATAAGGCTGCTTTATTTAAAAAGGCTCAAGACTTATTTAATAAAAATCGTAAGACCTTGGTCGATATAACAGTGGACGAATGATTCCTCTGCAACGAAAAGGCCTATCCTTCCATCAAAAATGTGGAGCCTTGTATAACAATCTCTTAGAGCATAAATCGTTGGAAGATTGTGAGCAAGTCTTCAATTATTATCCACCCACAGACTCTCCTGTGAAACCAATAACAGTCTAGAGGTACTTGATTCAAAAGGAAGTTGAAAACCTTCTGTTCTTAGATCCGATGATATCTCAGTCTTATCCGTTTTGGTTTTGAATTTTTATGCAATATGTAACATTGTTGTATTCAATCTTGTAGCTACCCCTAGGAAGGAAAAATAATATAAACAGAAGAATATAAATAAGCCTCTAATTCTCCTTCTTCTGAATCACATTCCTCGCCTTTTTCATCATAAACTAATTGCTCTAACTCCGGAAATAAATTTGATGGTTTAATATAAGGAGGAGATATAAGGAGGTATGATAATATCAAGAGATTCAATTTTGCTTTTTACTATTGGAATTTTCTTAATATTGGAAAAAGTGAAAAAAGGTTTTTCAATCCCCGCCCCAAGAATTAATAATTTGTGTACAATTGATGGCATGTGGTACCACCCGTGAAGAGAAACATATTGTTCTACTGTATACTTGCAGTATCAAACTCATTTATGTTCATCTCTCTCTGTCTTTCTACACTCGCCTTCGGCTCGTGCGAAATCACAAGCGCTTCCACACTTGTACTGTAATATACTAATACGCAACGCAATTCTTTCAATTTAAATTGATTTGACACATAAACGTTGTCAGATTTAAATTCTTATGATTTCGTTCAATTTTAAAGCATGGTTAGATAAAATTTTGTACTTAACACGTTGAGAAACTGCTAATTTTGTTTAACTCACGCAATTTACAAAACTTCCCCGCTTCGCTCGCTTTGTTTTGGCAAATAATGCGTTCGTTAAACAAAATTTGTCTTTTTATAACAGGTTACTTATATTAATAAGTATTAATAAGTAATAAGTATTAATAGCTATTACTATAACTATTGCATCAGCGTACATCAGTGTACTTTTGTGATACTGTTTTTTTATTAATCATAGTATCCTTTGGTTAATGCATCTTAGGGTAAGCAGTTTTTGTAGAATTTTGATTATAAAATCTTGTATTTCTTAAAATGTTTAATTTCAATCAAAAAAATTTTGTAATATACATTAATAGAGTATTGACTAGTAGTTCATGTAAACCATGGAAATATTAATGCTTTACATGAATTACCAATAATTGATCCATTAATTCATTTATTATTTTGATGAATACATGATAATGATTAATAAAAACAGTTTACATCGATTGACAATAAACAGTGTTGATAACAATAATGTTGTTATATAATATATAGTACGTTTGCTATATAATAATACTTTTCTAGACTTGTTGTATTTTGTAATAAACACGAGTGATGCGCTTCCGTTCGCGAAGTAATAATAAAGATGGACTTATACTTAAAGGGGACAATAGCTTTAATGATCTTTTTAACATTGTAGCAGATGGTAGAATAAACGAAAAGTCAATAAAGAAATTCTATTACAAAGATTTATCTACATATCTTATAATCAGAAGAACGTAATCTATTACATTTATTGTATTAGTAGAAGGTTATGCAAAAGAATAACTCGTAGAATAACTATTGACTTTTAGTTATATTAATATAATATTAACTATATTGATTAAAAATTAATATTGACTAACTGATAATAACTTATTATAGAACTGATAATAACTGATTGATGAGAATATAAGCTGCCTATTTCATTCATAACGTGAATAACCAAAAAGAATTTGCGATTTCCTTGACGGAAAATGCAAGAACTTCGATCTCGTGGTATTTCAGGCATCTTGTATTATCGGATATTTTCGATCGTCTTGTTGTAAAATATATGATTATAACTAATAAAATTGTGCAAGTGCTAGAGGGATAGTAGCTCCAGATGTATGTCATATTCCCTATGCCACCATAAAAAATGTTTGCTATTTATTTTAGAACCCTTTATGTATATTATTAGACAAAATTCTTAGAATTCTATAAATCTAAGAAAATTCTAATCAACTGCTAAAGTCCTGCTACAAAACCAAAAACATTATACACCACTTTATCGATTCTCAAAAGTCCTGTTACATAAATTTATAATACCTGTATATAGTCTGTACCATAAGAAGTGAAAGTGACTCATCGATTTCGAAGATGATATATTAAATATCACACATATTTCTGTTTATTTTGATAACGTTAGAAAAGTTTATAAACTTTATATCTGCGATTTATATTAGCGGTGGTCCAACTCGGGTTACCTAGACCGAGTTAGTAGCAGAATTCCAAAATCTGTAAATGCGCAAACTACGCTTTGGCTTGAATTGGTTGATAGTTGGTATTAATCGATAGATGGCTTAGTTTATATACTTTTCTTTCACTCATGTTATGGTATTTTTTAGGTAATCGAATATTCTTATTAAGATAGTTACTAAATTACTACTATTAAGATAAGTACTGTAGGGAGTACATTTAATATTTACTGTAATTCAATCAGCAACAACCAGAGTCATAGGCATCGATTTTTGAAAATACGTATGGATGCTGAAAAAACTGAAATGGTAAAAGAGTCAAACAACAAACATAAAACTGTTACCAATATTGGCTGCTCTTATTGAAGCATTCCACGTCTTCTAGAGGCAACATCAAGTCTTCTAAAAACATTTCAAATCTTCTAGAAGCAGTATCAAATCTTCTGAAACCATTGCAAGTTTTCTGTAAGTAGTATCAAATATTCTCGGGTAGTAGCATTTCCTCTGGAAACATTTTTTGCTTTCTGCAAGCAGTATCAGGTCTTCTAGTAGAAGTATTAAATCTGCTGGAAGCATTTGAAGTGCTCTAGCAGCAGTATCCAGTCTTCTAGAAACATTGCAAGTCTTTAGAAAGCATTGCAAGTCTTTTGAAAGCATTTCAAGTCTTCTAGAAGCATTTCAAGTTTTCTGAACGCTGTATTAAGTCTTTTGAAAGAATTTGAATTCTTTTCTGAGCATTTAAAATCATCTGGAAGTAATATCAAGATTTGTAAAAGCAGCCGCCTGGACAGTATTACATATCCACGTATCCGGCGCCTATGCATAGAATTTAATTAATGAAAATAAAAAGATAAAAACTAACGAGTCTCTTTTAATAATGAGTTGCTCAGTCACGACAGGAGCGTAGAAATATATGACAGTATACCAGATCATAAAAAATGTTAAACTGTTTCAAAATATAAATTACTATAATTGTATAACAGCATAATAAAAGCTTATATTGAATTTACACAAAATTTAACGGAACGTGGGTTTAATGAAAATAATTTTGTTCCATTTTTAGACGGTAAGGTCATCAGAGAGAACAATAACAAAATTAAATTTGATTTTTTTTTTTAATTTGAATACGGTTTTAGCTATGAAATATAGAATAGCAAAAATTTCAGAACCTAATTTATTTAACCTTAATAAGTTAAAATCAATTTTTTTCCCAACATGTAACCTAGATTAGTCAAACTTCTCAGTGTTGGTGTGGGGGATGGTCCATCTCACAGAGATATCGCAATTGACACTATACTATATAAGAAGTTAATTTACATTCCAGGTTTGACCGATAAATTAGTGAAAATGTTTAAATATTTTTTAAATTGTAATAATACAAAGATCGCTGAACTTTATCCAATTAAATCTAAGCCTATTTTTACCAATTTTAAAGATCCAACACCCCTACACTATAAATCTGGGGTTGTGTATTCCTTTTTTTTTGGGCGGTTGTGATAACTGTTATGTGGGATAAACGTCTCAATGGTTAAACAATAGAATTAGTGAACAAAAAAGCGATATAGGTTGTAATAAAAGATCGTGTGCTCTTGCAAACGCAATCTGAATATTGGTTATATATTTGATTTTGAGAGCTGTTTTGTGCCACAGCAACCACCCAAAATACTGTTAATTATAGAACGGATATAGACTCTTTAAGTTGTATTTATTCACACATTTTTTATTTTTGTAGAAATACACTTAAAAAACCATAATATATCGGTAGTTCTTATATAGCTAACGTAATTTAAATTCGCGCACACCTCGCTTCACGAAAAGTTGTCGCAGTTAGTTTCTTCACTCACATCATGGTTTTATTTCAGCTCTTTATTCCGATAAACGTTATATCCAAAAACAGCGTGGTTTGTTTTTCTAAAGGAAATATTTAGACGTAATATCGTTATATTTAATTGTTTTTTAGCCAGTTTCATTACAACCGTAACTGTTAAATCTTGACTTGTTATATTGTTGTAGTCATTTTCGCTCCCTGAAGAAGATTCAATATAGAATCGAAATATTGGAGTGATTAATTGATTGTCATTTTGATCAAATATCCTACCCTAAAATAAAAGTTACTTGGTTTTGCTAACGGAATAAACAAATAATTCATACGATATTATAACGGTTATAGCAACTTTTATTCTTATTGTACTACTCTTTTATAGTTTAGCCTTTAGATGCTTAAATATCAAGCCAAACTTTATTTTTATTCGTAATTGGGGATTACATTTTTAGTCGATAATATGTCACTCATTGTGAGACGATTAAACCGTATGCAATTAGTTAGCGATTGTTGTGATGCCTGAACCACCTTCGAGTTCATTGTGAATCATAGTATCAATCGTAATCGTGATGAGTAAAATCCGTTGGTTAATAATTGATGTGTTTTATTCATTTGATATTGCGAAGCATATCGAGATCCATTCAGTCAGACCAAAGCTTTAAATTGAAATTGCTTTATACTTATTGATGGGGTTTTCCAGACCATTATTATTTTTAAACTCCATTAGGCTATTTTAGATAATCGAGGCCTATACGTATAAAAATACGTATCGTATTTCGATTTTTTTATCGTATATAAAGTATTTCTATACGTACGAGTCCAACAAGATTGTTATTGTAAGGACTATGCAAGGTTAACGTTAAAAATTGATGATATTGCGATTTTATTTCAAAAGTTAATTTTTGTGGCATATTCATGTACTTTCGTAATATTTATTTTTTCATTTTCGCGTAACTTCAAGGAGATTTAAACCGATATTTCAGTACTGATCGAGGATTAAGCTTAAGAATGTGATATTGTACATCAAAATCGGTAGACACGTGAAATCCTTGTTCTATCCTTAATATAAATTTAGTTGAAATAATCGTTTAAACATATATATGCATGTTTGATTATTAAATCGGCTATCGCGGCGATTTATAGAGCGCGCAGAATCAGAAATATTGATGACAAAAGCACCCCGAAACCGACAGTCAACCTCTCCGAGCTTACGTGCAGCTTTTCCAGCAGCCCGATCTCCTAACTCCCTAACCGAATAAGCAGTTCCCTCCGCACAGAAGACGCGTTCATTCCTGCTGCTACCGTTATTTTTATTGTAATTGTAACTTATTGACACTTTTTATTCCCGCGTCATCTACACAGATTGCACAAGTAATTTTCATTTTGTTAACAATGACGAATATTTTAATTCAACAGTCAGGTGCGTAAAAACTTATAATAGTTACTATTTTTAAATGATTACTTAACAATACGTGGTTTAGCAGTCTTCATAAACATCCTGTTTAATTTTGATAAATATTATCCATATCATATTTATTATTCAAACAAAATATTATTTTTTAGGTGTTTAAAGTGACATGGAAATCCAAAGAGTATGGACATCTCGATACGCAGTTTTCATAATTCTTTTCATTCTATTATGCTCTTACAATTACTTCCAACCAGCTGCTTTGGTCAAAGTGGTCATAATAAACAATATTACGGTCAAACCAGGTAAAAACATACACAACATAAAGCTATTTTAATAAGAAAATCGTTTTACGCACCTTACCCTTGAAATAAAATTAAAAGATTAAGTTATGAATGAAACCCTTGTTATAAGACTTAATTTATACAATTTGTTTTAGTTCAAGATATTTCAAACGATAATGACCCCCGCTTTCTTATAAACACTCCCAAGTGTAAAATAGCAAATTTAGACGTATGGAATGAAGAGGTTGCAAAACTGTTCGCTAAAGAATCCTATGTTTACTGTTCAAAACATCCTCTTTTGACTTACATCGAAAAGAATGCTACGTATGCAAAAGTGAAAATAGACCGCAATGCTGGACGTCAATACACCAAAAATTCGATAAAATGCTGTTATAAATGGTTGGAAAGGTCAAGCACTGCACCGGTACCAGATGAAAATATTACGTAAGAATATTTAATTTATTTATTTAATAATCTGTATTTTTCAAAATATCTGAAACATTCCAAATTTGATGTATTTAACAACACAATCGTTAATCTCTAAGAAATCATTTTGAATTTTTAGTTAAGTTTTATAAATACGTTCTGAGCCGGACCTATGAGTAATATCTTTTGTATAGTACGGAAAACAACAATCTTATCAAAAAATTTTAATTGGTAATTGTTCATAGGTTACGTTTGTATGGGTTCTATCGGTACATTAAATTTGAATATAAAAATCTACTAAACCAATCGTGAGAATAACATTTCTGTCGTTTGTCCACAGCGTAATATAACGATCTAATTGAAAAATTTTCCTGACAATCTTAACGCACTCAAATAGTTAGTATAAAGATCCCAAACATACAAAAAATGTTATGTAAAAGAATTTCAAATACATAAAATGTCATATGTTACATATAATAGTACCTATGCAAAATATCTATATTAATTAGGATGTAATAATAAGATTCTAGCAAGTAATGAAATATCTAAAATTAATCTTGATGGACATATAGAAATAATAAAACAAAAATTTGCACTTTAAGACGATGTAATTTATCAATTTTTGATTTCGTTTAAAAAACAGAATCTAACTTCAAAATGTTGATTTACCGTGCAATTCACATTCAGCGTTTAATTTTTAATGTGATGTTCTCTTTTGGATATATAGTGGACTCGCGATAACGTGAACAGAATAAAACCGTGCCTGTTCAAGCTACCGAACTTGTTCACCTTAAAGAATGTCTTTTCTTCTATTTACATTACTGCAAATTTATAAATAATAATGTTTGTTGACGTAATTTTAAAAGTTTTATTTATAAGTTTTTAACAAAATTTATATATTATGTAAAAAATATGAAGTTTTCTTCGCTTGTACTTTCTTGCTTGTAATGCTTCTTAGGACAGCTTTTTCATGAATACGTTTTAAAACAATTATTTCACTAAAACCGATATTATTGTTTTCGGCCCATTGTATTGCAGTTTCTAAACACTTAATTGCGTTAGCATTTGTTATTGTATGGGTGGTATCCACTCTGGAATCGTTTTCTTCTTCGAAAATATCGGCTTCTTCTTCAGTTATATTTTCTTCTTCTGAAATGTTTTGAATTTCATAAACGTCGCTATTCCATAGCTCAACATCTTTAAAATTGTAGTTGGCCTAAAAATTATTTGGACATATTATAATTTCAACTGAAAAGTGTGTAACCAAATTGTGCACTACTTACAGGTTGAATTTTTTGTAGAAGTGATAGGGTGTCTTGAACGATGTGTTCCGTTTCATTTCTCCAGATTTCTTGCAAAGTTGACAGCGGTAGTTCATCTTCATCATCATACTCTTCATTACTTCTTATTTTTTTCCAACATTTTTGTAAAATTGTTGGTTCTAATTTCTACCATGCTGCTGCCAAAGTTTCCACAGCAAACTTAAGTGATATTTTTTTCAGTGCACTTCCAACTTCTTCTTTACTATGACACAAAATAAAACTTAACAAGCTATTTCTGTAATGCAGTTTCGTGATTTTTAATGCGTTTTGATCCATAGGCTGGATCAAAGCAGTTACGTTTGGTGGTAAGAACATGATAGATATCATTCCATCTTCAGTTTTAAGTTCTTCTTCGGAAGGATGTGAAGGCGCATTATCTAAAAGGAGTAACGCCCTTTGTGGAAGATTTTCATTTTTTAAATATCTTTTAACCTAAAATTCGATCAACTATAGGAATATTTTTTTCACTAACACATCTAATAATTATACCTCTGGAACGAAATTGTCAAAAAACCAAGTTTTAAAAACTGCCGCCGTCATCCAAGCATTTTTGGTATTGGTGTAAATAACTGGGTTATTAAAATTTTTAAAACATCTGGGATTTTTTGCTTTACCAATTACTAGAGGTCGTAATTTATGAGATCCAGACGCATTTGCACATCCAAGAAAAGTTATGCGTTGTTTTGCCGATTTCATACCAGGAGCTGATTTCTCGTCCAGAGAAACGTAAGTTTTGTCTGGTAACAGTTGCCAGTATAAACCCGTTTCATCAGCTTTACAATGGTAAAGTTGATGGTCACATAGGTTCAGTTCATGAATCTTATTCTCCAATTTACGTTTAAAGGGCTGGACAAGTTCAGGTTGAGATGACAGTTTTTCTCCACAGACCTTTAACAGCCTTATTCCATATCGCATTTTAAACTTTTGAAACCAACCATCACTAGCGTTAAATCTTCCTGTATAATATTTGTTAAAATAATATATGGCTCTTTGTTTCATTAAGTTCCCATTAATACGCGCTTGCCTCTCGCGCTGGCAACGAAACCATTTGTACAACGCTTTCTCCATTTTTGGATATTCTGCTTTTTTCAATGTGCATTTTCGACTTGATCTTAATGGTTGACCGAGCATTGCTAATATTTTTGATTTTTTATTTTTTATTGAACACACGGTTGATTTTGCTATGCCGTACTTTCTAGCTAACGCGGAAACACTTACTCCTTTCTCATATTCTTCAATTACTTTAGATTTTTCGCAGAGAGATAAACACTTACTTTTTATTTTCGCCATTTTTAAGAAAACTAAGACTCACAAACGACGATTTCGTCTCCACTACTACACAGCAGCCATCACTTTTCTAACAAGACAAAACGTGTTTGACTTCGTTATTATGAATCACGTTATCGAGATTACGAATTCATGTTACAGAGTAGTATATACAAAAATTTTGGCGTTCACGTTATAGAGTTGTTCACACTAGCGTAAGTTCACATTATCGCGAGTCTACTGTATATATATATATGTTATGTTAAATATATATATATATATATATATTTAACATAACACATTTATTATTTTAACATGATGCTTATGTATCTCAATTACTAATATATTTTCCTGAATATGAAGTCTTTAGTACTTCGAAACTAGTAAAAAATCAAAAGCAATAAACTAGATCGTCTTAAAGTGCAAATTTTTGTTTTATTTGAAACATACATGACATCAAGAAATAAACTGATAAGCCATATATAGGGTGGTTCGGTGACTCGATTCACAAATTAAACCACATGTACTACAGTGAAAATGATTATTCCTGTAACAATTTTTGGTCTGGAATGACGGAGCTATAGGTCATCAAAGTTAAGAAATTTTAACTGATTTTTCTAAATATTTTCAATGTTGTTAAATGTGAAGCGCTGACATTTGGCATAGGGTAAACTAGTAGTAGTCAGAATCATTAGTCACGGTACAGGTGTTCCCAAAATTTATATGCTCAGAACTTGTTTATTCGCTCAAAAATATTATTAAAAAAGTTAAAGTTTATTAAGAACATTTATTTTTACACTTTCCAATAGAAAATGTATTTTAGAAACTTTTATGACTTTTACGAAATTATCGGTGGGATATAGTAATTTCTCCACTTACTCCATTTACCAATATAAATGTAAATTATTATACAACACTTTTTAAAGGTAGAACGTTTGCCAAACGTAGAACGGATTGACTTGGTTTATTGAATGATTTTTCTGCAGCTGATAATCCGATACCATCGCTGTCTTTGCCAGTATATACAGGGTGAGTCAGAAAGATTGGGAAATCGGAATACCGAAGAGATAACATCAAAATATGACGATTAAACTTAATATCTCTTATACAAACGTCGGTAGTTTTCGAGGCACAGGGTATTGGAAGTTAAATTTTTATTTCTAAATTTCCTGATAATTTTGAAGCTTTTTGTACTATTAACATAAAATTTGACAGTTTCATGTTTTCGAGCATGAAAAATACGAATTTGATACTTGCTTTGTGATTGCTTGTAGAGGGCGCTTGATACACACTGTTCGTTTGATAATCAAATCATCAAGTGTTTGCCTGTCGAGCTACAACTAATAAGAGCTACAAATCATACTGAGTATTCAATTTTACATAAAACAGGTACTCTTACTTAAACCGGCTAAGTCTATCGGTATTCGAATTATTTACATTTAAATGTATTGTTTTTCGCTGTTCGTTTGATAAATCAAGCCATGACTCTTTTGTTATATGAGGTATGGTAAATTTAAACCACAAATTTGAAAGACTTTTCAATTCTACACAAGAAAGGTTATCTTGCTTAAATTGTCTAAGTCTACTGGTTTCCAGGTTATCTGCTTTTAACTGTTTCAATGTAATATTTTCATTGAATTAATTTAATAAATTTTACATCAATAGCACAGTAACTATAGTAAAACACAGTAACGATAATTTAGTTACTGTGTTTATAAGTAGATAAGTGATAAGATATGTGTAGCAATAGCACAGTAATTTTACTAGTACATTTTACAATTCGTTTTATTAAAGACCTTTGAATAATAAATAATATTTGAATTGCAGTCGCAGCATCTTGAATTTTACGCCTCAGCCGTTCGATTGAATCAATTCTGTTTTTGTACACCATATCTTTAATTTGTGGCCATATTGAAAAATCCGGTGGGTTTAAATCTGGACTTTTCGGTGGCCATACATATTCACCTCCACGGCTGATCCAACGATGCGGAAAATATTCATTTAAATAATTGTCCAGAGGAAAACTATAATGTTGTGGTGCACCATCTTGCATAAACCACATGTCTTCCTTTAAAACGTCTGGTAGCTCAAGTAAAAGGTCATGTAGATGATCTTCAAGAAAACTTAAGTACACACGTCCATTTAATTTGGGAGGGAATTAAAAAAAAAATTCAATTCAATTCCATGAATAAATTGAATATTACGCCACACCAAATATTGATTTTAAATTCGTGTTGAAAATGTCTTTCCCTCGCAGCACGTGGATTCACGGAATTCGATAAGTGATTAAAATAATTTTTCCAGTTTAACACGCCCTGTCTTGTAAATGTCGCTTCATCAATGATTAGAATCTGGTCAACAAAATTTTCATTTTCGCGTAATTTGTTTTGTAAAAAATGGGCATAATGTAGGCGTGCTGCATGATCCTGCGGCAATAAGTTTTGAACGGGTATATAATGATATGGCCGGATTTCTTTTTTTTAACTCTACACACTGACTATTGACTTATTCCGGTTGCAATAATTAATCGGCGGGTACTTACAGATGGATTTTCTGCAATTCGAATCAATTCGATCTCTTCTTATTCGTCAGCGCCAATTTTTTTTTGTCGAACCATTGCTAATTTTAAGACGAAAAGACCCCGTTTCTCCAAGGCTATTGTACAGATACTCGCCAAATAGGATATAACTCCAAATATCTTCGGGCTGCTGTTAAACCATTAGAATTGACTGCAACAAAACAACAAATCATATCTCGCATATTATTATTAGAAAACTCACTATGTCGTGGCATTTTCAAATTGGTATAACTCTATTGATGGCAAAATGATTATTGCACACTATGATTAGAACAATGTTGACAATTAGCCAGCAATTGTCGAAACGTGGGCGAAAAAACAAACCAACTTTGCTTATGTTAAAAAATAAAAATTTTAAAAGCATTTAAATGTAAATAACCTGAAAACCGTTAGACTTAAACAATTTGTACCTTTTTTATGTAAAATTGAATACTCTGTATAATTTTTTATCTGTTATTAATCGTAATTCGACAGACAAAAAACTTATGATTTGATTTATCAAACGAACAGTGTGTATCTAGCGATCTCTATAAGCAGTCACAAAACAAGTTTGTGATTGCTACAAATTCGTACATACAAATTCGTATTTTTCATGTTCGAAAACATAAAACTACCAAATTTTTTGTTAATAGTATAAAAACGCATTTAGCTCTATCATGTCCATATCTAATAATTCTATTTTATTTTCCCCCTTATATTTATAACAACATTTTTGTAATTGAATGTTTGTCCATTTCATTATTTCGGATAATATGTCCTCATAAAATATAATATTGCACATTTTATCAGGCGTGGGAGATGTAATTTTATTTGCATTACCTTGAAGACCGAGAAGATTGATTGCAGTATTGTGTTTGAGGGTCCTACGTTTTTTGATAATTGAGGTTCCATTTTCCATTGAAATGCATTTCAGCCATAAAAACATTCCCCCGACTCTTCTTGATTGTGTGTTTCGTCTTCAGACAAAAAATATTCGAATCTGAATCGTGCCTGCTATTTATTATATCGTCGTTGCTATCACTTACATCACTATCAATTATTTCATTATACCACCCACAGTACACAAACTCGTTGTTTGGATGTGCTTATTTTATCAGCCATTGTAACCAAGTAAACAGCTATATTAAAACTGTCGTAAAGTCTACTAAACTCGGAAAAAGCGGCATTTGTAAATTGCGGGGATTTTTTTAAGTAATAATAAGGCGCTTTTTCATAAATAATAAAAAGAGATATATTTACGAAGGTAGGTAGAACGACACGTAAATAAAGGAATGTAGGACCAAGAATTCCCGAAAATAGAACTGTCGGAGTCTGTGAGACTCCAGGTCAGCTGTTATGGGTTAACAGCTTTTAAACTGTTATACATAAATTATGCTTATGAAGTAGGCATTAACTTAAGATTATTTAAAAATTTTAAGTTGTTTAAATAATATAATAAACAAACATTAACTAAATCATTATAATTTTGAAAGCTATCAAGAAGAAGTTTTAATTTACGCTAGGTTTATTTTTAAAAAACATATGCTCAAAAAGATTTTCAGATATAGTATGTCTTCGTGATGAATGTTGCAAAATTGAGCAACCGTTCAACTGCAGCTGATGATGGTGTATGTTGGTGTTATATTTTATAAATATTTGTTTTATTAATTTGTAGTCATAGAGCATTTGTTTAGTTGTTCTTCTGTCTTCCAAATACTGTAAAAACTTTAACTCCAATTTATTTTTTGTTAATGATGTTTTTGTATTTATCACAATTTTCATTTTCTTTGAAATCAAAAAAAAAATAATTCCAGGTTGAACATCAATTAAAAATAGGTTATCATCACTTCCTTCTAGAACAGTGTTTCCCAAAGACTTTTGGCCCACGGACCCCTTTTCTTAGTCAAACCTTACCGACGGACCCCCAGGGTAAAAAACTACATAATAGAAAAATGAAGACTTTAACTTTGTTAGATAAATGAAGGTTATATATAAAACTTCTTTCTCGCTAATTAATAAATTTTATTATTTACTCAATAACCGGTTTTCGACCATAATCAGGTCATCATCAGTTTGAATCTACAAAAAAGCAGTAAAAAATCAAATAATCGAATTAATTTAAATTTAAATGTTCCTTATAAATAAAATAAAATAATAAAAAAACTTACAGTCAAGTATTAAAATATTAAAAGATCGACGAACCATGACAAATTGACAAATATAACTTGCAAAGACCACTAAACAATTAACAATATGCTAAAACAACTGATATAAAACTTATCGATATGTTTACAAATATAAATATAAAAGAGCAAAAACTTACATATCTCAACACTTAACACAATCAAAAACAAAACAACTATCAGGTGAAATATTATAATATTTAAAGCAGCATGTGTCAAAAATCGAACAAAAAACTAGAAAGAAACAATATATACGAACAAGGATAGGACGAGGATGTTAAAAATGGAACAAGTTCTTAAGGCGGATCCTTTAAATTTTCATGTTTTATATAAGTGAATAATGGTTTGTAAAATAATTGAACTTGTTCATTAATTAAAGTGACAGAAGGGTTTTTCTTATAGGCAGATATTTCTAGATATTCAAGCAGATCAAGTTTCATGCCTTTGCCACATGAATGAATAAGTTTAACGTTGTCGTAATCTATTTTGTGTCCTGTCTCTATGTGATGTTGGTATATATTAGAATTAGGTTTTTGTTTATGTTCCTTTATTCTACAAGCGAGCTTTCTTCCCGTTTGGCCGATATATATGGAGTCACAATTGTGACATTTAATTGAATAGACACCACTTTTATCTAGTTTTTTAATTTTGCGGTTATGGTTAGACAAGAGATTAAGTATTGTGTTCCTATTCGAAAAAGTCAAACATGTATTATATTTGGAGAATATAGGTTTTATTTGGTTAAGACAATGGTTGAATGGTATGGATTTATAGATATTTGTGGTAGGTTCTTTCTTATATAGAGGATCAAGTTGAAGCTTTTGTTGACGGATGATTCTAGATATCAAATGATCCGGAAAACCATTATCAGAAACCAGTTTTAAAATGAATTTAAGTTCGTTGTTGAAATTGTATTCATTAAGCGGATATTTATGGATCCTATTTATAAGAAACCGAAAATTGGCCAATTTTTGGTTCATTGGATGGGAGGAGTCATATGGGATGGTTGTAGGAATTGAAGTAGGTTTACGATAAATATTAAATTTTGGAATGCCATCGTTATTAGTGATGGTGAGATCAAGAAAATTAAGGTTATTTTCTTTTTCAACTTCAATTGTAAATTTTAGTAGACTGTGGATGTTATTTATGTAATCATGAAAAAGGCTTAGGGAATGATGGTCACCGTTCCAGACACAAAACACATCGTCCACATATCGTATCCATTTGGTGATGTTTTTGGCAAAGGGATTGTTGATATTGTTAATGAAGTTCGCCTATCTTAAAAAATTCATTATCAAACGTGCAGTAATTCTGAGTGATGATATGCTTAAGTATCAAATTAAGATGTTCTGAGATTTTTTGATCTTTAAAATTAGTATTTGATATCTTCAATGATTATTTTAAAGATCGTGTCTTCAAATCTTTGAGTAAGGTCCGAATGGAGTGCCGTTAATTGTTGACAATAAGCAAGCAAATCTTCGTCTCTATTTTGAAAGATTTGGAAACTGAGAACATTCTCCTCTTCCCAAGTTTTGTTTGTATAGCAAAAGTTTTGCAACAGAGGTAGATGTTGCACATTTAGTTTTGATTAAATTTAGTGTGTCACCTTATAATTTCAAATTAGTCTCGTTGAATATGGCAAATAAATTAGTCATATAAGCGATGTCTTTACTCTCCAGGAATTCCAACATTGAATCAAAAAGCGAATAGAAGCGATTCAAACACGCACCTTTAGACAACCGTCAACGATTATAGTCATCAGCATTTTCCAAACAAAGTTGAGCAAATAATCTCTCATTTAAGGCATTCCTTTTGATTTTATTAACTGGTCTAGTGACATAATGTAGTGATTCATGCAAACGTCCACTAAGATTTTTTTGCCACCAAATGATGTCGATGAATAACTCAATGTACCGATAGTACATTCGGTATGACTTGTTTTAAGTACGCCAGAAAGCCTCGGTGTCGTCCTAGCATTGCCGGAGCACCATCAGTAGCAATGGAGATGATATTAGTCAAGGATATAGCTTTTACATCAAGAAATATTTTTAATTCAGCAAATAATGTTTCACCTTTCGTATCATTTTCCAAACATTTAGCAAATAACAATAACAGTCATCTCTCTGAGATGTTGTCCCTATAAGTTCCTGCAATTTCGATGTTTTCAAATATTTTTCTTTGAGTGTTTGAAAAAACGTTAAATCCTTATCTTTTTTGTCACTACGGATTTTTATGAAATGTTCCTTAAGCTTAGAAGGTTTCATTGAATCGTTTGACATCGTTTTATTACATAAAAGACAGAAAGGTAAAGTACTACTTCCTAGTGACGGAATAAAGCAATTAAAAAATTATACTTCTTTTTGTCCAACACTCGGAAAATTTGTTGTATGCGCCTTACATCACGCACAAGACAGAACTAAATTGTTGTATACACTCACTAGTTGGTGAAGGGATCCAAGCTATTCCTGTTTATACAAGATGGAACAGGCATAAGCCTGCATCGCGATTCCTGTTATTACTTGTATAAAATACAATTACGTACAATTTAGTACGATAAAGTACAATGCACCTGTCTATATTTATATTTTACTGTATTATTAGATTTTTATTATTATTTTAACTTCCCTGTTAAAAAAAATGTGTCTCAATTTATTTATTTTTTATTAAACCTTGCGCGGACCCCCTGACGTTGTTCAGGGACCCCTAAATCGATTTTAATTTTCCGAGGACCCCCTGAATGACCCTAGGGACCCCTTGGGCTTCGTGTGGACCACTTTGGGAACCACTGTTCTAGAATATCATCATCAAACAAATACTAACATTTGTTTATAATAAGTTTTAAGAACAATTCTTTGTTTACTGCATGTTTAACGGACGGTATTGTTACTGCTAATTTAGCTTCAAGAGAATCATCATTCATTGAATTTAAGAATTTAAATCGTTGTGATATCTGTATACCAAGTTTTCAACTACAAATTGAAGATTTTTTATATTCAACTTTCTAGTTTATCTAATTTTACTTTTAATGTTATAATGGTTGGTAAAAGATAACCATTGAAAGTATTTTTTTACCCTGTAAAAAGGCGACGAGACTTATCTCGCCAAGAGTCCCTCGAGATATATTATCTCAATTTTTTTAAACTGTCTTTAATGTCAAATTTTTCGTACAACAGTTTTAATTTACCTTTCTTATCAATAATTTGCTTAATTGAAATATACAGCGAATTCATTCTGGTGATTGCAGGATAACAATGTATGTTATATACAGTCTTAATAATTTCACCTATTTTTGGCCTGCCTGATTTGTTCCATAATAATACTATAATAATTGTTATCCTTCTCTTGTTTAGTTTTAAATATTTGATTGGTCTTAAGAATGTTACTTAAATTAGCACATCACTTATGTTTTGGTAGTGTATGCCCATCATTCAAAGTACCAATTTTTCTCATCACTGTTAGCATCCATTTCTTCCTGTTCATTTATAGAATATTTATTGCCAAATTCTTCCAACAAACCTTTGACAAGTCACTGGAAAAGAACGACTATTAAGATTGTAGTCATCGATGTATAGAGACGCTCATAAAGCTGCTTCTTTTACCATACTAAATGACAGCAGTAGAACAAACAAATTTAGTATTGTGCATGATCTATTTAACTTTAAAAGGTTGACTTTTGTGTTTTACTTCAATTTGGTGAGATCAAAATTTTCTGCTAATGACCCTAAAACCCATGCTGAAAAATAAGTTTCGAACACTGTCTTTGCACAACTAACAACAATGGGACCATAGATTGCACCACAAACTTTATTAATTCGTTATTAAATATTTCTTGGCACTCAGTCTTTCTCTGTTTGTTGATAAAAGAATTTTCTAAAGTTATCTGCAGAGCCGCGACGATGTAGGGCAAATCGGAAATGAGTTGTAGCTCCTTCTCTGAGAACTTACTTTCCGCCTATGTTCTTGGCATTATTCAAAACTTCCTTGGTATTTTACTTGGATATGTTTAATATAATTTGACGTAGAAGGAAAGCAACGTTTTAACCGAAGCAGCCGAACATATCATATGCACCACCGAACTGGTGGTGCATATGAAAAGGACATGTATACTTGTTCCCCATCTTCATTATGTAAAAATCTCTTTGTGGTGGACTATCGAAACTCTTATCAAAACTCCAAAATTCTCATCCATTTAGCACATGCGACTCGAAGGAAAGTTTAAAATACTAAGGACCTACTTTTTTATTTTCACAGAAAGCTCTATATCTCTTTGGGTCTTATGGGCTATCAGAGCATAACTATCATTAGTTTGTTGAAATAAAGAAAGAAAGGGGGCCACTAGTGTCACAAGTGGTATTTGCTGAAAAACAAGTATTCGTATCATTTATTTTCCTTTCTGCATTTATTGAGATAATTAAAATTGTAACTCGCAATCATTAAATAGGTAATAGTAATATCTCTTAAAAAAATCCAAAACCCTAAGCTAAATATTATATATACTAAATACTTTAAATACTAAATATCTACTATTTTTATTTTAATTCAGTGGGACGCACTGATCTTTAAAACAGCAGTAGATGATATGCAAAGGTATAACACCACAGTAGTCGACTGCTTAAGACATTTAAAATTCAAAAGCCCAACAAAAATAGAACAAAAAGTACAATGAACTGATCTCTTTTAATTAAGATGAATGGAACATTTCATTTGTAGCTCTAAAATACGTGCATTACTACATGTAACTTTTTGAACATTATGTAACATTGATGGATTGGGAGACTTTGAAGTGTTTCTATGACTTTTTTCCTACAGATTTTTAAACCAATCTTAATCTTTGAAATCAAAGACTTTCATAGTACCATTTTCTTCTTTAGTTTTACTTCTTTTCGGGACAGCCTATATCTATTTACTCGATAGATCAGTGTATTCTTAAAGGTAACTTTTAGCTTCGTTTTTAATACTTGATGTCAGACTGTTTTCTTCTAATATTGGAATAAAAGTCGGATTTAGTAAATAAGATTTTTTAGTGGATATTTATAGATTCAGTTGTATCCATTTTGTTTGATTTATTTTGTAACAATAAGAGGAAGAAAATTATATATAGTTTATTAATTTATTTGCTTAATCAGCATCTATGTTTTGAAATTTGGTTGCCTAATTGTTGCTTGCGGTTTTTCTTGATACCTCTACAGTTCTTGCCCAAGCAGCTTAATGATTGTCAACTATCAGCTTTTCAGCTTCAGCTAATGTAATTTAATCTTATTCTGATATACATATACTGTAGACTTGAAACTAAAGGTCGATACATTCAACATGTTTGACGTTCTGATTGTCCCACCACCACCACATACGAACTCTAGCTCTAGATTATCTATAAGACCTAAATATCTTCCACACTGGGAATTAGTATCCCAGTGAGGAATACATTTTCTTACTGTTTCAATATCAAGATAATTGTAATTTGAGTATGAATTTCTTTAATGGACTTGTGATTGCTGAATGTAAACATACAGAACTAAAATAAAATATTTACTTCAAATTTTAAAGTTTATTATGTTAAAAGCATCAAATTTGAATTCTTGGGATATGAACAAGTCTCGTTCACACCATTATAAAAATAATTCGTATAATTCTGTTTTTGTTTTAGCATACCGAAGAACTGTATAGATTTTGATGAAGAAGTAGTGATAAACAATAAGACTGTAATGGTAACATGTCGTGATGCGAGATATTCGCGCTCAATAGTGTACAGTAACGTCCACGTAGCAATAACAATTAGTAACAAACAACACATGAACCTGCAAGAAAATAAGGAATCGTTTTCAGCAAATAAGACAAAACCGATTAGTTTGTTAATAATCGGCATCGACAGTATTTCCCGTTTAAACTTTTATAGAACGATGCCTACAACGAAGTCATTTTTAGATGAAAATGATTGGATCGAGTATATAGGTTACAATAAAATGGGTGAGAACACATTTCCGAATCTAATGGCGATGTTGACGGGGAAATCTCCTGATTATGCATATAAACAATGTGATCCCACGATACGTGGCAAATTGGAAACGTGTCCTTTCATTTGGAAAGATTATAAAAATCTCGGATACGTAACAGCGTATGGAGAAGATGAGGATACAATATCAACGTTTAATTATAAGAAAAAAGGGTTCGTTGAGAGCCCAACCGATTTTTATTTCAAAACTTATATGCACGGCGCTTCGAAGTTATCGACAAAAATCGTTGATGATATGCATTATTGTACTGGTCCGGAACAAAGTGGAGAGCGAATATTAAATTTAGTCAAAGATTTTTCAAACACTTTTTATGGGCATCCGATATTCGGTTTATTTTGGATGAACAGTTTTAGTCATAACAGAGTAAATTCACCCACTCGCCTTGATAAAAAAGTTGCGTCTTTCCTCAAAGACCTCAAAAACGATGGAATTCTAAATGAGGTGATGATTATTTTTATTAGCGATCATGGAATGCGTTTTGGAAAAGTTCGACAAACCACAAGCGGTTGGATAGAAGAGAGATTGCCTTATTTGTACTTCTGGATACCACCTTGGTTGAGACAAACACGTCCAAAAGAATACAATAATTTACGAAATAACGCGAAGCGTTTAACTAGTCCATACGATATGTATATGACAATACAAGATATATTGGTGCTTTCTAACTTTACTTATACCCCTGTACAAAGCGACAGTTGCCCTATGTGCCAATCACTTTTTAAAGAAATTCCAGAGCCGCGGTCTTGCGAAGAAACTGGAATAAGCACACATTGGTGCACTTGTAATGGTTACGTGCCAATAAAGCCAGATAACAAATTGGTAGGTCAATCTGCTAAAATTACCCTAGAATGGATTCAATCCAAAATACAAGAATTAGTTCCCGGCACAAATAAATGCGCAAGTTATACATTAGCAAAAATTATGAGTGCTAGTTTATCTGCCGATTCAATTAATACAAATGATAACACCACAAGCACGCACATATTGTTGATGTTTGAAACGAAGCCTAAAGCTATTTTCGAATCAACAGTTACTCTAACACAAAGTATTGATGATAATTCTAGTGGTAGTCAATCCTTTAAGGTGTTGTACGTCAGCAGACTGGATGAATATAAGCCACACAGTGGTTGTATAGAAGATGCAAGAGCCAAAAATTATTGTTATTGCAAAAAACGTTAGATAATCATCGATAATTATTAATTAAATAACATAATTGAACGAATGCTAAAAAATGGATTATTTCTTTTTTGCTTCGTTTGGATGTCCTATATAAAGTATGTGGTAAGTATCAAAATATGATCTAAACTATCTTATAAATCACTATAAAAATATGTAACACGTCCAGTTCAATACAAGTACGCCTGTCAGGCACAATGCCTACATTGTTTTGATCAAGTTGAAACTTCAATACGCAACATACTGCATATGCGCATGATCAGTCACAACCAATGTATCGTTTTCAAACTCAATGCATACTAACTCAATCGGCAAAAGAGAGAGAAAATATCGAAAGTAATAATTGTTGATGCATGGTGCAGATTAATAACCATCTGAATCTGTCCCATAGGCCAGATTTTTCACCTTTTGATTTTGATTTGGACTATCTAAAGCTCATTTGTTAAGTAAAATGTTTGAATAATAATAAAAAAAATCAATTACTGGTGGAAACTATAAAATATTTATTAAAAGATGTCGGTGCTACAAATTTGTTTCGATATTAACTATCGTTTTCAGACACGACTGAAATATTAATAGGCGACATAAAGGATTAAACAAAAAATTATCAGCAGTACACGATAATAAGAACATAAAAATATTTCATAAAATTTACGTGAAACGCTACATATATTTAAAAAACCAAATTGTCAAAGACGTTCAGCACGTAATAAATATTTAATATTATTATTATGACCTGTATAGTTATGACCTGTCTTCTATCCTGTGGTGATTCAAGGTCAAACTTTTGTAAGAATTTGCTTATCGCCATGTTCAGACATTATATAAGCCATTATTATACGTAACACCCTCTATTTATGATTTTAACAACCTTAAGTTTACTATCTAATAATATTACTATCTAATAAGTTTACATTCTCTCCATATCTAAATAAGATTATAAATTTAGTTTTATAGCTGGTTTCGATATACGACCTGAACGAGTACATACAGGCTTATTTGATTCAGGTATTTGCCGTGTATCTAAACTTGTACTTTCCGTTTCAAGTTCTCTAGTACTACCCTCAGTCGATTGCACATTTGTTGGTTGAACAATATCTTCGAATGCCTTATCAACGACTACAGCAATCTTCGATATAGTGAACACGCAGGGGGAATGCAAGCCGTTCGCTATAATGAGATGTTCGCAATTTCGCTGTAACGAATTTGTTCGTTATATATATTATGAATAATAGAGGCATTGACAGCAAAAGTGGACTAACCCACATATATTATACGCTGGGGTTAGTCCACTTTTGCACTCAACGCCTCAATAATGAATAGAATCATGGGGTGTTTAGAAACATTTTAACATCGACTATGTAATAAGTCGCTTTGTTTTAAAACGGGTTTTGTTCGTCTTAAATATTCTTCAGTAACTTTATTCAAAGAATTCGCGAAACCTTCGGAAATGTTCTCTTCTGTATCAGCGAACCTTTAAATTGTGATATAAATAATGAATTCGATAACAAATCAGATGTAGGTTACCTTTGTATAGTATAGAGAGCCGCTAAAACTTCAGCTCTTGTAGGGGATGTTACATTTACCACTTCTTCCTCATCACCTTCATCGCTTTCTTCATTTTCTTTCCATACTTGGCCTGCATTCACTAATGGTAAATCGATTTCAATTGCTTCTGAAGTCACTACCTCACTGTCAATTGTGCAGTATTCATCAAAACTAACTTGTTTAGGTACTGATAAGATGTGTTGATAATTTTCCCATTCTACATCAGTAAATTCAGCCTACAATGCAGACAATAAAAGCATGTAAAGTAAAAAGTTACTAAGAAGAATTATCGATGAATTTACCATCGTTAGCTAACTGATTTTCCTCATTTTCTTCTTGAGAGTCAGTTGTCCACGCTTTGTTAAAACAATTTTTTATAATGTTTGATGTTACTGAATTCCAAAAATCCGACAACGCTCGTATCGCTTCTAGAATATTTCATTTCTGATTTTCTTCATTCGCTTCTATTGCCAAAATTGCTGCTCTTACAAAACGAGCACGATATTGCTTCTTCATGCACGCAATTATGCCTTGATCAAGAGGTTGGAGTGCACTCGTTGTGTTAGGTGGAAAGTAAATAACCTTCACATTGTCCAAATTGATATCCTTAACATTAAGTGCAGCAGAATTGTCCATCGTTAGCAACACTTTTCTGTTTTGTGCAGCCATGTTTCGCTGGAAACGAATAAGCCATTCTCGAAATGTCACAGACGTTACCCACACATTTTTTTGATTACTATAATGGCACGGTAAATGGGAGCGATCTATTTTATTTAAACATCAGGGACTTTTTTTGACTTTCCTACTATCCACAGATTTAATTTTTCGCTTCCATCTGCATTGCAACATAAAGCTGCTGTTACTCTTTCTTTGTTTTTAGTGCCACCATAACACCTTTTACCTTTAAAATCCATAGTACGGTTTGGCATAAGATTTTAAAAACACCAGTTTCATCAATGTTAAAAACATCTTTATCAAGATAGGCGTTTCTTATTAATTTAAACTCCTGTCTCCACTCATCTACAGTAAGCACATTAACTTTATTTCTTTCTCCAGATATTTCCGTGGTCTGAAATACCGTGCCTACTCTTAAATCTGTGCAACCACCTAGATAAAAAATCACATCCTATTATGTTCAATTCAGCAGTGATTGATTTTGCCTCATCTTGTATGAATATCCCTGTTAAGGAAACATTTTTTGTTCTCATTTCGGTAAACCATTCTATTAATTTTGTTTTCTAGTTCTGGAAATGCAGGTCTCCTCAACTTTTTACGAGAGATATGTTTTTCAGACGCTACGGCACTATCAATACGGTTTTTATTTTTTATAATTATTGATAGCGTTGATTTTGATGTTAAATTTTTCTACAATTTTAGTTTTTGTAATAGCATATTTTTCAACATCCTCCAATATTTCTAATTTCCTTTTTAAAGGAATTGATGTCCTTTTCAAACTCATTTTTTTCAATTAACACTGAACGAACACTTTCTTTCTAAACCATAACACTTTGTACGCTCTCGAAGACTACACACTTGCATTTGAAACTGCAATACGACTTCGAGTCTATACTTCGAGTCGATTGTTTATATAATCGACCTACAGACAAACAAGTTATTCCCCGAATATCACACCTTAGATCTTCGGGGAATACCTCAACTAGTCTTGCATTACCTAGAATACAAAAAAATTCGTGTTCGCAATAACGATAATAGTTTGTATTAAAATCATACTTATGAGATGAAATAATTCTTCGTAGTTCGTTACCTTGAATTTTCGTTATAATGAAAAAAATGGCATATAAAATGTATTGAAGATATTTGTTGCGTAATTTTAATTCGCAATAACGGCCATTGCGTTAAATCGATGTTCGCTATATAGGGGGTTTACTGTACACTATTTTTGTGATAATCATTACAAGGGACTACCAATTCTGGTGTTACAATAGAATCCCTAATCAATTCACTAGTGCTAGAGTTACTTATGTTATCGCTATCATTATCATTAGTTTCTTTATTAGGTTTTCATTCACCCATAAACAAAGCTTTAATTCATCTCTGAAGGCGATGTCGCCTTATCGATAAACCCACTTTTTCATTTTTGACATCGTGTAACTTTAGCTTCTTTATGGGGATGTTAATGGAAGTCGAAGATAAGGAAGGTATGAATGAAGCCCAAAGGAAGAAATTCTTCCAAAAATGTTACCATCGACAAGTGTCGGTTCGATATTCTCGTCCAATGCACAACAGTCGACTTTGTTGTTTGAAATTGATCCCTGGTAGCCATCCACCGAAGGAGTCACTCATCACGTGAGTCTTCAGGCGAAACTTCAGGCCAGAGGCATGCGAAAGTTTTCGACGAAGTCGCACTGGGACCATTAGAAGGCGTGTTCGACATATTACCGTTTTGAAATAGCACTCGATCTTCGGTCTCGTGGTATTTCAGGAAAAACGTCTCGTATTATCGGGTATTATCGATTGTCTTGTTGTATAATATATGATTATATGCCACACGATTTTCAAGCCGAAAATTAAAAAAGAGGAAGAAATAATAAAAAATAATAAAATTAACTGTGCTAGAATAGATCCGTGGTGTACCAGCCGCTCATGTATGTCCCTGCAACAATTCGCATCCATTAACGCTACACAACAACATAAGTAATATTATAAAATAGTAAAATAATATAATGGCAAAAACGTAAGAAAAGAAGGTGATGAAGGTGGTAAAGAATAACAAAGAATCAGAGTAGTGTTTTCGGAGAAGAAAATTATAATGAAATTCCAGAGCGCTCCTAGAGGTAGCACTTGTACTTCCGCTTAAACACCCCCACCGGTAAACCTTTAAATCTCTTCGGTAGAGAATTATACACATTCACAATCTAACATAAAAAACCTCGTTTGAAAAATTGATTCCTATGTTGTGGATTTTCACAGAGATCTGTGTCGCAGATTCAGGTTGTGAATATCAATGCAGTATCTAATGTTGTTGTACGAATAACCAGGCAACCTATGTCATAATTTTATGAAACATTATAAGAATGAAGTAAGCGCCTGGTATACATGTTTAGCCATCGCGCAACTTATGACTAATCAGATTACGTGTTCAAATTTCATATATAAGCCGCAAGCAAGATCCCTGCAGCCTATGAATCTTTCCTATATCCTCCACTGACAAAAAAGGGCCGTAAACTACATCACAGAAGTTAAATTGAGGCAACACCTGAAGATTGCACAACATCCTTTTGGTATCTTGTGTAAGGAGGGATCTCTGTGGAATACAAGACAACAAATACTTGAAACTTCTCATAAGACACAAGGTGTTCCAGCCGAGTCCCACATAGTGCAGGAGAGCTATTAAAGTATCAATGTTTAAAGAGTCAAAAGCTTGCACAATATCATCCGTGATGTACAGTAGCGCAGTTTGACAATCATGCAACTGTCTGAAACCCGACTGGTTAGAAGGTATGCTACCTTTGGTTGTAAAAAAATCTCTTAATTGTCTCTCGAGGACTCTTTCAAACATTTTGGAGAATGTTGATGGATTGGAAGCAAATCCGAATGAGCTTTACAAGTTTATTCTTCGCTACAGGCATAACATTTGATTCCTTCCATAAAAACGGAAACTATCCAGTGTCTATACACACACTAATAATATGCGTCAAGAAAGGTATAAACTGAGGAAAACATAGTAATAACATGGGGTACGAGATATTATCAGTACCGGCAGAACAGGTTTTTAATAGAAGGAAAAAACAATATCGTTTAGTTTTCGATAATTTGTATAATACCTTATTAACTGCGTCAACGCACTAGTGTGAGAGACCGCAGATAAAAAATAGTCATTAAAAGCATTAGGATTTACATAACAATAGTACACGAAACTCTTATTGTTAGTTGATAATAAAGCATTATTTTACCATTATTTTTAAGCATTTTTTTAGTTTCAAAATTGCAGTATGAATTGTAGTGGGTGGTAAATTTCATATAAAAATGAAATCAAGGCGATTAATATTCGGATCTCAGGCATTATGAATTAGTTTATCATCATTTGGCCTTCATTAATACTGACAAAATATCTCCAGTAGATATCTTGAGCAAAAAAACAAAGGATTGGATTGCAGTTCATTACAGAGTTTATATTATTGCTTGTATAATTTCATTGTGAATTAATGGAATTAATTTTTCTATTAATCCTTTCGCTGCGCCTAGCGATTTACACATTGCTTGATCTATGCGCGCTAAATCTTTGCTCGCGAGAATATTCGTTAGGAACAGTTTTACGCTTACGAATATATTCGCTTAGAACAGCATACCGTATTTTAATATTTATTTATTATTGTTAGTACTTTTTTTTAACTACGTTAGGAATTTTTTAAACATGTGCTTTTCTACAGGAAGGTATATAAATGATTTAGGCAATTTGTTCAGACCCAAAACAATAATGTTTTTTAGAAAACATTATTAAAACTAAATTAAAACTAACACTAGATCTAAAACTAGAAACTTTCGGGTTTTGCCGTGCGTTTTTTGAAAAATTGTTGTTTGAAAAAATCAGCCACTTCGAACCAGTTTCTGAAGAAGGTTGCAACATGGAAAGTCGTACTTATAACATTATTAAAAATTGTTTCATTTCATAGTGTTTATAGTGTTGGAAGTTAATTGGTTAAGATAAATAAACACATAAAGAAACAACAGTACAAAAATATATTTAGAAAGGCTATGGAAACGTAAGATTCTTTTTTGTGTGATACACTTCAAAACAGGGTACTATACAAAGTGTAGCATGGCATTGGGCGCACATACCTAGATTTTGCGTGTTTCTTTTCCTTGTCGCACACCACGCATTTTTTCGTTGGATGCGCTTTGTTTTTAGATCAGACTTAGCATTTGTAGGTATTCTTCCTCCACCACAACGATCTAAAGGGTTGTGATATTTCGTTATTATTTATTTTAGAAGATTCAATTGAAACGTTGCAACTGATATATTATCACCGCTCTTCGTTTTATGTAACTGGTACGAATTTAAAACTGCAAACTATATTTAAGTTATATTCAAATATGTAACTTAGCTTTTGTAACGTCTGTCGATTGATGTATCACCTGCCCTGATTGTAGTTTTTGCGCCAGATTAGGCATATGTTTGCTGGACGCAAGTACCTTGACTGTCCCACAAGTATTTGTTTTGAAATCATGAAGAAAAGAAAATAATGTTGGACTAGAATACCAGTTGTCAACAAATAACGTATGACCTTTGCTCAAGTAGGGAGTCGCCAGGGTCATAACTATATCTCCACATTTTCCACGATATTCTATTCCCACATTTGTAGTTGCTCCTGTACATATAATAAGGTCAACAATATATCCAGTCTCGCAATCGCAAAGCATGAAAAATTTTATTCCAAATCGATGACGCTTCGATAAAATGTATTGTTTGAAGAAAACTCTACTTTTGTACAACATGAAGCTTTCAGCAATACATAAATTCTGGTATGGTTAAAAGGTATTTTTGAAAGTTGTTCTTCCCATCGTTTGAGGTGAGATTGATTTTGAATTTCTTGTTTGTTTACATATTCGTAATGTTTGTTTGTTTTCTCACCTATAATTTTTACAATGGCCTCGGTAAAAAAACATTGGAAGATATCAAGTTCGGTTGGTGATTCAGGTAAGTCTTTTACTTTGCAACCAGAATTTATATGGTCAAATTCAAAAACAGAAGGTATAAAATCTTTTTGCTGTCAAACAAAACTTCCTCGGGCAACTTTGGTAGGTGGTTCTGCCGGTTCAACTTCTTCAACAGTATCGTCGGCGTCATTTTCTGACAGGGTGTCTTATGCATCGGCGTCGATAGCATGCACTAATTATCGGTAATACACGTATTACTTTTTTGAAAAAGAATCCTATTTTCTATACTTACCTTCATTTGCTTCCTCGTCGGTATCGATCGACATCATCGCTCTAATCCTCTAAATAATCAATAAAGTCTTCTTCACTATCACTATTTTCCAATATTGCCAAAAGTTCTTTGTCAGAAAGCGGTTTAGATTGGCGATACATTTTTACAAGTAGATATCGATAAATAACTCGAATGGTACTACGATGCGTTTGCTTGTCGACGAATATGTTCGCTTTGAGCAGTTAAGACATGAACAAATTCATTATCCCTCCGTCTGTCGGGCGCGCTTTCTTAACACTTTCGATCGGGTGTGGTCTGTGGAGTCCAAAATAGAAAAAACTCTAAAGGACGCCAACGTGTCCTCCAGTGCTAATTTCTCATAAATATGTTTTATATGATGCTTGTACTATATAATCGCCTAATACAGGGCCAATTCCAAACTCACGTTTTATGTTAATTTGATTTAAAGAAAATGCTTATAAATTGTAAGCATCACATATTTTTCAAAATTTGAAAAAACGCCTAAATAAAGGAAAAGAAAATCGATCTATAATAATATTTATTTAAAAATGTATAAAGTGTTATAAAAAAGATGTCTGATCTAAAGAATAATATTCTATGCACAAACTGGAGGGCTTCAAACTGTGGTCTCCATATTTCCCAAACAATCGTTGCAGCACGCTGTTATGTGCTCCATGCACAACCAACATTTACAAATTTTGCAAAAATAATAAGTTTTTCGTCTTTTGCAATATTTACAGTTTCCTCTTTTCCCTGGTTGTGGCTCTGGAATAATCTCCTCTTCAATACCTGAGAGCCTCAAGGCAGAAGTACGCACACTTTTGGTCAAGTGCTTATCAACGGCTCCTCTTTGCATGTTATTTTTCACTAACTCCATACCAAGATTTTTTTGAAACAGTCTGCGAGTTTTAGCAAATTCACCATCTGGTATGTTGCCTTTGTAGTGTTATCTACAAAGGCGTTTAACAAAAGCGTTAATAGCTGCTATATTGAGGAGGTTATAGACAATTACCATTGGCCAACGTTTTGTGTTTCTTGCAACATTGTATGATGTGATCATTCGATCAACAACATCTATTCCACTTTTTGTGCTATTATAAAAAGTATTTATATTTTGGGCTTTTTCCGATCACCGGTAGCTTCATCGATATGATCGTCTCGGTGCATTGTTGTTGAACTAGAAGCGCATTCTTTCCTTTTTTGGGTATATATGAAACTGCAGTCATATCATTACTAAATGCGAATAACGAAGAATATACTTTTCTGTTTTTAACTTGTGTTACTTCAAGAGGTAGTTCTCTTCTATTGGCTCTAATTGTACCAACCACAGTAAGGCAGTACTCTCTTAGCAGTTTCTTTACAATTGAATATCCTTTGAACCAACGCTCTATTGTAACGTTTCTTCCTGATCTTAATAAATGTGAACACATTCTTTCAGTTACTGTAGCGGTAGAGTTGTCAGTTTTATATGGCCATTGGGTTGAACACCAGCGTAAATTTCTATGTGTGAAGTGAAAAATGTTTTGGCATCAACAACGGCGAAGACTTTCAATCCGTATTTGTTTGGTTTACTTGGAATGTACATTCGGAAACTGCACCTACCCCTAAAGGCAAGCAGCATTCCATCTAATGTTACATACTCGCCCACAGAATAAGTTTTCTTACAATTGTCGTTGAACTTGTCAACAATAGTACGAACTGCTGCTAGTTTGTCCATTTCTTTTCTTTGACCTCTAGTTGTGGTATCGTCTAAGCGAATGCATTTCAATAAGAAGACGAACTTCCGTTTTGCCATTGTAGCAGGAAATATCTCATATCCCATACCGTCTGATGACCAATACTCTGCTAGATGTGTACTTGATCCATGAAGGAGCCCACCTAAATAAAGCAAACCCATCAGCGCTTGGATTTCCACAGAGTCGATAGGTCTACACTCAGTCTTATCTTGGTATTTAACAGAAATTTTATCAATAAATAAATTAGTGTTTTCAACTACAATATCAATGCAGTTTCCAAACATGTACATCCAGCATTGAATGGGAGATAATGCGTCACGTGCTTCACCGATGATCTTCGGCAGGTGAGACACTATGTTTTCGTTGCGAGTTCTAATATTTCTAGGTGGGACAGCCTTTTTCCATTTAGTTCCATCTTTACCAAAAAATACGAGCATCTATCACGACTCACGGGTTGTTCATCTTCATCATCCTCGCCGTCATCCTGATGCATAATATCTGCATCTTCATTTACGTTTTCCTGCTCGGTTTCTGTATCATGATCACTGATACTTACAAAATCTGGATCTGATATCGAACTATCGTCAGACTCTTCTATATCACTGCCCGTGCTAATTTCTTCATACAGTTTCTATAATCTTTCTCTCTCCTTTTCATAAGGATCCATATCACAATGCTATCAAATAATAAATCATTTATTATTTTATCAAATCATATCAGAAAATTGTGTGATACTACTTACCTATATGTAAGTATGCTATTTGTAGATTGCTAACTAGATATTAGTTATAAATAATTTTTTATGCACTTTTCTATTCTCTATATTTGTAAAATAAATAACACATAACACAACGCCCCAAATTGGGATTCAATAGTAAACTGGCGTGTCAACGATACGGTAATCGTATATATAGTAATTATTAAGAGAACTACCGAACTATATTGCAATCACTCCGAGGTATAGTTTTATAACTCGGTAATACCCCTACAAACACAAAAAGAACGCATAAAGTTCCAACTGGAATACGATTCTTACAGATTACATCTGCGAATATTGTTACACATTTGATCGGGAAGGGTCTGTCAGGACAAAATATTATGTAGCGACTGTTGGGAATTTTGAAAAACAGTTTTTTATAGCGAAAACAGTTGATATTCAGATACTTGAAAGGTACTGTGACCATAGAAGTTTTGAGCAAAATAATTTAAAAAATATTTCACATAATCATTTTGTCGTGGACTCGTAGACCACACCCGACAGACGGAGGGTTAAATATGAGTGGGAATAATGGACAAGCTTCGACTTGTCGTAGATCGCGTAATGCTGTACCGCTACCGAGAATATCAGTTTTGAGCAGTTAACCATTAAATATTTATTTAATAAATATTTATTAAATATATTTGTCTATAGCAGTGAAACGGTTAAAATAGTATTTTTATGAATTAAGAAATCTATAAGAAGCTTCAATCCTTTGTCAATGATCATGCTTAAAAACATAGTGTCGAACTTACAATTACATTAATATTTTTATCTTTTGCGAATTTACTTTGTACTGTTGCACATGACAACTTTTAAACGTATTAATCTTTTCCGAATTCATGGTGCGTAACGAATTACAAATTTTTGCATTCTGCGCAAATGTGTGAACAGTCAACAATACAGACAGTTTGTGTTATTTAGTGATTTTTTTATAAGCTTAACTTCCATTTTTCCACGATAATTAAATCTGCACAACAAAACAAATTTGCTTCAATTTATAATATTAGGAAATCTTGCGCGTAACGTCTCTTGCTACATTGCATACACACTCAATATGTATCTTTTTTGTGCATGCGTTAGTCATACAACACATACGCAGATATTAACGTATCAGTCCATGTCCTGCATTGACACTCGACGATACTGCAACTTTTCAATCATTTAGCTTTGCACATTTTAAAGACGTATTTTACATGTAATGTTTTTGAAATTTGTATTTTTATAGTTAAATTTAATCAATTTTGTTTTCAGTGTGCCGAAGATTCCCATATTTGATCGATCTAGGACACGTTTCTAACTCTTTCATCTTTCTCTATCGAAAAAATAATCAAAAAAAATTGAGATCTAAACTATTGGTACTATTTTTCAGTATTATTGTTAAAGTTAAAAATAATTAGAAAAGAATATCAGTGCCTTCCACTCTGTACTTAAGGTTAGTTTGTTTATAAAATGTAATAAAATATGTATATTTATAAATAGAATAATGTAGTTTATATTGATTTTCTTTATATGAATGAAAATAAAATAAATTAAATAGAGATTTTTTAGTTTTTATTTTCTAATTCTTCTTTTTCTATTTCAAAAATTAAGTTAAATACTTTCTGTTTAGCAATCGCCCTATTTATTGGTGTAAATTGTTTGACTGTTTTAGCTAAACTTGCAAAGAATAAATCAACATCATCCAATGATTCAGTTTTAGATTTCTTTTCGTTTAAAATATTCATCAACGCTGGTCCTGATGATTGAGATTTTCTTTTTATTGGACATCTTATTGATGAAGAGCTAATACGTTTAAATTCTTTTTCTTCATCACTTTCTTCATCTCTAGAATTATCATCATCTAAAATCACAGATGCGTTCCAACTGTCATCAAACACCGAAATTGCATTATTACTACTCGACGGGTAATTTCTCTCTTTCTGTTTTAAAAACGGTAACAAGAAGAAAACGTCATCTTCAAACTTCCATTTTTTACTATTTCCGCCCGACCGTTTCCGCTTTTTCAAAACTCTTCGATAACCGTCACGAATGTAATTCCAGGTTTGTTTACAACTGTCGGCTGTTTGTTGAAAATTGTTATTACAACAAAATATAAAATATATGAATTATCTTACCAGGTTGATGTAAATTTTGTCCAATTTCTTTCCACGCAATTTCTTTTTTGTCTAAATCAGAATAATATTTATCGCTATTATCATATAAACAACGATACTCCCTAACCAGTTGTATAAGCTTTTGTTTATCCATTTTATTAATTAAAAAAAAAATTTTACATTACGGTACAGAAACGTTCCGCAACGTAACGCTTAGTAAAATGGCTTCGTGACACCAGGCATTTGCGTGTCTGACGTAGAACTCGGAACCACATCGTGTCTGATACGAAACGCTCCGAACAAAATTGATAATTAAAGGGGACTCGGAAAGAACATTACTGAAATACAAATAACGATTATTTATTTCTTTTGAAAAGGTTTAGTTTTTCATATACAATAAAAAATATAAATTTAGGAGTAAACACAACAAAATAGTTTCATCAATTTTGATATTTTAGAAATATCAGATTTGGCGCCATCTTTGGTATAAAGTAGAAAGTACCGGTCTTGTTGCGTTGCTCTAAAGTCCCCAGATTTCTAAAGTACCGCGGTATGCCGCCATTTGGGCTCGAAAAATCACGCGACAAATTTAAATTTTAAATAAAAGGTTATTTAGGCCGATATTAGACTGACAAAGATTTTATAAAAGATCTTTTATAAAAGATTTCATATAACAAGTTCATAAAAATATAAAAATATTCTATGGTCAAAGATTGAAAACTGATCTACTATATAAAATATTTTACATTAGTTGCCATCATATTTTCACTAAAAATGGTTAAACAACAGCTCTATGCATTTGTGGCTTCAATTAGTTCAATTGTTACAATTTGTGCAATATTAACCCTCCGTCTGTCGGGTGTGGTCTACGAGTCCACGACAAAATGATTATGTGAAATATTTTTTAAATTATTTTGCTCAAAACTTCTACGGTCACAGTACCTTTCAAGTATCTGAATATCAACTGTGTAAACAAATGTGTTACAATATTCGCAGATGTAATCTGTAAGAATCGTATTCCAGTTGGAACTCTATGCGTTCTTTTTGTGTTTGTAGGGGTATTACCGAGTTATAAAACTATACCTCGGAGTGATCGCAATATAGTTCGGTAGTTCCCTTAATAATTACTATATATACGGTTACCGTATCGTTGACACGCCAGTTTACTATTGAACCCCATTTTGAGGCGTTGTGTTATGTGTTATTTATTTTACAAATAAAGAAAATAGAAAAGTGCATAAAAAATTATTTATAACTAATATCAAATATCTAGTTAGCAATCTACAAATAGCACACTTACAAATAGGTAAGTAGTATCACACAATTTTCTGATATGATTTGATAAAATAATAAATGATTTATTATTTGATAGCATTGTGATATGGATCCTTATGAAAAGGAGAGAGAAAGATTACAGATACTGTATGAAGAAGTTAGCACGGGCAGTGAAATAGAAGAGTCTGACGATAGTTCGATATCAGATCCAGTTTTTGTAAGTATCAGTGATCATCAGGATGACGGCGAGGATGATGAAGATGAACAACCCGTGATTCGTGATAGATGCTTGTATTTTTTTGGTAAAGATGGAACTAAATGGAAAAAGGCTGTCCCACCTAGAAATATTACATAGAAATTTACGCTGGTGTTCAACCCAATGGGCCATATAAAGCTGACAACTCTACCGCTGCAGTAACTGAAAGAATGTGTTCACATTTATTAGGATCAGGAAGAAGTGTTACAATAGATCGTTGGTCCACAGGATATTCAATTGTAAAGAAACTGCTAAGAGAGTACCGCCTTACTGTGGTTGGTACAATTAGAGCCAATAGAAGAGAACTACCTCTTGAAATAACACAAGTTAAAAACAGGAAAGTATATTTTTCGTTATTCGCATTTAGTAATGATATGACTGCAGTTTCATATATACCCAAAAATGGAAAGAATGTGCTTGTAGTTTCAACAATGCACCGAGACGATCATATCGATGAAGCTACCGGTGATCGGAAAAAGCCCGAAATAATTACTTTCTATAATAGCACAGAAAGTAGAGTAGATGTTGTTGTTCGAATGATCACATCATACATTGTTGCAAGAAACACAAAGTGTTGGCCAATGGTAATTTTCTATAACCTCCTCAATATAGCAGCAATTAACGCTTTTGTTATATACAAAGGCAACATATCAGATGGTGAATTTGCTAAAACTCGCAGACTGTTTCAAAAAAATCTTGGTATGGAGTTAGTGAAAAATAACATGCAAAGAAGAGCCGTTGATAAGCACTTGACCAAAAGTGTGCGTACTTCTGAAGAGGAAAGAGGAAACTGTAAATATTGCAAAAGACGAAAAACTCGTTATTTTTGCAAAATTTGTAAATGTTGGTTGTGCATGGAGCACATAACAGCGTGCTGCAACGATTGTTTGGGAAACATGGAGACCACAGTTTGAAGCCCTCCAGTTTGTGCATAGAATATTATTCTTTAGTTAAGACATTTTCTTTATAACACTTTATACATTTTTAAATAAATATTATTATAGATCGATTTTCTTTTCCTTTATTTAGGCGCTGTTTCCAAATTTTGAAAAATATCTGATTAAATTGTAAGCATTTTCTTTTAATCAAATTAACATGAAACGTGAGTTTGGAATTATTATATAGTACAAGCATCATTTAAAACATATTTATGAGAAATTAGCACTGGAGGACACGTTAGCGTCCTTTAGAGTTTTTTCTATTTTGGACTCCACAGACCACACCCGATCGAAAGTGTTAAGAAAGCGCGCCGGACAGACGGAGGGATAAGAAAACAAACGACTGAAAAAAAAGAACACAGAAGACATTGGTGGGTTAAACCATGGGTTTCGAGACGTGACGTTCTGGGTATACATTATATGACCACACGTCCCGTTTTCAACGGGATTGTCCCGTTCTTTTGTTAGTAGTCCCATCGTCCCGAATAAACTCTAAAACGTCCCGTTTTCATAATCACATAAGTGCACAAATTTCATTAAGTATCTGTATTTATACAACTTTTTTATTAGTAATATTTCGTTTCTTTGTTTGCGAGACTTATACCAAACATGCCTAAATGTAAGTGTACATTTTTTTGAAACTTGAAGGGGGTAAATAGAAAAAGTGTAAACAATGTTTATACAAAACCGAGCACATCGTTGGAACAAGAACTAATAGGGATTGGCTGTGAAGCTCATAATGTCCACAATGCAATTAAAACTGCCGATTGCTTACCAATTGATTTGACAATAATGCATTATTATTGTCAAAATTTACTTTTTTAATATTTACAAAGTACGCATTGAAACTGTAAAAGAACTCTATGACTTATACGTACAGAGTATAAAAGAATGTTGGGTTACAGTAAATCTATATGGCCTGTACTTGAAGAGTGCTTAAAATGTTTGTGAGATAAGAAAAAAAGAATTTTAGATTGCTAATCTAAGAAAATAGTCTTCTAATTCTAATAGGCATTCATTCTAATAGTTACTCTTCTAATAATTAGTCATCTAATGCCCGAATATATTGAATTTGTATTTTAGCAATCCCAGCTCTGAAAGCTGGTTATATTTTGTGCACGCCCAAGAAGTTGGTTTTCACCAAGCCGTTTCAAATACCGAAGGACAAAATATATCAGCAATGGATGTGAATGTAACGAACCATTTAAAAGGTAATTGGTCTTTAGAAAAATTCAGTTTTTATCCCACAGGTTGCACGAAATTTATTAGCAAAATTGATCAAAATTAGAGTTAACTATTTCCACGAAAATAGAAGCATAGAATAATTACAACTACTACAATTAGTAGTTAAGTATCTAATTACAGTAAAGCTTCGCTAATTTTAATCAATAAAAACCAGTTGAATTCAGATGATGGAAGTATACATTGTCTGCTGTTTATCTTGCAATACATATAATACACTAAAACTTTTAATATCTTCCTCACTTTTAATTCGGTTGTCCCAGCTTCTTTGTGGAAATCTGACTTATTTGTTGCAGCATAATATGCAATAATTCTTCCTCAGCTGATTTTCGAAATACACATCTCTACCATTTTGCTAGTAAATTACACGGATTTACAAACCTTAGAAAGTATGGACTCAGCATTTTTGATAGAAACGCTATTCAGAGTTTTGGAATTATCGTATTTCTCTGCAGATATAACGAAGTCTTTTCCCATTAGCGAATCTTTTACCAATTTGGATTACAAGGGACATAAAGCAAATTTTACGTTTTTCAATTTTGTTCAGATTACCAGGGAATTCGGATTTGGGATTGTACGAAGTAGCAAAGCTTTACTGCACTTCTTTAACTATTTAATAAGATGCAGTTGTAATGCCTAAAAGGGATTGGCTTGCACTATCCAAAAATGCAATGGAGTGGGTAAAGTGCCATGGCAGGATAAGTACATTTAATGCGTGAATTACTACTTATTTACTACATTTTACAATTCTAAATTATCTTCCAATTTATCGACACTTGGAGAAGCTCGTAATTCTAAAGTGCCTTCTGGTTTATCAGCAGTTGTAGAAGTTTGTAATTCTAAATTGCTTTCCGATTTATCAGCAGTTGTAGAAGCATCCAGAAACTTCAGTAATGGAAACCAATAAACAGTCGGTTTATACATTGCATCTGCATCGGCTCCACTCTTCATACTCTAGCAATCTATTAAAGAAAACATATTTTTGCATATAAATAATATTCATTGAAGTTAATTAAACAAAATAAGTTGAAAATAATGTTATTTATTTGTATTCTACCACCTTTCTGTTTTAAAATTTAATGTTAAGATCTACAAATGTTATATGGAAGTTTATACTCAAGGACCTAATCTAACATCTACATTTAATTAGATTATTTGCGGTATGCACTCACCTTCACTTTTTCTACTAAATATTGGCTTCTCAATCCATTTAACCTTTTTTTGACATCAATATGTGCATATCGTTCAGATTACGCACTGCTGATCATACATGAAATGTCTTTATAAGCTTCCAATCTTTTATTTCGGTTTTTGTAAACTTCGTGCTGCACATTGTATAAAAACCCACGACTTTCATACTCAGAAATTAGTATTTTGGTAGTAGGTAATGTCCACGTGAACTTAGTTGACCTCATTTTGTCAGAAGATCGTCAAATCTTTTATCAAATATGGTCGAAGGTAACCTACTTTGATAAAAGATATTTTTTGAAAGAAATATTTTACAAAATACAGCCTATTACACTGTAAAATTTCTTTGACAAAGATATTTTATAAAAGATCTTTTATAAAATCTTTGACAGTCTAATACCGGCTTTAGTGAAACAACATAAAAGATCAATCAAACAAATTCCTTAGATTTCCCAAATTTCAATTACAAGTCAAAGTAGACTTCGACTATCCAAGTAGCCTGTCTTGGAAACAAAAAAAAACTCGAGATGCTTCCAGAAGACTTGATATTACATCTAAAAGACTAGAATTTGCTACCAAAAGACAGGATACAGCCTATAGATAAATTGATACTCTTTCTAAAAAAATTGATATTGCTTCTAGAGGATTTAAAATACTTCCAAACGACTTACAATGCTTTCGGATAACTTGATATAGCATCTAGAAGGCTTGAGATGCTTCCAGAAATCTTGATACTGCATCTAAAAGACTTGATTTGCTGTCAAAAGACTGGGTAGTGTCACTAGATGATTTAATACTGTCTGTAAAAAACTTGATGTTGTTTTCAGATGACTTACAATGATTCCAAATTAATTACAATGCTTCTAGAAAATTTGCAATGCTTCCAGATGACTTGACATTATATCTAGAAGACTTGAGATGCTTCCAGACGAATAACAATACTTCCAGAAGACTTGAAATGTTTCCAAACGACTTACAATGCTTTCAGAGTACTTGATGTTTCAGTTAGAAGATCAGATTTGCTGTCAGAAGCCTCTAGATGATTTAATACTGTCTCTAGAAAAGTTGATATGGTTTCTAAGAACCATATCAAGAAGGTTTCTAGAAGGTTTAAAATGTTTCCAGACGATTTACAATGTTTCCAGACGACATATAATGTTTCAAAACTTTAAAAATGGCATTTGCACCTCCTAGCAGTCATCATAGAATCCTGAAAATAATTTCCAATATTTTCTTTTAGCCACTTTAGTCATAAAGTTTTTTCCTGCATGTCTACTATTAAATAATTTCCAGTATTTTTTCTTAGCCACGATTTTATGACTAATAAAACCTTTTCTTGCAAGTTTAACTATCGACTTACGGAACCATTCAAGTTAACATTTCTTTTCAATACATGTGCTCTTATTTACGAAAAGGGGGCTTACGATCGAAAATAAGTTTTGGTGAAAACGGCTGATAAAGATAAACAGGTCATTTTGTCAGTTTCTAGTTAGTTCTCTTTTTTCTGCATTTGCCGATGTTGAAGGACGTCAAAGTATTATTTCAGATCAGAATGTTGTCGAAGTTAATGGCGTTAGTTGCTAGTTTCAGATTTCAAAATATATAATACTGGAGAAGTGAGTTTGCAAATATAATTATATTGGACGTTTTTTATTATTGATTCCGCAAGTGAAGAACGATCTTAGGATTGAACAAGGACACAAGCTGAGTAACATCTCCACAAAGCTCGAAATCAAGTAGGGGATTATCAAAATTTATGTGGAAATACTGATGGCTCAAACGGTTCGTCGTTTTAACTACACTGAGGTCACTCTGGAAGTGCTGCCAATGAAACGCCAGATGAGCTAGTAAGAGAGGGCAGCGCTAATTTATTTTTAGCGCCAGAACCAGCAATTTGTGTAACATTTACGATGCCCAAATAGAGGATTCGAAGAATTCTGCAGTCAACTGATTTATCTTTGGAGCGTCAGTAGTACATCTAACACAGTCTTCGCAGCTTCATAAGCGCCGGTTTTTTAAAATAACTATGAGTGCCGGATACTGAAAAAACTGAATTGGGAAAAGACTCAAACAACGAATGATTGTTCTCAAAGCAAGGGTGAAATGAAAAACGCCCTTGTATCTGGCGCCTATGGTTAATTTGCAATAGAAATGCCTTATGTCAGCAGTGCTTACAGCTTTACAAGCAGTATTTGGTCTATAATGGAAATTTTTTTCACTTTTGAAATAAACATTTTATATCCTAGCAGTATTTGGTATTTTGGAAGCAAAATCAAATTGTAGTCACAGTTTCGTGCCTTTTACAATAAAAATGTCTTCTTTAAGAGTTTGCATTTCAAGCCTTCTAGAAGCACTATTAAGTCATTTAGAAGCATTTCAAATCTTCCAGAAACAGTAGCAAGTCTTCCAGCTGCAGTATAAAATCTTGTGGAAGCAGTTCAAGCCTTCTGCAAGCAATATTAAGGCCTCTAGAAGCATATCAAGTCTTCCAGAGTATCAGCCATCGAAGAAACGAAAAGTGAAGTTTAGTAATGTTTTCGAACCGGGGGCGGAACAAAACATTTTTCTTATACATAAACTCCCTATTCGTACACCTGGTTCCGTATTATTATTGTTCAAAGTTAATACCATTTCATTTTACATAATTTACAATTAACACAAAATTTTTCAAAATAATTTACCGGTCTGTGTAATTTTTGGATAAATTCTATAGGTCCGCAGATCAAAAGAGGTGGAGAAACTTTGCTCTACACAGTGATTTCATTAAGAGTTTATTGACAATAAAAAACGGCATTGTTACAAACGTAATTTTTTGTAAAAAAGTTGTGACTTACGCTGACAAACGGTGACATACTGTCAAACCACCATTTTGGTTCGAATCGTTTGAATACATCGGCTTCATGAACCGCGGTATTTTACTAATCTAGGGACTTTACGTTGCTCTAGTTCGTTCTGCTTCTAACGGCAAAGAAAAAAAAACGAAATTCAACTTGCAGTATAAGTTGCATATTCAAAATAGAAATTTAATATGAAATTGCTCTCAACTATCGCGGTTTCGTGAAATTCACGCCCAGATTAATTGATATGAAAAATGTAAAACAGAATAAACCTATAAAAATTATATATAAAAAATAATTATCGTTAAATATTTTTGCAATAAGAATCTGGAAAATGTTGTGTTGATAAAATTATGTTATGCATCAAGACCTTTCTTATACAGGTGATTCACATAAGAGCAGGCTATCTCGAAACTTCCACTACATTACACAATTTGGTATGACATCGTATTTTAATATTTTAAATGATCGTAGTTGGTCAATGTAAGTTCCGTATGAGTTGAATGCGGATGACAAGTATGCATTGTTCTTCGGAGCTATCTTAGAAGCATTTAATATGGCCTTTCCACTTCGACACCACAGGATTAGATGAACTGATAATGGAGTAAAGTGGTTTAACAGAAATTTGGCAGAATTAAGATCAAAATATAATTTAGTTTGTGAAATGTATAATCGTCAAAAGTCTGCTATAGTCCGTACCACGAGAAGTGGAGGTGACTCATCGCCTAATAGTGTACGGAACAGACGTACGCGCAAGAAATCATTCCACTCTAATACACGTCAACGCGCGGACATAATGTTTGTAACGTATGCGCAAAATTCTTGCGGAAATCGATGAGTCCCATTCACTTCTCGTGGTATACATCATATATTGTTGCAGTTGCGTAATACGATGCGAGCTCAGTACAGGAAAGCCTTAGAATTAGCAAAAATTAAATCCAATAGTGCTTTCATTAACAACTCGGAAAATAAACCGGGCTATGTGGAATATAACAAACTCAAATCGACAAAACCTAAAAGATCGCACAATTAATATAGATGCTCAAAAATTTAACGAATAATTCAGTGAAGTATCGAATAATGTAATTAAAAATTTGCCAAATTCTCCCCGTGCATCCCTTAAGTTCTGTTGTCGATTGTTTTTTCAGGCAAACGAGTTTGCTTTAGCTGCGGTGACTCAGAATGAGGTGAGAGACGTGTTGAAATCATTAAGGAATAGTTCATGAAGGGACTACTTTGGCATCTCAGTAAAATTTATAAAAAATAATATAAGTCTTTATGTTGGTCCATTAACTAAACTTTTAAATTGTACTATTGAGCAGAGAATACTCCCTATGCTTAAATGTGCCTGTGTTGTACCTATATATAAGCAGGGCTGCAAGAATGATGTTAAAAATTATCGCCCAATAAGCATTCTGCCTGTTTTTTCAAAACTGTTTGAGCGTGAGATATACAATAGAATTGTAAGCTACGTGGAAGAGCATAATTTGCTATTCAAAAATCAGTTCGGGTTTCGTAAAGGGAAATGTACCCAAGATGCAGTGGTGCAACTAATTAATTTCTGTAATGATAGCTTCGAAGGGGGAGATTATTGTATTTCTCTCTTCTTGGATTTAACTCGTGCTTTTGACTGCGTATCGCATGACACTTAAATTAAGAAACTCAAATTTGTGTATAACTTTTATGATGTTAGCGTAAAGTTCATAAAATCTTTTCTGGAAAATAGAAGTCAAATTATTAGAGTGAATAAAACTATGTCAAGTAGCTTACCTCTACTATTTCTCTTGTATTTTAACGATTTTGCTGACTATGTTGTGAACAACGTGATATCTACAACTTGCTTGATGTATGCTGACGACGCAAGTGTGTTGCTTGGCGGTGCGAATCTTATCGAAACGAGGGAGAGGGCTGATGAGGTATTGGTTAGAGCACGCGAGTGATGCATCGCAAATGAATTGTGTCTTAACGAAGAGAAAACAACAAAATTGATTTTTACGTTAAAGAGATCTAGGCCACAGATACCCACATCCAATAAAGTTTTTGGGACTGCATATAAAGGCACCTACACGCAAATATATTAAGTAAGATCTAGTGATTTCGTTAACAAAGTTCTATTGATTGAAAAACGTTTATTTGGTTTTGTACTTTATTATTAAAGAATGGTGAATAGATTTTAGTTCTACCGGTTTTAATCTGGATTAGATCATCTTCAGGAACTGTTAAGAACACGTCTAAATTTGGTTTCAGAGTAGTACATTAATATCTTTTCAAAAAAATATTGTTTGTTGTTATTTTGATAATGAAATAAAATCAATCTCATATCTTAGCTAACGTTAATGCAAAAACGTTTTGCTTGGGCACGATAACTCTTCATATGCTGTTAAATGTATTGTCATTTGTTGTATCAGTGTATCTTATACACTGTGTATCACATAGTGGTCAAAAATTGATTTACCGTTTCTGTGTATTCAATTGTGAGAAAGTAAAAAAATTTAAATGGAACGCCCCGTATTTTTTATTCTATCAGAAAGGGAATTTGATTCTCTACAAATTATCTATAAACATTCTTAGAGCTATTTATTATAGTCTTTTTTCTATTGAGGAATTTCTCAAAATCATACACAAAATGTAGCATTATGTAACTGTTTGTGTTTTTGTTTGAAAGCCATGACATTTTGACAATTTATTGTTTGATTTATTTATAGTTATTTTTGATTCTAGATAGCGAAATGCAAAAGAATTTCGCTATCGTATATCAAACAAGATTTTTTCGAAAACTGCGTGTTTTAAACATTAAAAATTAATAAAATAACCAAATTATAATTAATGACATTTGAAATTGGGTTAATGTTTTGTCAATCCACCATTTATTTTTGATGTCAGATATTTATAAATGTCACAAATTTACTACTATAATATAAGTACGAAGGCTTTCACGACCGGTGTTAACTGAACTAAAATTAGAACTAACACTAGCACTAACACTAGAACTATCACTAGAACTAACACTAGATCTAAAATTAGAAACTTTCGGGTTTTGCCGTGCGTTTTTTGAAACTTTTACTACTAACAATTAACGTTTACTAGTATAAATTTGCATCTTAACAGGAAATGAAATGATAATAGAATTAATTGTTAGTTATAGTGTGTTTGCAATTTGTCCATAACAATAAATCAGCCATTAATAGTACCAAATTCTTTAATTTTCTAACTGGACGTAATAGTATATTACAGTACAAGTGAGGAAACTAAGGTTTTTCACTCATGCGTATGTTAGATTGGAAAGACATACAAGTTAGTGGAAAATATTGGTTTCCCACGTGTGCTGTATACCGTTTTGTTCAATCCTATTATTTAGAGAAAATTCGGTCTTAAAATTCGTTAATTCCTGGCTAATGTCATGTCGATATGTAGGAGACGACACTTTTTGACATTGTTATCCTCGTAATTGATTGATAAACAACCAGTTGTGTCAAATTGTGAGACTTTTTGACGTTGTCATGCTCCTAATTGATTGATAAACAACCAATTGTGTCAAATTGTTAATTGTCATCATTACGCAAATTAATTAAGATTAATAATTTATACAAGTGAAATACTTCATTTAATCGTCCTTGCTCTCTACCGGTTTTTTTGTTCACATCCGTTACATTTAAACAAAGAGTTGTACCTTTAAAGGTTTTAATTTCGCTAATAGTGTGTTATGTAGTAACATATTGATTAATTAATATTATGTAGTAACATATGGATTATTAGAAGCATATATTTGTTTAATTTAATTCCGTTTTAATTTCGTTTCCTAGAATTATGCCTCACGATCCGAACTATTTCTTTGTTCAATTTTCTAGAAAACAAATGCAGATAATGCATTTATAATCACGTACGATGTTTCAATTCTAAATCGTGTGATACCATTTCAGCAATTAGTATTCTTCTTTCTTATTGGTCAATCGTGAAAATTAATTTCATTTTCATTGGTTACGTACGTCACCGAAACATCGTACCAGAATTGTCTTTAAATAGGGAAAGATCGTGAGGAGCGTCAGTCTGTTTACTCTATTACCAGTTTTATTAAGTCGATTCATTTCTATGCTGTAAAAACCGTCTTCTAGTTCACGTAACTATGTAATACAGATATTGTTAAATTTGGAATTTAAATATACATACAACTAGTTAAGGAGTTTGGGTTTTAATTTACCAACCTACCTACGAACTCACAACAAGTGGATGAAGAAAATTAGAGTGAGTGAAAAATATTTTCCCTCATCCGTTGCTATGAATGTTAGCAGAGTGAGTGAAAATAGCAATTTTCAACACTCGTATCTACGCTAGAAACTGGCAATTTCAAAGGTAGGATTGAACAATAGTATATTAAAGTACAAGTGAGGAAACTAAGGTTTTTCACTCACGCGTATGTCAGATTTCCACACTCGCCTACGGCTCGTGTAGAAAGACATACGAGGAAGAAAGACATATATACCCATTTGCGGCAGCAAGATGACACTTTATATTACAATCAAATTGACAGCATTTAGCGGCAGACAAAGTACTTTACCTGCCGCAAATGAGTCAGACAAGGTGTTTTACCTGCCGTTAATTGCTGTCAATTTGAAACATTTTTAGCTAACAACTGGAGGATTCGAACCCAATACCTTTGACATGAAAGCTGAACGACTTGCCACTGGACTACCGACCTTCTATAATAAATTAATCTTTGTCGATATATATTAATAAAACAAAACGTTTGTCACATATTTTGACATTTGTCAAAATATGTGGCTTAAATACTGCAAGATACCGAATCTCGCTCGATTCGTAAGCTCAGGCTCGTTCGATAAAAATTCACTTTGCTGACTTGGTACTTAACTAACTATTATCGCCAACCGGCAGCAACAGTATACTTTATTGCATTCATTTGCGGCAGTAAAGTGACACTTTATGTTACACTCTAGTAAACTATGCATTTCATCATGATAGCTGAATGACTTTCCACTGACAAATCAATCTTTGCCGAAGGTATATTAATGAAACAAACCGTTTGTCACATATTTTGACAGATGCCTTACATACTGCAACTTATAGAATCTTTGTTGAAATGTTGTATGCACCACCAGAAAAGTGTTTTTATTGAACTCCCCCAAAATTGTGAATATTTATTAATATTAATTTTTAGTTCGTAGATAAAATATTTTATGCAACTGTGCGTTAAGTGCTTTTTCCCTTCGCTCGTGCTCTAAACGTTGCGTTCGTACCGAAAAAGCTAACTTCGCGCACAGTTTCATAAATAACTATTATGTCCCGGACGTAAAAGACTTACGTCCAGCTACGAAAATCAAAGGATTTGGTACTATTAACCACTAACAGCCAATAACCTGTAATAAATACTAATAATGTTTTCTTTTTCAAAAGTGTCATTTCGCTATCTAGAATCAAAAATAACTATTTCCCACCAGCAATCTCGTAAGTTCGAATTGCATTCATGGTTACATGTACCGTAAGTTTGGCATATTCCTTATTTATCATAACTTCCCTTGACATCGGAAAATAAGAAGAAGAAAATAATAAAAATTGTCAAAATTGACAAAGGTCACTTTTTCAAATTAATTCGATTTTTGAAATAAGTGTATATACCTTCAGAACGGTTTGGATACCTGGGGGGTAATAAATTTTCACAAACAGTACAAGTAATAACTCACGACAAATCTTATTTGTTTAACAACAAATGTCACTGTAGATATGACAAACTATTATTAATAACTATTACACTTTGTCAGACACACAGTAATGCTTGTCATTACCCGTCAAAAATCAAATGTATAAGAAATAGATAATTCAATAGTTGTAGATCAAATAAACTATTATGCACGTGGACGAGAAGGTTAGGATTGACGGCGACCAGGGTATGGTTTCCTGATAGATATAATATAACGACGCAATTTTATTTACTATTACAATCCACTAGATGGTGCTGCATACAAAATTTGCCAGCAGTCTACAATCTACGTGAATCTACGTTATGAACCGCTAATGATCAATTGACATAATTGATTTTTATTTTAGGTTGTTTATGTTGGTTTATGTCTATACTAATTAATAGTAGTGTAGAAAGGTAATATCAATGAAATTGTATGACTGGAAGCACATATACACATCAAATGTAACGTTCAATGGTTCACATTTTCTCTCAGTCTAGAAAGGAACACCCAGAGATCGGACAATCCGACCGATGATCAACGAGTATTTACGAAGAAGTGAAATACTTGCAATAATTTTGTTAAATACTTTGAAGGAATATGATTTAGATATCAACAACATTCGTGGCCAGAGATATGTCAACGATTTAAATATGAAAAATAGACATAGTGGTTTGCAAAAAATATTGAATATTAATCCGGCAGCGTTCTTTGTGCCTTGTGGCATTAATAGTTTGACTTTGTTTCGACAGTTTAACAGCTTTAAATCTTTCTTCCCGCTTCCGGTAATCATTTAATTAATCATTTAATTGTTCGTATTGTTTGTAGTTTGGTTACCAATGGTAACTAATTTATTTATTTGAAGTGGAATAAATATCGATATAAACATCGATAAACAAAACTTGGATCCTCGAATGCCGTCAATACTATTGGATAATATTATACAAGCTGTTTACCAGAAATGGTTAATTTTCAGAATGTTTGGGGAACCATAATCTTTAAAGTGAGTTTAAAAATAACAACTGTAAGCAAACTGGTATTTGCCATATGTTAAAGACATTGATACTGAAAATAATATTCGGGGTCAGTGACGATCGAACATGGTATAATAAAATTTTAAGTTTCTTTATTTTTAGCACACTGCGTGGAAATACCGCTGAAATTCCAAATAGCACGATAAGAAATATGTAGATTATTACAAACCGCAGTTGTTTGTTCGTTGATTAAATTAAAATTATTATTTGTCTATATTATTCTGTTTTCTTGAGCAGAATTTGTCTTTGTTGATATCTTGGCTAATTGTTTTGCAATACCATAAAATGATGAATGGGAATTTTCTGCCAGAATTTGCTTCTTTTACGTTTTTATCCATAAATACTTATATGCTAAATAAAAAGAAAGTTAATATAAGTTGTCCAGTTACTAAAGGAGAATAATATAATTAAGTATAGCTAAGCAAGCATAATAATATAGTAATCTTTGTTCGCTTCTCTATTAACAAAACACATATGAACATATGTTTTCCCAAGCTTAATTTATGACAAATAAATTTGTAGCTAACGCAAGTTTTGATTGATATGTGTGCTTATGGTTACTACTTGATCTTGCACTTTGAATTTCAATTTTATGCAATTACAGTAAATGAAAAAATAGAGTTTGACTTACGTGCTCATCGTGTCAACACGTGAGCTAACGTGGTCTGCTTTTCTAGTGACTATTAGTGGAATGATTAAGTTCTGTTTTACAACTTCGTTGGTCATATTGGGTGCTGCCGGTTTCGAGAACAAAAAGAATGTCCAACGCGCAATAAATAAGCGTAATCACAGAATATAATAAATCCTATGAAAATCTGATGCATGAAGGATTATTTTACAAAAACCTTCATTGTAAAACCATGCAATAAATGTAATGACTAAATGTAACTTTTCCCATACAACCAATGTCTTAGAGAACATAAAACAATTAACTTCACATCACAACTTCCTGAAAAATGTATATCATGCAAAATGACTGGTCATGAAGCTTGATCTACTAAATGTAAAAATACACCCACAACATCGATTCATGTATGTATTTCCAATGTGAGAATTAAAAGCGCCAACAAAGAGTGTGATCAAATCACGAACACGGATCCAAAAGAAAACTAGAATTTACAACATAATCACAATCCATGTCCAAATTATAGACTATGTGTCTAAAATTAATTCTCCCAAAGTAAAAAATCAACAAGATCTTATCAACTCCTTAAAACGTCGATTTATGGAGCAATACCAAGCTGTATGATTGTTTCATTAAACGTCAATATCCCATCACCAACAAAACCTACCATAGGATCAGAAACAACAATCATGCAAATTGACGATGTCTAACATAAAATTATTTTATGCTAACATTAGCAGCTTCAACATCAATTAGAATCACATTGTACAATTTTATTACGTACAATGAGATTAAAGGAGTGGTGCTCGTGAAAATCAAATCGAAAATCCAAATTAAATTCCAAAATTGGATTTCTAGACAAAAACTGAGTAATGCTGTAAATGCAAACATAAAGGGCGGGGGAGCTGTCATAATGAGAACTAGTATAACCAACCTATTAAACGATTCCATTCATGTTACCTTCAAGTTAGGCGAATATGCAGCATTATTTGACAACTGCATCATAATTGGGGATTTCGAATCCTATAAAGGAGAGGCAAATAAACCAATTCCTGCATAGGGCAAACTTTGTTCAAATACACACTCCACCTACATTCATAATAAATGAGGGAGATGAGGAGCACCACTTCAGACCTGATGCTGTGTACAAACAACCTAAAACCGTTGATCACTTCGGTTGAGATGGTTCGGGATCTTCGATCACCTAGGTATCATTCTAAATGTGGAATATAGTATTTTTACAGGTATTTCAATTGAATATGAATTAAAAAAATTCAATTAATATAATGTCAGAAGAGTTAACAGGGGAGTCGCTGAATTTATAAATGGTAACGAAATAATTAAAGAAGCCGCAGTTTTCAATTTCTGAGGTTGTTAATCGAATGTCATAAATACAGAAAGCCAAATCAAAAGAAATTACTATTTCAACTTTTCACCCCTTTTCACCCCCATTCATACTTAGTATAATAAAGAAAAAGAAGGCTATACAGGGATTTTAAAACAACAAAAATTCCAGAAGTAAAACAAAAATTCAACAAACTGAATAAACACATACAACTTGTATCGGAATATAGAAATAACAAATATCTGAATTTTGTGTTATTTACTTTGAGGACATTTAACGTAAAACTTATATATATATATATATATATATATATATATATATGTTTTGGTTGATCCGGGGTATCATCCGTTCATCTTCTTGGTTGTTCCCTGTGGACAGGGGCAGACGTTTCGCCAAGATCTCACTTGGCATCTTCAGTGCTTTGTCGTAGTCTCCTGTTGACAGACTGAGGTACTGCGGTGCTCTGGCTCCTTTTTATAGTAGGTCGTCTTGGTCGTAGGTGATAGCAATCGCTATCACCTAGGAGATACCGAGGAGACTACGACAAAGCACTGAAGATGCCAAGTGAGATCTTGGCGAAACGTCTGCCCCTGTCCACAGGGAACAACCAAGAAGATGAACGGATGATACCCCGGATCAACCAAAACACATACTTTTCCATCCGCGAAGCATTACGAATTACCATATATATATATATATATATATATATATATCGTTTTATAATATCCAGACTTTAATTGCAAAAGATGGAATTTGAATTCAAAAATTTATCATCAATTATACCTGACGGAAACACAACCCGGGACACATTGTATAACATCGATCTTATGTATTTTAAAAACTCAGTTACTTGTCGTTTAATTTTTGTTCGCGTTTCTATCAGTTGCCTGTATCTTTTGTGTTTTATTCGATGTGTGAAAGTAAGCTTCCAACCTTGTGTATGAAACAAATTTTTGTATTTCATAAGCAATGCTTTTAGTGAAGTTTTTTCTGTTAAGTTAAACTGTTTCAGCTCTAAAGAAGCTTTAATACTTTCGTTTTGCATTTCTGTAAATCGATCAGGTTCGATATTATCGTATCCCATGTTATAAATTTCTTCTAGTTCTTTTACAGATGTAACATCGACCTTATGGGTTTATTCATATGTTATCATGGTCTCTTTTGTCATATTGTTTAATCTTATGAATGTTTTTCTATTGGTTACTTTTACTAAAGCGGCTGGTGATAGATTTCGTTGTTGTCCATTCGGAAGTTTAATGGATTGTGGAAAATATCTGTACCTCTCTTTGGATATTATTTACTTGATATTGGACAATTTTTGATTCTTTTGGAAACAATTTTATTTCTCTTATGTGAGTATAATAGGACATTTAGGTGTCACTTTATTCAGCTAATTTTACATGAGATCACAGATGAGGGTGTTAAACTTGACCCCGAAAAGATTTCCGTCATCCAACGATATCCGATCATCATATCCCGACGGATCCTGTCATATCCGTTGGGATATGACAGGAAACTCAGTAATGATTTCGCAAAAATCATTAGCCTTTTACCAAATGCAAAAAAAATAATGCCAAAATCGAGATAACACCAGACTACGAACAGAGTTTGCAAAAATGCCAAGACCTCCTTACTAATGATCCAATCTTGAGTTACCCGGACTTTGAAAAAGAATTTATCGACACGAAAGTCGCGTCAGATGTAGCTCTGGGAATCATGTTATCACAGACCTAGCCAGCATGTGATCGACCAGTTTATTGCGCTTCGCGGACGCTATCAATAACGGATGAAAAATACTCCGCGATAGAAAAAAGGCTTCTTGCAATTGTTTACGCTATATTGTTTACATTATGGTAGAAGATTCCTAATTTACACCGACCACAAACCTTTAGTATGGCTGTGTTCACTAAAGGAACCTTATTCACGACTGATGAGGTGGAAAATCAAGTTAGAACAGTTCAATGTTACCGTTAAATATTAAAAGGGTAAACTAAATACAAATGCAGATACCCTATCACGCATCAAATTAGAACAACAAAACATGATGCCGAATAAATTAGCTGACTAGAATTGGAAAAGCATTGCTAGAATTTGTAAAGGAACTGTAAATAGCCATCTAAGAAGAAATTAATTCACCAATACCTTCTACAAGTAAAGAAACTCGTTTGGGATTAGGAATTGGAACAAAACAGTACGATAAAAATTGCAAATCAGCTATCGATACCGAGAAAAGTGAGAGTGAAACATAAAGTACTACTCGCTCAACTAACACAACTAAACCGGAGAAACCAATTGAGACATAAAATACCATCCTGGATAAGAAAAAGCATCAAGAATTCTGCGATAGATATTGCCAGTTAATGAACGAGAAAAGACCACGAATAGGTCGCTGTTTAAGAACAGCTAGAATTATAAAAGAAGCGGAAGAACAGTTGAAAGTAATCACTGATTATCGCAATGGAGTAACTAACCATCGAGAAGTAGTGGAAACGCTAAAACATCTACAGAAAGACTATTGGTAGAAAAGGATGAGAAATGGCATAACACGATACATCAAAAATTATGACATATGTAACAGGAATATAACGGAGCCTTGGAATTACCACCGCTTCCGATAACGAAAGCACCAGATGCTCCCTTCAGAAAAATGTTCATAGATGTTTTCTCAGTCAGCAACCAGAAATACCTTACCCTAATCAAAAATCCATCAGACATTCTAGATGCTTTATTAACATACTTCTTGTATTATGGAATAGCCATATTACACAAAATTAAGTTACATTTTGGCACAACAAAAAAATTCAGAATCTCAGGCAAATATTGAAAGCTCTAAAAGCTCACTTTATTGGAACACTTAAGGTGCTTGGAAGAAGATGAAACCATACCAAAAGAACGAAAAATGCGAATGGCCATAATTGCCTACAATAATAGCATCTCATCAGCGACTAACATGGACCTCTTCTATGACGAACACACATATCAAAATTTGATTAATCGCCACAAAGAAAAAGTGAAAATTCTCTATTCTCAACTATAACAAAAGGACATTTACCGAAAAGAACGGACTCGAGAGAAGCAAAAATCTCAGGTTAAATACCCAATCTAACAAAGAGCAGTAAGTTAATGAAACCCTTCCTAGGACCATTTACAATTATGAAAATAAATGGCAACGACGCAGTTGTAGTAAACACCAAAAGAGGAACACAACTTACCATACATGTAGACTGAAACATGGTATACGTCCAAAGTAAAGATTACCAAAATAGAGGAACCACACTTCCCTTTATACCTAGCGTGGAAGCGTTGATAGAAGAAATGCATATGATAAACGATAAGAGCAAACCACAGAAATTACACTTAATTATAATAAGCGAAAATATTTATGCTTTGGAAAATGTAATAAGAGTAAAAGCTTACCGGAAAAGTACTAAACTTCATTTCCTATTTGAAAACCCCATTTGTGAACAAGAATCATATCAATATCATCATTTTTTCCCGATTTCTCAATTCAATAACTAAACATTCAAAATGCTATCAATTACAAACCGAAAACAACCTTGCCGAAAATAATAATCGGTATATAACCGAAGCAAATGAATGCTTCAAAATCAAGCAAGAATATTACTTTTGTGAAGCTAGTAGTCAAAACATTAACATGGGGATACCTTGTGAATACCAATTAATAAAACACTTATACAATAGAACCGTATAAATTCCACCGTTTCGTTCTGTGGTAACACCTGTAAACAAAGATGAACGATTGTTTTCTACATCAATTCCAGAACGGGTACTGATATATGCGAAAAAGGAAAGAAGAAAGAACGGTCCAGGGAAATTATCTTTTTCAACCATCACAAGGATGTTACGTCCAATGGAACCATGAAAAGATGGAAACGCACAGCACAAGAATCAAAGACAGAATGTTCAATCCAATTCAATAAGTCTCAAAAGGATTTGGAAGAACTACAAGAACTTGAAAATTGGATATCACACACCATACAACACTCATCAGCACCCCTATAATTCTTTTATGCTTAATTGTTATAGCAATCGCATGGTGCATCATTTACAAATCAAAAGGCAATAACGCTAAGGGACCAATGGAAAAAAATTCGCAAGAAGATTTTCGTCACCCTTGGCTGCAATCTTCAAACGAGTAAGGGAGAAGTTACGTTCTCCGAAACCACCTGCTATTCCCAAAATTCGAGGAATCACTATTAAAGCAGCGAGAAAAGTATAAAGTCCGAAAAGATAGATTATAATTCTAATTAGTGTCTCGCATCGAACCCATTCATCTTGAGTCCTTGCAAATAAAATTCTTTACAAGAGCAAAGAACGTAACGTGTCATAATTAACCTTAATTTCTATTTCATTTTTAACTAATGTTTATTTCTTTTATTGATTCATTATTAATTTGGTATTTGTAATAATTTTGTGCTTTTAAATAAATAAAGTTTCTTTTTTTAATTAATCGACGAATATACATGGTTACTGGTAGCTCGACGTATTCCCTGCAGGAGGTTAAAGGGCAACCAAAATGCATCAATTTAAACCCCCTATGTGTATATTCAAAAATTAATAGTTTTCAAGATATTTGGAATTTAAGTTATTTACCAAAATACCCATTTATTCAAATTATTCTCTTAAATAAAGAAAAACTATTTATACAACGGCCTCCATTTGAATTTTAATTGATAACCAACTCTTATCAATTCAAAATTAATCATTGATAAAGACTGATATTTTTTGTAGAAAAATTAGTTATTCTTGAAATCAGGCGCTTTATTTCAAAAAATTATTATGACACTAAGTGTGCGAATTACTTTAATAATTTCCTTGTTTTGTTAGCTTTCTAAACAGATATGAATGTTCAAAAAAAAGCTATTGAATGTCAATCAGTAACTGGTTTTCACCTAGTATAGGAAAAATGGCATGATTAGCCCCCAAATCATGAAACTATTCTTTGCGACGGTAATGCCGCTGAAGCCCAGAGGGAATACTATTCATCGACGTGCATATGTTAGCGTCTTCATATATCGAAGAATTTCTGAAACCGGTATGGTTCAACGACAACAAAAAGACACCGGAAAAAAATGTATGCCCCTGCAAGGAATACGTCGAGTTACCAGTAACTCTGTATATATGGGAATAAAAACACACCCTGTATATATTCGGGTACTTTTTTTTATTATGTGTTTTATTAACAAATTGCTACTTTTATGTAGTAGAAAATAATATGTGCCTTTATTTACCTTCCAATGTTGATTGACGTTTAAATCAATGACAAAATCTTGCTCATTTTATACTATATTCGATTTACACGGTGTTCCGTATACAAAGTACGCGATTATACCCGGTTTTTTCTGGAGCCATCTGTGTAAATTGAGGGATAAGTGTACTTAAAATATAAACAACTATTCACTAGAAACATACATATCAGCAATAGCTGTCAAAGATAAGTACTGTGTACATATCTTCGATGATTTATTATCCACTATTTTTGATCGTCTTGTATAATACACGAAACTCTTAAATTTTTGATTTCTTCTCAGTATTATGTATAAAGGTCACTTTCACATTGTTTAATGTTCACAAGGTTCACATTTTATAAAGGATGGTATACTAGATGGTGTATTGGTATACCAGATGTAACGTTTCTAAAAGTTTCTTTTCACTGTTTGACTATTTAATGAAAACCTTTATAAATAAACTTAAACTAGACTTTAAAAGCCGTATAGATCCATTTATGAGGATTGTAAAGTGATTTATGCATAAAGCATGTAGAATAGAAGGTACAGCAAGCCAGAAGAAGCTTAATTATTAGATTTTAAAGAAGCCAATTATTCGTCTACATATTAACTCATAATACGAATTCATTATTAAATTCATCATAATTCACCGATATATTATGATCTATGAATTTAACAAACATGCAGTCAGTACGATATTTATTGACCCAAAATTTATATTAATAGACATAAAGTATGGAGCGGTGATGTAATTGTCCCCACCGCCATCAAAATGAATCCAAATCATCACTATATTAAAAGTATTTCTTCTCGAGCGAAATAGATCCGAAAAAATTACAAATGCACAATATTTATTATAGGTATATTTGAAATTTGTTTAAATACTGAATAACTGATTAATGATTTATAGACTGCAAATTGAAATAATTTTGTTTAATTTTTTAATAATGTTTACAAAATGTTACTCGATTTTAAAATTGTTTTCCTAAGGTGTTGAGGTCTTTTTGGGCAAATACTGATTTCTGTAATTTAAGTTATACTTTTGGTTCTTAAAGAAATAAAACTAGAACTAACACAACCTAGAACTAAAAAGATTCTAGTAGATATTTACTAATTCTAGGTCCAGTGTTAGTTCTGATTTTAGTTACTTACTAATACTAAAACTAGACTTCCACTTGCATACCCTTCCCGAACATCATTGTTCATTTACGCCCATACCATCCTACTTACCCTCTTGCCCATGCTTTCACCCCTCAGCGTCCATCAGTTGTTGATTTCATCAGATTTCCAGCAGCCGTCGTTGTACGTAGGGCAAAATATGAAAATATTAGCGTTAGTTGTGTTTAAGGGATCCAAATGGTAGGTGCTAATGGGTTACATTGTTTAATAATGTTTAAATTTTCTACTTGAATAACCATACAAAGCCATCACTCCCATCGAATTTGTTTGCTTAATTATTTGTTATTGAAGTACAAGTTAGTGTTGTAAGTGAATATCTGATTGTTTTAATTTTTTATTTAAAGAACAAGTAATTATCTAATAATACCATATTTATATTATCTAACTTGTGAAAAACACTGTACAAGAGTCCCGCAACGATTGTACAGTGCTTCACCAACGTATTCTCTGATCGAAAGTAGACATACAAATCAAATAAATATAGGTCCGAAAGAAAACCAGTTTTGAGATATTCAAAGTTTTGGTTTCATAAATGGACCTATTGTTAACATCATTAATTACACTTTTTTATAATATAACCCCTTTATGTATATGCTAGGAGTTGTAGATTATCATTAATTTATTTTACATATTCTATTTACAAAATGAGCTTACAGATGTATTTGATGAATCACCTCTACAAATATTACAAGATTACTACTTTATACCAGCACATTATGCATGCACTACTCGAGCATGCCTAAATGACAGATTTGGCAATAATTGAATTGGCTAAGGAAGTTCTTAGAGACCCACGGCTAATCTTTGTTACATGATTTGATAAATCATTACTAAACTATCTTAGTTATCTTAATATTAACTTATTTTTTTTTTGATAAACGTAACAATTGTAATCACACAATTACTGCATCTATAGCTATAGCTAATGATGTTAAGAATAGGTAAAGTTATCACATTTAAACTTTGAATATCTCGATAACGGGTAATGTTTGAACTTATGTTTATTAGGCTTCATTGGGCTATTTTAATAATACTAATAATAAATTCTTTTATTGACCAATAACAACAAAATAAAAAAAGACAAATAAAACAAATAAATATATAAGTGAAATAAGCACACACAAATTAAAACAGTTCACAGTAGCATTGAAATCTTAAATTAAATGTTTTTTATAGTACGCAAGGCACGACATAGACTCCTTTTAAATCGAGTTGAATCACAAACCTGAGTCGACCACTAAACCAGAATTCCTAGCTTCTGGAAAAACTTAATTTTTTTTCATTATTTAGAAATACATTGATGTAAATGTTGTATATTTAAGTCACCGAAACAAATTATTTTTGATTGCGCCGGATTTAAATGCCCTGATATTATTTTTTGCAAAACCAAAAAATCTAAGATCTTTCTTATGATGCGAGCACTGATTATTCCCTGTGGAAACCAAGCAGAAAGCTTGATGTTCCAAACGACATACACCTCCAATTCGAAATAGTAATGAAAATTGGGTTAAAGGAAATCAAGAAAAAGTTTGTTTATTTGCTGAACGTTTGAAAGAAACTTTTACATCAGACAATCCAACAACTGTGTCAACTATATATTTAACAGTGTTCCTAGTATAATTCATAGCGATCTGCAAAGTAATGTACCATGTGTAAGAATGAACTGTACCACGAAATACAAAAACTTAATATTAAGAAGTCAGCACGTTATGATCTAATTAATGCAGAAATATCGCAACATCTAACAAAAAGGGCGAATACCAAACTATTATACATAATTAATGTTGATTTTAGACAAACATACTTTCCAAGTATATGGAAACTTGCTGAAATAATAATGATAGCAAAATTTGGTAAACCCCCAATGATGTTACTTTGGGAGTTTACGTTATTATATAGACCAATCTCACTGTTACCTTAAAGTGTACTCAGCCTACTTATTTTTGATGTTGCACAAAAACTTTTGACAATGTCTGGTTAGATCAATGTATTAAAATCATATCTTTCCAATCGATATGTTAGAGTAAAATACAAAAATGCTTATTGGAGTAAACCACTATATGAAATGCAAGCCGGCATTCTTATATTTGATCTTCCTCAGATACCAGAAACATCACGACAAAAAAATATAACGTGAGGAACTTGATATTAAATTTAGACATCTGCTTTAGCAGAACATCTACGTTATCAGTAAGAAACAAGTTGCTAATATATAAGTAAATATTAAAACCAAAATGGACATACGAAATCCTGCAAGACAGATGCTAGTCTGGTCCAAAGACTCCAAAACAAAGTACTAAGGTACTTTACCGACCTCCATCGCGACTTGGAAGTAGAGATGTGCTAATTACATGAGTGTTGTAAAAGTTCTTTAAAATTGAATAATCTAACTAATGAAGGTTCCGTAAATATTTCATACTTTAAAAAATGTAAATTTTGAATGTTCTTACCGATATCTATCGAAAATATCGAAATGAAACTCACACAAGTTCCGATCATCACCACATTTTTTCTTTTTACTCTAACAACAGACATTTGTACAAGAACAGGATTTTTGGAAACGAAGACAGAAACTTACAGCCTTAACTTTTCAAATTTAAGTTTAAATATATAACAAAATTATATTCTTAGCATTTCGCCCGCCTTGCCGAATCGGCAACAAAATGAAACATTTAAAGAAAAAAAAATTTAAATCTTTTAAATGATCAGATACAAAATTAAGCAACAATAATTCTTTTTTTACATTTTTGAAGATATCCTAATGCATATTCCGAACTGAACAACTAGTAAATTATGAAAAGAAATGTATATTAAAAAAAATTAAAACTGAATACATGAAATCTAACTATATAATGCAAAAAATTTTATAATTACGTTGAAGGAAGAATGCAAAGTTTGGATATCGAACAAACTAACTTTATCGTGGGTATTTTATGGTAGCAACACGTACGCGACCATTAACACCTGAATGAAGTTCCATCACTCGAGCCACAGCATTCAGCTTTAAGAAGAATAAGATCGCCGACGAAGAGTAATGCGACCATTTGCTCTAAAAATCTTCAACCATTCTTCGCAGAAGTTGATATCGAGATAAATATAAGATTTTTTCATCAATAAGAAATGGCTCAGGTATAATATTCAAAGCTGAACAGAGTTGTTAATGTCGATTATTTTAGAATACTCATCGGGTGCTTTTCATTCCAATCTAACGAGGCTAAACGCAAACGTCCTGTGATACGAAGAAATCTGTTTCCATCAAGAAAAGGCGTTAAAGGTGAAGGTGAAGAGGGCTTGAATTTGGAACCACCTTTCCCTTCGAAGAAATTCGATCTCTTCCGAAAAATAATTCTGTTGACAATCCAGGACCCAGAATAGTAAAGCAGAGTTGAGCTCGTTGATGGTAAGGATGTCTGAAACAGGTTTTTGAGATTTTTTTATAAAACGAAAACACTAGGCAGTGACACGTATACTTGTACTTTAAGTCCCAACCCGGAACTGCTACATTATGAACTTTAGGTTCAGAACGCCTCTCTCTACCAACATAAGACGATTCTTCTGGTTGCTCAGAAGGCCAATTAGTAGACGGCTGTGGCAACCATTTCGGTCTTAACCACCACAAGATTCGTTTTGAAGTTGTCGTATGGGTACTCCTCTGAATACCATAGAGTACCTGTCCATAGCCAGTTACAGGCGATTCAATTTTCAAATTATGACCTTATCTACTGTGCAATGCAAGTTCGTCGTCTAAATGCTTCTGGACGTTATCTTACTTATCGGGGCTGCCGGCATTGTGATCGAGATGCTCTTCTGTCTGATGCAGGATTGATTGACTAGCAACTATTGTACCATATGACGGATGTCGATTCGAAGGTCGTTTGTCTCACTCGCAAGATCATTGGCTTATATGATAAGCATGCACCGCATAGGCGAAGGAATCTCAAACATTTTCCTACTCTATGGCTTTGTGAGGAGATCAGATAACTTTGTTGCTGCGACTGCTACAGACTCTGACTTTTCGTTGTCCCTGGTTGACATGGATGTGAAGAATCCTACTTCTTCTTGTGATTACCGCCCGATTTCTATTCTTTCTACAATTTCAGAGGCACTCGAAGCACTGGTGTACTTACAATTATCTCATTATCTTACTGAACATAACCTCATTCGCCCTCAGCAGTAAAATTACTGATGATATCAGACATGCCCAGAACAACCACCCTGAGCTAATCCTGCTGGTTTTGCTTGACTTCAGCAAGGCGTTTGATTTCGTTGATCACGACATCCTACTCTCAATTCTTGCTTCTTCCATAGGTATTTCGCCCGGTAGTTTATGTTGGTTGCAGTCTTATTTCTGTCACTGTTCATTGGCCGTACGTGTTAACTCGACCACTTTCAGAGCATTTGGGATTGAGTGTGGTGTGACACAGATCAGTCTACTTGGTCCATTACCTTTTCTATTTTTATTAATAGTATTACCAAAGTTATGTCTACTAACTTTCACCTTTATGCTGACGATCTCCAAATTTATTCCAGCACTTCTTAGCAGGAGTTTCCGCAAGTAATATATCGCCTTAATCATGATCTAGAACGTGTACTTGTATGATCGTAGCAGTATGGATTGAGACTGAAAGCCTCTAAAACTCAGATCAGTATTTGGTTTCCGTCTACTGCTAAATAAAATAAATAATTTCACTAATTGTAAATTGGTACTTGATGGCAATAGTATTGAGTTTTCAGAGGTTGTTAAAAATCTCGGTGTTTCGATGAACTCTACATTGTCTTGGCATCCGCAAATTCAAGCTAAAAGTAGAAAAGCCTACTCCTGCTTCCACTCTGACTAGGTTATTTTATTCCAACGTATGTAGGACACAACCTATGTTATTCGCTGATCCTTCCTCACTTGGATTATGCGGATGCGGCGTGTACTGATATTTCCTCAACACTACGAAATAGGCTTGAATCGCTCATAAAAAATTAGTGACACATAATTTTGAAAATCTAATACCGTATTCCGATAACTGAAATTATTGGACATATTTTGGTTAAAACCGCGTTGAAATCCGCCTAGTTGTTCAGATTCAGATTTGAAACTTTTTTGCCAAACAGTTTTTGAGAAAAAAATCGTAAAGTCGACCTCCTTCTCAGATCAACCGAAATCGGGTACAATTTTTATAATATCTGCGATTATTACTACACGAGTGTGTGACTAAAAATGAAATTACTACACATTAGAAAGAATTAAATTACGCGTCAAACAAAGCTAGTCCCAATTTTTTCTATGGAGTATGTAATTTCTTTGTTATTAGCCTTCAAAGTGAGGGGTAAAATCTTTTGAATCTGATAATAGATTCAAAAATAGTCTCTCATTTTTCAATTTTTTTTTTCAAATTGCGTTGTTGTTCTGATTTGTTTTTAGAAAATAATGCTAGATATTACGTTATTATATTTCAGTAACTAAATGTTGTAGTTGTAAAAACATTCTATAAACTAATGAAATAGAACAAAATTTAATGTAAACTTATGATGAATGGGAGAAGAACTTTAAAACGTTAAAGGAAGTATTAAGAATATTAATACTAACTATAAGAATATGTGAGCTTTTATTGTTTATATTAATTTTATAACGGTCTCATTTATTTCAGAACATAATAAACAAAACGTAAACACTCTGCTAATTCTGCTATTTTGTCAAGCACGCATAATTAATAATCAAATTAATAAGTAATCATATATGATACATACATTTGATCACCTGATCGGGTGTGAGTCACGTGAGTTGACGTGACCCACGCGTGACTCATGTGATTTATGATTGATATTCACGTCAGTGGCATGCTTGACACGCGTGGGTCTAACTGATGAGCGGGCGTCAGCGGGCATAAAAAGTCAGTCACGCGCACATCTCTACTTGGAAGTAGCATCAGTATCATCAGAAATTACATCATTCACATGTAAACATGAGAAGAGAATACATGATAGGCCATCCAGCTCCTGAACATCAATGTCCTGCGTCGCCTTCAGACGGTGAAGCAGTTCGATTTAATAACCCAGTGTCCTAATCGATTCAAACGCAAGCAATAGTGCGAAATTATGATAAAAATAATACAGTGGCTCTCAACCTTTTTGGGATCACGGAACACTTTTAAGTGGTCTCGATTTTGGCGGAACACCATTATCATAAAATTTGTAAATCTAATGTAAATCACACAAAATAATTGGAAGATTAATATTTAATTGAAATAAAGATATATATTACATGGTAACTTATTTTAATGAGAAATTTGCGCTTGACGACCTTTACAAATTTCCTCAAGGTTGGGTCTTATGTAAGAGAGCGCTACTCTCATTTCTTCTTCTAAATTGATAAGTCTTTCTCTTTTTTTGCTTTTAATATTTGTTAGAGTTGAAAATCCAAGTTCGCACAGATAGGACGTCGAAAAGAGCAACAAGATATTCAACGCTCGTTTTGCAATAAATGGATGTTCATTCTCGATGGAAATCCAAAACCTTTCCACTCCTTCTTCTTTGAATTTTAGTTGTAACGTTCGATCCGTTGATATATTAATAAACTCATCTGCTTCCTGAATAGAAAAATCTTGGTTCATTATATCAAATTCACCAAATGGATTTCGTGCCCAATCAAAGTCTTCAATATTAAGAGATGGAAAGTAATGAGTTATTTTGTCCTGCAATATTGACAAATGCTCTGTCACATTTGAAATCATTTCGTTAATGTTAACAATATTTTCCGTTGCTAATAACGGAAACATATCAAATTTGCGATTTTGAGCAATACGATTTTTCCAAAGCAAAAGCTTTTTCTGGAAAGCTAGCAATTTAAGTAGCTGAAGATATCGGCTAAATATGCTAGCTTAGTACACCATGCATCATTTTCCAAATATTTTACGTATACATCATTACCCTCTTGTCTAAAAAGAACTAGCAATTCCTGTTTCAACTCATGAACTCGGGTTAGCACTTTTCCTCTTGAGAGCCACCTCACTTCAGAGTGCAAAAGCAAACATTCATATTTGGATTCCATGGTGTTACAAAGTTGTTTGAACATACGGGTTTTTAATGGTCTCGATTTAATATAATTCACCATATGTACGACTTGCTCCAAAACAGACTTTAAGTTTGCTGGTAGACTCTTCGAAATCAAAGATTCCCTGTGCAGAAAGCAGTGAGTAGAGACTATATTTGAATTTATTGCTTTAACTCGACTACAAAATCCCTTAATACTGCCACGCATGGCTGGAGCTCCATCAGTACAGATTCCTGCGCAATTTTCCCAGGATAATTTCCATTCTTCCAAATAAGATGATACTGAATTAAATATGTCTTCTCCAGTTGCGTGACCAATAAGTTCCTTGCAGAATAAAAACTGATTTATTATTTCAGTGTCGTCAACAAAGCGAATAAATCCGATTAATTGGGCTTTGCCACTTATGTCAGTGGATTCGTCAATTTGCAGCGCAAAATTTTTTGTACTTAATTTCGACGTCACCGCGTTCTCTATAAAACCTGACATATCTATAATTCTTCTTTTTATCGTATCGTCCGAAACGGGAATTTTTAGGACGTCTCGCTGCGCTTCATTGCCAAACATAATCTTAACAATTTCTAAACATGCGGGCAAAATTAGCGATTCTGCGATATCATGCGGCTTTTGCTTCAATGCAATTAGTTCTGCCACTTTATAAGAAGCGATTTGCGCTTTATCCGAAATTGTAACGCTCTTTCGTAAGCATGTTGCTTGCACTTCTTGATTTTTCAGCAATCTTTCGAAATAATCTTTACCTTTTGAAGTTAGACAAGAATGTTTTGTTGAAAGGTGTCGCTGTAACTTAGCTGGGACCATTGCACTGTTAGCCAATTTTTCACCACATATAATACATCTCGGAATAGGAACATCTTGACTACCGCTCCATGTAAAACCAAACTTCAGATATTCTTCCGAATAATGCCGAACTGATTCGGATATCTTTTTACGTTTATTTTCGGCATTTTTGTTGCCTTGCATATCACCTTCAATTGAAGAAGACCTGCTTGTACTCGCCCCAACATTAACCTCACTTTCACTCTTTCTTTTCAAAAATTTGTCCATATTTCAGATTTAAAAGTCTTGTATAAATGTTAAAATAAGCAACTAAAAAAGATAAGAATACTGTTAAAACTACACAACTTGCATTTCATCTTATCAATTTCCAACAATATAAAATATATATATATATAATAAAAAACACACTCACGAAAACTAGATATTTATATTAAATTATGGCTGAACCTCAGGTCGAAATTGCGCTTTTGTTATTTCGTACGAAGAAAGAGAAACAGCACGAAATCAACACTACGTAGCGCTCCCTGTATTATCGAGTACATTAGAAATTTAGTGGTATTCCCTGGAGTAACTCCAAACGACGTAACTGCGTCGTTCGATAATTACACTGTTAATATTATTGACTGTTCCGCGAAAATTTAGAATAATATTGAATATTTTTGCTAAATTTCAAATAATTAACAAAACTATGTAGTATTTATTTTATAATAATAAAAAAATTTCTTGTTTCTTATTATATTCAAAATTTTCGCGGAACACCTGGGACAGCTTCGCGGAACACCAGTGTTCCGCGGAACGGCGGTTGAGAACCACTGAAATAATAGTAACCGAAATGTGTGTTCTGTGAATCGCAGTGCGTGAGTTTTTATGTTACGATTCTAAAACTTTGTAAACAAGATAACATTTAACAATAATGTAAACACTATAGTTCATTATTTTTTGTATGTAACATTTATTTGAAATATTTCTTATTTAACGAATATTACCCATAACAGATATTGAAACTGATATTAAATTAAATCTTTTATGTTTTGGTATTTTTCGCAATATTCAGTTAATATTTAAAAAAACCTTTACCTATAACGCGTATACAAAAAGATTAAAAATTCCAAAAAAAAGAACACCGATATCTCAAAGTTTTATTTCGCGTCCTAATTTCCCCTCACCTAAAGGATAAGAATCCGTAAAAATACGTGAATATTGGGCTGTAATTGTAATGAATCAATTCAAACTACAACGAGTTATTAAGGTTTCAGATATTGTAATTTCCTGTTATTATGTAAATAGAATACTGTTTTATCTTATGCATATAATTTATAGTATACATGAATAACCTTGTTAACGAACGTTAACAATAAACCATCCCAGAATATCTGCCAATGAAAATATTATGTGAAAGGAGATTAGCTATTTCGCTTGCAAGATGTTATAAATAAAACTCAATGAAATGGGACAGCCAAATTAATTTATTTGAAATTAATTTGACACACCTTTTTGACTTGCGTGGTGAACTTATATAGCTTTTACTGGATCGATACACTGAATGAAAGGTCCTCCTCCGAATACAGCGTGTTTAGAAATTCGGAGGCATGTCATCGATCCTGGAACGTGTTAGCCACATCATTATATTATACAGGGCGCGTCATATGTAATAATGTCTAACATGAAAACAGTTGGAAATATCGCCATTAGCCGAAATATGTCGAGTTTTATTTTTGTTGACCCAAATAAATTAGTACATTTTATTCCAAATTAGTAAATAAATTAGTAGTTTTTCGAGTTACAAAGAGGAAAAAATTTTATTACTGATTTTTCGAACTTATCTTAGCATAAACAATACGTCGGATATGTTCAAATTACGAAATCACACGAATTTTATACTCTTCCTATAGAAGTTAATTAATTATTCCCATTTCTAAGTCAAAATTGGACTTTTTTCTAATTAAATATTTTTCATATTCAATGTATGATATCTAACCATAGAAACCACAAAATTAAGATTTTCCATAGATTAGACTTCCATTAGACATGGAACTAGAAATATTTGGGTTTAACTTTTTTAGTTTACTTTTGAATCTAATACTTTCAAATTCTTCTGAAACTAAGGGTACAACTAATACTAGACCTACCAGCGTCCCTCAGAACTAACAGTAGAACTAGAAACGTTAGAGTTTAGCCGTACATCTCTTAAGGGACACTTTTACCATCTCTTGATAAATTTATCTAATAGTTAAAAACCTGCTCCTAACCAATGGGAGTGCTTAATATCGCTCTAACCACCGCTAGTTACTTTAACTGGAGGTTGGTAAAAGTGGGCCTAAAACGACTAAACCCTAACGTTTCCAGTACTAGGTGTAGCGTTAGTTCTGAAGCTGGGTTGGGTTGGGGTCGGTTTCGTCTTAAGAGACGTATGGCTAAACCCAAATGTTTCTAGTTCTAGGTCTAGTGTTAGTTCTGAATCTGGATTGAGTTGGGACTGCCTTGAGTGGAATTAAAGAATACCTTTAATAGTGCGCCGTGGTCATAAGTAAGAAAGGCTTTAATAGATTGTAGGATATCAGTCGGAATAAGAAAGATAATAGACGAGAGGTGGAGATGACATAAGGAGTTCCTCAGGATTCGGTTGTAGGACGACGTACTACGTTAAGTTTCTTCACATCAAAACTGAAGTAAGGATTTGTAGGATATGCTGACGAAGATAAAGGCGAATACTGCATTAGAAGACTAACTAGAGAATTGAGCAAATGGGTCCCTAACTAGCACCCCAAAAGTCGGAAGAGGTTATACTAGAAGGACGGTGAACTCTGTAGTATCTCTGAAATTTTTCTAGAGGCAGAAGATAAAGGAAGAGAAGTGATGAAATACCTGACTGAGGTGATGATGGAGAAGTAAAGAGAAGAGAAAAGAAGAGAGAAACAGGAGGACACGAACCAAAATGTAATTAAATAAGGAACGAAAAACGCAGAACGTGAGGTGAAGTGCCATGTCTGAAAGCGGATGTAGAGAAGAGGAAAAAGGGGGTTTAACTAAAAACCCTACCTATCCAGGTAAGGTATGAACAGAACACAGAATGTTCTGTGTTGCAAGTCATCAATATCGAAAGGTTTTGTTTAATATCTAACACCGTCTACCTAACATGAAAAAGAGCTGGAAGGAGCAATGGATGTTATTGGTGTTGGTATTCGTTGGCATCCTGAGCTTATGCGAAAGCGTTTTCAGAGCGCTTTCAAAAGCGAAGCAAAAGAGGGAAGAATTTTAGTTGGTAGTTTGGGGGCTAGAATAATAATAATATTTATTAAATCATGTGGGCTATATAAGTAAATGTGTGAAGTCAGTACATAGAACAATTAAACACACCACAACAACAAAGTATACAAACTGTTAAAACTAATTTAAGTCATTACATATCTAAAAATTCTCGTTTGGAGTAAAACACAGAGTCCATGAGATACCGTTTTACATCTTGTTTAAATTTCTCGGGACACTCCTGAGATCTGATCGAACGCGGTAATTTATTATATATTCTTGGTAAGTCATCAAAGGTACTTCTTTCAAATGTGGTAATGACATGTTGAGAAAGAACTATTTTTGGTTATCTCCACTAAGGGTATTATATTTGTGAGTGGACATTACAAAACGGCTCATATTAGTCTTTACATAAAGCAGACTTCAATAAATACATGGATGGCAAGGTGAGTATCAAATGTCTCCTGAAAACTTCCCTACATGATTCGATGTCGAACAGTACCATCTAATCTACCATCTAACACCAAAAGGGATTCGGATTCGCAACGGTAACAGATGAGTTCTCAACGTACATAACCAGATGACTATCATCAAGAAAGCCAGATAAGTAATTAATGATAAAGATGAAAAGCAAAAGTTCTAAACTTGAACCTTGTGGAACCCCCATGTCAACAGATGGCACATCCGCGCTAACATTCGACAACACCATTCTGGGATAACATCTACAACAAGAATATAACATCTTACATATGAAATTCGGATTGAGGGAATCAAGAGTCAAAAAACAGTCCAACCACGTAATTTTCATGATCAATGTTATCATTAATATATTGGAGAACTATTACATGATTAACATAATAGTCAAAGATTAACATGAATAACTGCGACTGATTTAGTTGGAGTATCTCCATGTGTTATAAAAACGAAACGTCATAATTACCAGCCGTAGATAGATTGATTTTTGTCTGCACTCTGATTCCTCTCACGCTTCCGTTCCACTGAAGACATTGTATCAAATGATATACTTGGAAATCCGTTAAGTGTGGTAACTGGATGTCGTAAGGAAATCACCAACTACAATGGCTTAACCGAAACTAGATTACGCAGATTAATATGAGGATTTTGATATAGGATTAATTTTTCGAATGAAGTGTTTCACGAACAGTCGTTAACATTTAAAATGTATGTGTAATCCATGTTTCGTAAAAAATGGCGGTCTAAGGAATTTTGTTGTATCAATTAGTTGAACAGCAATATCCACTCCAATGGATATCTCGCCTTCAGTTGATATTTGGAGGGTTTCCGACCAGGTGTCGATTCAAATTCAGATATAAACTGAACCGTGATCTCAGGAAGACAAACATGAACAAATTTAAATCTAGTCTTTATGACTGGAGGAAGTACCGGGAGAATGTATAATGGTTTCGATGTGGCCTAAGCACTGTGTGTGTCAGTATACTCTCCCATTTCCTTACATACGTACCAGAATCCTCAACAATCTCATTCTTGATTTTAAAGTGGAACTCATCGATAGATTTCTTTATAATACATTTAAACAAAAACTTTAATTTTTAAACATAAACTTTATATTTATGTTAATAGTCCCACACTCTATCTGTAAATTTTAGACAATCAATGTACTCTTAGTGCCACTACTATTTTCGTTATTTTTTGGTAGATTAGTTTCGTTGTTTTCGATAGAACTAAAAATTATGAAATACGACTAAAAAATCAAATTAATTAACTAAAAACTTTTAGAAATTACTAAACTAATAGTTAGAATATAAACCTGTGGGAGACAATAACAATTAAAATTAAAATAGAACACTGGTTTAAACAGAAGGATCAACAACGTGTTTTGAGGTTATGGAAGGATTAAACGATAGAAACTGGATAGGCAAAGAAATCAACATTGTAATAACGAAAGGGAAATAAATCAAAATTCTAAAGGTATCAACAGGATGTTTAAGGAAAACAAAATCGGGATGATTAAAATATAACAGGAGAAATGTTGCGAGGAAGAAACTGTAGGAAATCAACATTGCAAGGTCGATAAGGTAGATTGGTATGCGTTTTATCCTAAACTGCAGCGCACCAGCTCAAAAATTAGTGACACTCACACTCAAGGATTTTAAGGTAAAGGCGATTATTGTAGAAATCATTGTGTATCCTGTTCGGAAATTCATTTTTATTTTTAGTAATAAAATATTCTTCGAAAAGGTCCAAAAGTTTTGATTTGTTCATGTGCTTCCTAAGAGATATGTTATTTTTATTAGTTTTATGATGTTTAGATTCCAGATGTTTGAAGAAGTGGAGTTATGTTTAGAGACGAACCTTTGGTCTAAGCTCCCCGCATTCAATTTTATAAAAGCCACTTTTGTCAAGATCTTTGAATGAGTGTATGTTATTGATGATTTGATTAATTTTAAATTCCGAACTGAAGGCTGAATTAACATTGTATTTATTTAATATTTCTTTAAAGGATTGTTGTAGACTGGGGTTGTATAAGGAAACTAATGAACTGTAGGGGTATTTCAAATTTAGATCTTGTTGCAGAAACTCTGTATATCTCTGAGATTGTAACCATTATTGAAGGCAATTTTGGATATTATTTTTATTTCATTTATAAATTAATTTTGACAAGTGAAAGATGTTTTATGTATAACATCATCTGTGGCTGTCGGATTTCAGTATATATTGAAATCAATTTTATTATTCAACGTGTTCCTAGTAAGAGTAAGATCTAAGAAATTAATGCCATTTTCTACCATTTTCTTCGAACTCGGTAGTAAATTCAAGATTACTGATGTTATTTTTATTATATTATTATTAGCATTAAATTTAGCAGAGTTACCTTTGTAAATTATTAAGATATCATCTACATACCTCCCATAGAAGGTAATGTCTTTGGTAAAGGTGTGATATTTGTCAGAAAAAGTTCTCTTTCAATGCCATTAATGAAGACGTCGGAAATAATCCCGTAAATGGGAGACCCCATAGGGAGTCCATCATCATTAAATTTCTTCTTTAAATAAGAAGAAATTTTGCCTACAAATGTGTTCGAGTACCTTAATCAGGCCTTCCACATCGCAATTCGTAACGTAATTAAAGGTTTCTTTAGCATCCAGTATAAGTGACTTTATAATGTTCATAGACTCAGAAATAAGAATATTGCTATAAAGATTTTTGATATCTAGCGAGAATAATTCAACGATACTTCATAATAAAACATTGATTGATTTTTTTATATTGATGAAATTTCTCGCAGAAGAGTCGAAAAATAACAATCACAAGAAAACTGCCACAAAATGCGGTATCGATATTTACACTGTTCATTATTTAACTGATGACACTAAAGTTCCGAATATTTATTAATTAGTATTGTGAAAATCAATATACCAATATTTGATAATGAGGTATTATTGGATTCCTGTTTTCTAGTTCTATCAGAAAATGTTATAATAAATGGGGTGTTCTATTTAAAAAGCAAATTTGAGTCATTCAACACAACAATTTTCTATATTAAATTATTTGGATTAACAAGCAATAAAGGTGAAGGTATTTCGACTCTTGGCGGTATATCCAAAGTAGATTGCATATGGCGCTCCCTGTATATACCTTCCCCACTCTTCTTCGTTCCGAGTAAAACCGTTCTGTTCGGGCCTCGGGTCTGTCTCGTCTCTTCTACATTACCTAAATTGTTTCGCAGCGTTGCTGTAGACGTAGTGCCATCAAACACGTGCGCCGGTTTAACGATTTCCCTGCAATTTCGTTTAGTATCACATACAGTATACCAACATTTTGATTAAATCGTTAGTTATGTGCGTATCGAGGTCATAACAAAGGAAAGGTTAAGGTCAGTTAAACAAAAAATATATATTTTTTATCATTTTGTACCAATTTGTTACATTACTTTGGTTAACTATTGTAAATAAATTGATCGTTCCAATCGTTTTAAAGTGTACAATACACTCTTAATATTTTCACAAAGGGAATAAAAATAAATAATCGGTTTGATATAGATTAATTATACATAAACCTTGCAGTTAGTAACCGAACATATTTAACTTAGATCGTAGCAAAGTATTAACGATAATAATTAAAACGTATTATTAACAATAATATTATTACTCAAATTGTATACCAGTTTCATTTGCATACCTATTTTTTGTTTTTATAATGTAATTAAAAATGATTATAATCTATAAATACCAAGGCTTTCACGGCGAATTTTAATTAAAATACATAAACTAATACTAGATTTAGAACCAGAAATTTTCGGGTTAAGTTGCGTGCAAATGCGTTAAATTCTTTTGTGTCGCTTTGAAGCTGAACTTTTGATTTCGCATCAAAGAACAACAGATGTCCGACTGAATAAGATCTAGCAGTCGTTAGATGTAGGGTATTACACAGGGTTGAAAAACAAATAAGTCTTTTAGCTATCTTAAATAAAGGAGATGTCTTTTTTTGGTTTTAAACTGCTTTTTCATGTTTTATATTATTTTTGTGTAGAACTTTAAAGATTATGTGAAAGGATATTTGAATTCAAATTGAAAAACAAAATACTATCACTTTGCGAAAAGATAATAAAATCTTTTTTTTTGATTTTACAAACCTATACACAAACATACCTGAAAAAGTAAAAGATAAAAATGAAAAATTAAACAAGTTAACTCATTTAAAAATGCCGAACAAAATTTAAAATATACACAAAAAATTGCAAAAAATTTAATCTTTAGACCCATTTCAGCGATCCTTTCATAAATTGTTAAAAGCACTGTATATTACGCCTAATTCAAAACTTATGATTGATTTACATGCGTAGATAAACAAGCTTCATTAGAATTTTACAGCAGAGATTGAACAGAACAATACCATAAATGTCTTAGATATAACAATAATCAAAAAATGATAGAATTCATTATTCAATATACCGGAAACCTACCCAAATCAATACTACAATACTATATGATTCAAATTACGACAATAAACAAAAAATGTTGGCATATTACGCTTACTGACATCGTACATTTATCTCAAATATTAATGAAAGACATTTAAAAAAATAACTAAAGCAAATAACAAAATATAAATCTAATACTTAGCTCAACAAATATTTGGGCTATATTTCACATCAATTGAAAAAACTGGTAAATATTGCCGACAGCTCTATGACAGATATTGCGATAATTCTTTTTTATCTGGTGTAAAATAACCTAAAAACACATTAAAAATATAAAAAAGTGCAACAAAGCGTTAAACTTATCGAAATAGTTATTTTTGATTCTAGATGGTGAAATAACACTTTTGCATTTTAGAACGAATTTTTTTTTGCGAGCTATAGTGAGAAAAAAAAATCGTATATCTAAAAACTGTAGATATAAGGGAAGTGATCCCATATATAAATCAACCAAAAACTTTATATCAAAATAGAAATAATTTACAAGAAAATTGTTTTATCCTTTTAAATTAATTTAATCCTTTTCAAATTAATTTCTTTTTGATTTTTTCAGTTAATACAGTAATAGTGCATTATTAAAAAAATTATGATATATTTTCATTCTTATAATTTTTAATAATACAATATTAATTTATTGACAGAAATAATCAAAAAGAAATGAACATTATAGGATTTATTTGAAATTAAATTAATTTTAAATTATTTTAAATTAAGGATTTATTTTAAATTAATTAATTTAAACACATTATGTTGACTATCTCTATACTCTATTATCTCTGAGCGGTGGGTTCACCTTCCGGGTTGGGTATGGTTAGGTTTGTGTCCGTTGAAAAAAGGTTAAGACTCAGATCGACGCGAGCAAGAAGATAAGAAAGAAGGATATTTCACTCAAAAAAATGATTGCTTGTTAACTGTTTTGGACTCCGTGGCAGGTGGCGGGTTTTAACTTCTGCAACAGGAGGTGGGTTTCAACTTCCGGGTCGGGTTCGGTTAGGTTTGGGTTCGTTGAAAAAAAAAAGGTTAAGACTGATATCGACACGAAGAGTAGATAAGAAAGAGTACTTCACAAAAAATATACAGAATATCTCTGAAATGCGTGTACAACGGAATACCAGATTCCTTGACTCAAAATAGATCGATTTGAGTTAACTTATCCTTATCCAAAATTGCTTCGTTTCGCCGCTAGAAGACTTTAAAGCTAGAAAATAAAATTCGTTTATTCTTTATAAGTCGAAAACGCGATAATCAATCTAAACCATTTTTGAGATGCAAGTTCCTCGGCTAAATTAATGTCTTTATGTGAAATTTAAAGAACACAGAAATGATCGAAAAGCCATGTCTTTAGCAGTTGTTAGTCCATTTTTTTTTTTGCTGAGTAGGCGATGATTACATAATTAAAATTTCTGAATAGCTCGTGTGGTTCTGGAACTTTTTGTCCCTTATAAAATGTTGATTACGTTATTGGTTAAGCCAGAAAATTGAAAAAAAAATTTTTTGAACATTTGCAAGCTTTTGTTATGTCATTGCAATTACAAAATTTTATCGTAATTGGTACTGATTTCTCCGGGGGACATTGAAATCAACAGTCCTTGATTCTACAGTTGATTATGATCAAGACTTACGAGGAAAAAGTTCCCTAGTATTCAATTCTTTACTTAAGTGCCAAACACGTTGTGATTTTGTAGTCAAAATGACGTAAATAAGGGTTGCAGATACTCAAAAATTTCTTTTTTCTGTCTAAACTACTTATGAAGTCAAAGTCTTATAGAGACAAAAAAGTTTGAGAACTAAATGGGCTATTCAGTAATTATAATTATGCAAGCGCAGAAAAAAAATATAGACTATGGAATATTCGCCAAATACCTGGCTTTTACACCCTGTATAATAGGAGTAAAATAATAAATCTTTCATTTTATTTAAAAACATTATTTAATATTTACTTATATTATTGGTTTCGTGTGTGTAGTTTTGAAAACGTAATTTAACTGACCTGTTTTAATCGTATTTTAAGTGTCAGAGAACTGTCGGTAACATATTCCAAAAACTGTTCAAATAATATAATGTATAAGATATACATTTACAAATATAATACTACATAAAACGCTAGTCAATTGTAAAGACAAAACAACAAAACTAGAAAACAGTGGTATACCGGATGTCTCTCAAAACTGGCTCCCCCAATTTTTTTTTGATTATTAATGATGTCAGACCATTTGGAATGCGTAGTTAGGCAGTTAAAGCGGATTATTACCACATGAAATTGTTGTCTTTGGACTTCCGCTTATTCCGGAAGTGAGTATTAATTTCGCTATTTTTAAAAATCTACATTATTTTTTTCTTCAGATACATAATTTAAATAAAAGTCATGTACTTTTATTTGAAAAATATTTCGAAAAAATATACAATTTTTGAAAATAAAAAATTTCGTTATTTTTTTGACGTTATACTATTTTAGCAAAATGTATTATAATTTTTGACGCCTAGTAGCTAGGATAATAGTGTAAACTACGTTATGTTCTCTATGATTTGCTCTTTCTCGTGCAGTGATGTAACTAAATAATGTATATAAAAAATTAATATACTATTGTTCAATTCTACCTTCGAAATTGTTAGTTTATAGTGTAGATACCAGTGTTGAAAGTTGTTATTTTCACTCACTCTGCTGGCATTCCTAACAATGAGTGAGTGAAAATTTTGTTCGCTCACTCTAATTTTCTTCAATCACTGTCGGCTATGCAGCGTGAATGAGACCACCCGTATCAGTATTTTTTTTAAAGAACGGTGAGTCGTAGAGAGTTTGGATAAAAATGTTTATCATAAAAGTCATACTAAAGAATCGAATGGTTATATTATTATTTCTCGAAAAAATTCAACATCACGAGTAGTTTTGTCAACAATGCCCCGAACGCCAAAATTTTAAATGGCACCATAAGTTGAAAAACGTATTGGTGAAAAGTTTCTTAAAAAAGAAGAAAGTTTTATAGGAAAAATTATTTTACTACTACCACCCCTTTTAAGTAATATTCGATTAAAGTTAATACATTTGAAATTCTTTGTTAACAAACAAAATTGAAACGTCAGCTTTTAAAATCTAGTTACCGAATTAAACAATGTAAGACACTCATTATGTCACTATTTTCATTTGTTGTTTAATTTATCGTCAAATCATCCATTATTTAAATTGATAATTTGTTGTCTGTTAGTGATATCTGTTTATGGACTGTAGTTAAAAGTGAATTTCGGTAGAAAGTGAATTAACTTAAATTTATTTTATTGTTCTCGACTACCGGGTTTCAAAGCAGTTGCTTCGTCTTCAAGTCGTACGCATCAAAAATCTTCTAAAGCTGTATTAAACATTTATAAAAACAACGGATAACATCGAAACGTCAACTGTAGAGGTTGTGGTTACATGTGTTGACTCGAAAACCAGATAATACGGTCCGTGAAACACCCAAAAAACAAAAAACTCTTAAGAACGGAAAACAAATTAACAAAGAAATTTTTTCTTTCGACATGTTAATGGGTTTTGGAGAATGCAGATAAAATTACAGTGCAGCTGAAAGGATATATGTTGAAAGATATCCTCAGCGTGCCCATCAATCCTTCAATGTTTTTCGGAGATTGGCAGTACGTATTTGTACCATAGAGCAGATGTAACCAACGTACAATAGTGGAAATAGAATTACAAGACATATGCGTAATGACAAGGAACCTGATATTCTCGCTGTAGTAATGTTGATCAGCATAGGTATTTCAACGAGAGAACTTGCAAGAGATTCTGGAATTAGCCAATACTGCGTTTGCAGAATTTTGAAGGACTACAAATTCCATCTATTTAAAATTTTAGATTAAGTGAGCATGATTTTCAAGATTGAGTTATTTTTTGTAATTGTTTACTAAATAAAGGTTCCCACTTCCCTAGGAGAGTTTTATAGACTTACAAAGCTAGTTTTAAAGGATCTGGAGAAATCAATATTCACAATGCGCATTCCTGGTCACAAACAAATCCTCACTGTTAATATGTAATGTAGTATTCTTGGTGGATCTATTATAGGCCCTTATTTTTTCGAAGGAATTCTGAATGGAATGCGACATGCTGAGTTTTTGGGTAACGACTTGATCAACTTACTGGAAAATGTCCCTCTTCTAATGCGAGCAAGTGTGTGGTTTCAGCAAGATGACTGCCCAGCTCATTTTTCCTTAGTTGCTAGGAACACGATAAATCTACTATTTCCTAATAGATGGATTGGCAGAGAGTACAGTGATGTAGCAGCCAAAATCACCAGATTGTACGCCTCTAGATTTTTTCCTTTTCGGTCGGATCAAGGATATTGTTTATAAAGAAAAACCAACAACAAGAGATGATATGAAGCTGAGGATTCGGAATGCTTGCCTATCATTAAGTAATGAAGAAATACTTAGAGCCACTGATAGTGTAACTGGAAGAGTTCAACTGTGTTTAGAAGTAAACGGAAGACATTTTGAACACTCGTTTAATTCGGTAACTAGATTTTAAAAGTACACTTTTCAATTTTGTTTGACAACAACGAATTTCAAATGTAATAACTTCAATCAAAAATTACTTGAAAGGGGTGGTAGTAATAAACTAATTTTTCCTATAAAACTTTTTTCTCTTTTAACGATGTTTACAATATACGTTTTTCGACTTATGGTGCCATTTAAAATTTTGGAGTTCTGGGCATTGTTGACAAAACTACTCGTGATGTAGACTTTTTCGAGAAATAATAATCTCCAATTTTTTTTTTGTATTGTTGGAAATTGGAACTGCAAGGTATGTGAGGTTATGTAACCTTGACATCGTCACAGATGATAACAACGTACAGTATGTAAAATTTCCAACAATACAAAAAAAAATTAAAGTCTTTTAAAATCTTTTATAAAAATTAACAAACATCATTTTATGATATACAATAACCTTAAGACTCTCCTTATGCTCCTTAAGCAAGACAATGTCAAAAACTGTCACCCTCGACATATATGACTTTACCCAGGAATTAACGAATTTTAAGACCGAGTTTTCTCTAAATAGTAAGACTGAACAAAACGCTAAGCAGCAAACGTGGGAAACTAATGTTTTCCATTAACTTGCATGTCTTTCTACACTCGCCTTCGGCTCGTGTGAAATCCGATATACGTGTTAATGAAAAATCTTGGTTTCCTCACTTGTACTGTAATATACTAATGGTGTTCTTGTTTTGTAAAACATTGACAATCTGTTATTATTATTGTTAAAACAAAAGCATAAAAAATTAGTTAACTTGATTTTATTTAATCATAAATTTAACGGTTTGTAGGGCGCTACAAATATTCTCCCTTCGAAAAAGAAATATTAATGATAAGATGTAACAGGTACATAAAATATTTTAAAAATTAAGAATCTTTTTACATGATTATAAAAATTAAAGTTTACGCTTGAATTTTATTTAATACTCAATACATTACGTTCCGAACTACTATAAGTAGTTTATCATCAGATAAATGGTCTAAATCTATTTTGGAAAACGTTACATCAATTGAACAAAACACATACGTTTTAAAATAACCAATTATAACAAACGTACCTTTATCGAGTAGCTTTAATAATTAATTTGTCACTTAAACCATTTAATTGTATTTTTTCCATTATTATTTATATTCTAGGATATTAAGAAATAAATAACAGAAAAGATTAGGGCATGAATCTAATTTAGATATTTTATAAGTATCTACATCGTTTAATAAGTCTTGATTATTGAATGATTATCTAAAAAGTTTAGAAAAGAAAGGATTTATAACTAACAACAAAAGTTGATATTATCACCAAATTATTGTTACACCTACGATACATTGTTTGTTAAAAACTCATAAAAGTAATAAACTTTTACGTTCAATCAACAATAACATAAATAAGGAGCGTCTTGAATTATTAAAAATAGAATATTTTGAAGACATTGACTTGTTGATGTTCTATTGCTAGCACAAATTTCAAAATTAACTTGGATAGTAAATAACTAAGTTTTAATTGTTTATTCCGATATTCTAGCAACGCTACCACTAAATAGATTATGATAGCCTACGTTGAAAATGATGTATTTTATTAAATTTTTAGGTTAATTATAAAGATAAGTATAGTTCAATAAAAAACATATTTATATATAGGTGATTCCATTAATAGATGCTAAGTTGTGTTTAACCTCAAAAACCAAAATTACTGCAAAAATATGACGTGCACTATTGAACTTTACGTGAATAAATCTATAATAACCCGTTTTTACTATTTAGTTAAGTTTTAGGAACGCCGATATACAAGGGGTGAAAATAGCCTGTATATCAAAAACGGAGAGAACTATGAAAATTTGATTTGCGGCATTGTAAGTTTTACTAAAAAGTTCGCGAAATCTGCACCTTTCTATCTTTCATAATAACTGAGGTACCCTATATAACCATCGACATTTTTTTACCCTGTACTTATACAATTTGTTTTCTAAGTAAGAAAGTACCCAAATTTCCGATAATGTGGTTGAATATAATTTCCCCGCACGTGAAAATATTAATGATAAAAAAATAAAACAGAGCAGACTGTTGAGTTTGGGGCCCTGAGTTATATCAGTGAGAGCCCCACTGCTCTATCCCCTCACCATACCTATATTTAAAGAAAAATAAAATTTATGCTCATTACCCTTTTGATGGGTATGGTTCTGGTATTCATCCTATAAAGCTCTAACCTAAATTTGTAGCTGAATTAACCATGCAGATAATTTTCTATTAAGAAATTGAATAAGTGGAAATGTATGGGATAACATAGGAAAATTTTCTGGATCTTCTGGCAAAAGATCTTTTTTGATTAGTGATGACAAACTACAACTTTTCTAGGAATTCTTAACGCCACCCTTTGTTTGTAATAACATTCCTTTAAGTATGGATCTTCCTTTAGATTTTATGATGGTACCCTTCACAGCGCACGAGGTACAAAGTACAGCTCCTGGCCTTGATTATATCTCGTACGATCTGATAGAATATCTTCCTTTAGAAGTAAAGCAATTTTTATTAATCATTTATAATGCGATGTGGTCTACAGGCAATTACATTCCGGTGTTCAAAAGTAACTAATAAAATACATTGTTCTTGGGAGAAGAGTCATTCCGTCGTATTTCACTGCTGTCGTCAATCAACAATATAGCTTCAGAAAATCGTTTACTGTTTTCGATGCAGTGGCAGATTTTGTTACCGAGGTTCAACTTGCTTTTTCAAAAAGACATTTTAGTGCCGGTTTATTTCTTGATTTAAAATATACATACAATTCGGTAAATTTTGATATGTTGGATTGGCGCGCAGTATAGTAAACATTTATCGGGATCGAGTTATTTATGTTCGTGATCGCAGAGGACACTTTATCGGTCCTAGGAAACTTTCTCTTGATGTGCCTCAGGGCTCTATTCTCAGCCCGATTCTTTTTTATTTTTAGTCTATCGATTTTCATGGGCGTTTTGAAGAACTCAATCACAATCTTACAAACATAGTCAGTGTTTTGAAACGGTGGATAGCAGGTAACGGGATTTAATTTTTTCCATTGAGAACTGTACAAGATATTTATGCATTATGATTGATAATAAATTAGCATGGCGAAGACATATTGATTACATTGTTCGAAAATGTGAGAAATTTAGAAACATATTACATATTTTTGGGAAGGTTAATTGGGGTGCAGGTTTCCAGATGGCACTGCACTTTTATAACAACTGCATAAGGTTGCATGTGGATTTTAGATACACTATGAACGGTAGTGCAACGGTAATTCAGCTTGAGCGCATTCCGATCATGAATTACTCCTATCGAAACACTTAACTTTGAAGCTATAGAACCTCCCCTTAACCTTAGACGCAATTTCTTGTCCACGAAGCAAATGGTTAAATTAGTCATTTCGAACCATAAAACGTTGCAGATTAAAATTAGTTAGCCTGCAACGAAAAAGGGGCGGTGTAAGACGTCACATATTGTTGCTGCTTTCAAGTTTCTCTCTACCCTCGTCTACTCTCTTTTTTGAGATGTTCGAATTTTCCAAATGCGACGTTTTTTGACTATTTTGGCTGTATTCAGGTGATTATTCATCTGTATAGTAATGATGTGTGAGAGAACAGTGTATTATTTGCAGAAACCATGCAATTGATAGAAGGTAGTTTGATCGTTTATACTGATGCCTCCAAATCTTCAAGTGGTGGTGTTGGTTATTCATTCTTGATTCACACTATTGATTACCACACTAAGTTCCAAGTAAACTTCATCCATTCACCAGTATTTCTACAGCGGAAGCAGTCGCAATTTTGAAGGCCTTAAGGTGTGTATATAGAAATAAGCACCTTAATGGCAGCATTGGTGTATTCAGTGATTCAATAAGTGTTTTACTGACTATAAAACATAGGAAATATTTCTCGAAGCATCAGACTTTTGTAGTGCAAATTAGGTAGTGCAATGTAGTATGTCGAAATGTGTTATCCAGAAGCTTTGCCTTCAGAAGACTATTACAAATTTCCAATCAAACAGTCAACCTTTTAGATGCACATGTCTTTTGACTTTTTGATGCTATTACATTAAAATTAGTTTAACAGCTACATACGATGTGGTAGCATTATCTGCTAATATTAGCCGACCTTTTCTTTCTTGTAAGACTTAATACAAGCCACATTAAACAATATATTAGAAAATGATAAAGCAGCATAAGTATTCTACATATTTAGATAGGTAAATAGAGTAAATAATGCATCTAGAGGGTCTAGAGCAGTGTTTCCCAAAGTCTTTTGGCCCACGGACCCCTTTTCTTAGTCAAACCTTGCTGACGGACCCCCAGGGTGAAAAATTACATTAAATAGACAATAGAAAAATGAAGACTTTAACGTTGTTGTCTTAATGATAAATGGTGACGTAAAAATAAAATATAAAGTAAACATTTTGTTGAAGAAGTATTTATTGATTGTAACTTTTGTACTAAAATACAATAATGATGATGGGATTGTTATGAGTTTATTTATGTCCGGCTCGATGTTTGTCAGTAGCAACCGCAATTAGTCATATAAGCGATATCATTTTTCGAGATAATTAAATTATGACGCAAATCATTGAGTTTACTCTCCAGGAATTGCAACACTGAATCAAAAAGCGAATAGAAGCGATTCAAACACGCACCTTTAGACAACCATCATACTTCTGTGTTAAGTAGTAAACGGTTATAATCATCATCATTTTCCAAACAAAGTTGAGCAAGTAATCTCTCATTTAAGGCATACCTTTTGATTTTGGGAAATTTTTTCTTCTTTCACAAATCTCACATAAGCTAAAAGTAAAGCCTCATTTCCAGGTAATGTTGACTCGTCAAGCTGTATAAAGAATTAAGACGTTTTTAAGTAGTCACATAAAGAGTTTTCCACACTCTGAGCCATTTCGTCAATCCTTCTTCGTACTGCATTATTACTCAATGGAATTCTTTTTATAATATCGTAAGCTGGTTTGTGCATAATACGTACCTCACTTATAGCAGGTAAAATAAGTTGTTCGCCAATAGTGTGCGGCTTTCCGGACTTCGCAATCATTAAAGATATATTATAAGAAGCACGCAGTCCATCGTCATCTCTCTGAAATGTTGTCGCTATGAGTTCTTGCAATTTCGGTGTTTTCAAATATTTTTCTTTAAGTGTTTGCAAAAACGTTAAATCCTTATCTTTTTTATCACTATGGATTTTTATTAAATGTTCCTTAAGCTTAGAAGGTTTCATTCAATTGTTTGACATCGTTTTATTACATAGAAGACAGAAAAGTAAAGTGCTATTTCCTAGTGACGGAATAAAGCCAAATTTAATATATTGAACAGTGTATCTGCATTTTTTCTTCGGTACACTCATACTGTTATCTGAAAAAAGGGCACACAATGATACAGGAAAGTACTTATATATATATCTATAATTATAATAAATAATTCAAAATTAATTAACAACGAAATAAACTAAAACACAGTAATTCGAAACATTAACTGAAGACACTTAAAATTCCTTCAAACATTTTAATAAAAAAGAAATCCTTAAATAACAGTCACTTACTGTGATACATAATTTTTTTAATCAACTTAAACAAGAGAAGCCAGGTTTATACAAAAAATTAACTGTAAATTTAGTCGTAAATTTAAGAACTCGACAGTTGGGTAAACACATTGTTTAACTTTTGTCCAATCACGAATCGAATTCTTAAATTTAGAACTAAATTTACAGCTGAATTTTTTTGTAATAAATTTAGATTTAAGAGATATCAATTTTATTCAAATATACTTACGCAACGAAAGTACACTATCTGTGTAACAAAACAAAAAATGATACTTTTTGTCCAACACTCGGAAAATTTGTTGTATGCACTCACATCACGCACAAGACAGAACTAAATTGTTGTATACACTCACTAGTTAATGCAGGAATCGACGCTATTCCTGTTTATACAAAATCGAGCAGGCATAAGCCTGCATCGCGATGCCTGTTATTACAATTACGTACAATTTAGTACGATAAAGTACAATACAATAAAGTACAATTTTATGCACCTGTCTATATTTATATTTTACTTAGGATGTAAAAATTGCTAATAATTTATTAATAAATTAATAAATAATTTACTAATAATTTATTGGCGATTTTTTATTATTATTTTAACTTCAGTATTACAATTAATGTGTCTCAATTTATTTATTTTTTATTAAACCTTGCACGGACCCCCTGACGTTGTTCAGGGACCCCAAATCGATTTTAATTTTTCGAGGATCCCCTGAATGACCCTAGGGACCTCTTGGGGTCCGTATGGACTACTTTGGGAACCACTGGTCCAGAGTATACAAGTCGATGTCTTTTTAAAATTATTTGTGCTCTTAGATTTTCTATGATTTTTTTAAAATGATTTGGTAAATAATTATATTTATAAAATGCTAATTTAAGTGCATTGGCCTGAAGCATCAAATATTTGCTTAACCAAAGATATTCTTGTTTACTATTTTAGGTTTACTGTTAGTTTTAGTTTAACTATAAAATCTCTTGTTTTTTAGAATTGTTGTATCATGGTAAATACATCATCTTCATCCTTAAAAGATCCGATTTGATAATATGCGCAAACATAAATGCGGAGTAGTATACGGACCCACACAATGCTTTTATCGAAAAGTTTTATTATTACTTCTTATCTTCGTTCTGGTTATGCTGTGCATAATGTTTGGAGTAGCAATTTTTTCGCCGAATGAAACGAACGGAGATCAAATCAATTTAGAATTTGGAGACCCAGGTAAGTCCAATACTTTTCTTTTAATAATAATAATAATCTTTATTGTGCACAATATTCTAAACGTTAAAAAAATGCATAAATAAAAAATTAAAGGGCACAAAAGGCGGTTTCCAAAATAACAATAAACAAAAAGAAACAAATATAATTGCGTAGTATTATATAAACAAAAAAAAATGAAAACAATAATACGGGTAGTATGCAAATAATAGTAAAATATATGTAAGCAACAGCGACAACAGGATGCACACCAAACGCAATATCATGAAAAAAAAAACAAAATTTAATAAAAGGAAAACAGAAATAATAGCAATGCAGAGGTGACAAATTCAAGTGCTAACATTGTGATACTATAAGGTTACAAGATTACATCAAGATGGAAGTTAACCTCCATTTACATAGGATTTTAGGCTATAGTGTTTTGATTGTAACAAGAAAACTTCACAACCAATTTTATCAAAAGTGTCTCACTCGAAAACTTAATTTTATACATCACAAACCAAAAGTGACAAAGAGGAATGTTATTAAGAATAAAAATTATTATAACGTTTATACTAAAACGTTTTTTTTAAACGTTCGGAATTCATCAACAATATGTAAAATTACGATTTTATCTAAATTTCATTATTTAGCGGTTTTCTCCATACTGAAAGCATCTCTTAGAACACTGATGAACAATATACTGCCGTCTGATAATTAAAATGTTAATAAGTATTTGGTATTTTAAAATACGGTTTATGTTAATAATATAAGAAATAAAAATAAGTAAGAAAACAATAAAATATTGAAAAAATAAATAAAAAACAGCCATAGAATTCCTTGCAATTAAATAGATATTATGACTTTTGATGTTAAAGTTTGTCTGTAAATTATTCGATTTCGGTTTATATTTGGTGCACTTCTTTTTTCAGCTGTTTTAATATTATTTAACCCAGAGATAAAATCTCACGTTAGCACGTGGAAAAAACAATTGTTAATAACACCATCGCTAGATTTTTATGTTACTGCAACCGTCAACTAATCTGTTCCAGGCATTTTTTCTTCATTATTTTCAATTTTCCCCTCCAACTACACTCTAAACAGGTGATGGTTTTATTTTAGATTGAATACGTGTTGACGTTACAGAATTACAAATGATATTGTATAGTGATAATGATATAATACAAAAAATAAATGAATATATCGCCTTGACGATAAGAAGAGTAACTTGATCATAAAAATAAAATTTCTATGTAGAGTTTAATCTAAATCGCTATAGATAGTCCCTTCTCAAAAGAACAAACGAGTCAACAACATCAAATAGAGAAATTAAAACTATTTTTTTTCCTTTTAGAATGCATTAGACTATTATCATTATCATGAATCGTGCCACAACAATTGGTATTCAATAAGAATGCAGGTTTTAAACGATCAATGCTAACAGTTATTTCTTTATTGTTGCGAGAAATAACAATTTTTTTTAAAGTTTTTTTAATAACTTTATTTGGTCCTTCAAATTGAGTAGAAATATTAGGCTTAGATTTATATTAGACCTGCAGTTTTTATAAAAACAAAATTAGAGGTACGGAGGTCTTTATGAATAAAAGTTTTTTTTTGAAGAGTAATGTGAAGCAGAAATTGGTTTAAGGTTAGAAAATGTTTCTCATAAACTCATAAGTAATGGTTGTTTCTAAAAAAGCATGCGAATCAACACAGAATTCTCCAGGTAAACTAAGAGATTGACCATAAACCAATTCAGCGGAATTACATCCCAGATCCTCTTTTAAAGAAGATCTTAATCCTAACAAAATTATGGGGAGATCGTTGTTCTATTTCTTATCGCTTCCTCTAGCAACAATGGATGTTTTAAAAGATCTATGGAATCTTTCCAGCATTTCATTACTTTGAGGATGATAGCAGGATGTTCGAATCTGAGAAGATCCAATTAGTTTGCTAAATTGTGAGAAAAGTGGGGATTCTAATTATTTCCGATCATGAGTTAATTGTGTGTGGAACACCGAATCTTGAGATTTAATTGTGGTATATAACATTTGCTATAGAGAACGCAATTATATCTTTAAGATAGTTTCCGGCCAGCGTGTAAATCTATTAATGATTGTTAAAACATAAGAACACAACATAAGAAGAAGTTATGAAATTTTGCAAATTATAGTATATATATTCGTTATAGTATAACGAACTCTTTCTGGAATGTAGAGTTAGATGAGTAGAAGAAGCCTAATACCTAAGGAATAAATTTCAAAATGAAATCACTTTTGGTTACGTTTTAATTTTTGATCTGTGGATTGAGCGCTTTGGGTTGATTTTAAGTCTGGATAAGATTAAGATCATCAATGTTGATTTTTGAAAAAGTATCAGCGCTATATTTGTATCACCTGTAATAAATTTTATATCAGAAGTAAATTGGGTGATGTAATGTAACACATGGGCTGAAAAGTCCCAGGTCCACACAGAAAATACGTTTTTTTTGTGTTCAAAATTAGCTTTATTCATCAACGTGATCTCCATCAACAGCAACGCTCCATCTCCTCGATCATTCCAGCGTCGCTCTAACATGTCAATAGCACTTTTGTAGCACGATTTATCTTTTGCCTCAAAATAGGCCTCAGTTTCAGCGATAACCTCTTCATTCGTGCGAAATTTCTTACTGGCGAGCATTCTTTTGGGGTCTGCGAACAGCCAGTACTCGCTGGGAGCCAAATCTGAAGAATACGGTGGGTGTGGGAGCAATTCGAAGTTCAATTCATGTAGTTTTGCCATTGTTTTGATTGACTTGTGATACGGTGCGTTGTATTGATGAAACAAATTTTTTTTCTTTGCCATATGCGGTCGTTTCTTTGCAATTTCGGTCTTCAAACGGTCCAATAACGCTATATAATATTCACTGTTGATGATATTTCCTTTCTCAAGATAGTCGATGAATATTACACCTCGCACATCCCAAAATACCGAGGCCATAACCTTTCCAGCCGATTGTTGTGCTTTCGGGCGCTTTGGACGAGGTTCATCAGTTGCTGTCCACTCAGATGACGATCGTTTTGATGCCGGAGTGAAGTGATGGATCCATGTTTCATCCATTGTCACATATCGACGCAAAACTTCCGGTTTGTTACTTTTAAACATGGAAAAAAACTGCTCAGAATCACCAACACGTTCTTATTATTGGTCAACAGTGAGCAAACGCGGCATCCACTTTGAACAGAGCTTTCTCATAGTCAAATGCTCATACAATATAAAGCTAACACGTTCTTTTGGTATCTTTACGATGTCATCTTCAACAATTTTGTAGAAATTTTTTGTTTTCTGGTGTTATCGCCTCATTTGGACGTCCACTCCGTTCTGCATCATCGGTGTCTCTACGATCACGTTTGAAGTCAGCAGCAAGAGTTGTTGACAAAGTATGCAGGATGTAGTATTTCTGATAAATTAGCAATGAATTTATGGTAATAATTTATAATGCTTAGGACCATTATAAACTTTTTAATAACTTGGGTTTAGGAAAATTATTTATAACTTTAATTCTTGAATCTGATGGTCGAATACCTGCAGATGAAACGTGATGACTAAGAAAGCCTAACAAAGATACACCAAAAATACGTTTTTTAGATTGTATAGTTATGCCAAAAGTAGCAAATCTTTCAAAGTGGATGGATAAATGTTGTTTATGTTCCATTTCATTTATACTAGCAACTACTATGGCGTCTAAATAAACAAATAGAAAATCGGGACCTGTTAAAACATTTATGAATCGCTAAAAAGTTTGAGCACCATATCTCAGACCAAAAGGCATTACCAGAATGCCTTTTGGCTTCCTAATTGAAATAATCCAAAAAGTGTAGTAATAACAGTTTTGTATATATTATTCTCATGACTGGTATTTGGTGATATGCACGTATTGAATCTACGTTCAAAAAAATTTTAAATTCACACAAGTGCAGATTGAAATCTTGAATGTGTGGTCATGGGTATCGATCAGGATCTGTAATTAAATTCAATATGCGATAATCACTACGAAGTTCACCAATCATTAGAATTCTTCTTTGGTATCATGTGCAATGGAGAAGCTGTTGAAGATGATAAAGGTCTGTAAATATCAATTGACACCATCACTTCAAATTCTTTTTTGGCGATCGTAATATTTGAAAAATCTAGACGTCGAGGAGAGAAAATGGTAAATGAGAATTTGTTATTATTCGGTATTTAACATTATGTTATTCCAGCTACACACGTAACGATTATACTGTACAATCCATTTACACAGTTTTATCGAAACTCCTTAGTGTCACCACACGTCTACGATATCTACGTTGATTCTAAGTTGCACTAGAACATATCATTCGCGATAGTAGTATTCGCGACTTGTTTTCTTACACTTGCTTATTTTGTGCAAAACGAAAAGAATATCACAGACTTTAGTGTAAGGGCCGACAGGAAGTTGTAGAAGGAAGTCGCCTCAAAAGATTTGCATATCTATTTAAGGATGAATGTGAAGAAGAAACGGACTGGTGGACCTCGAAGTGACTAGAGGTCAAACCGTCACGAGGTTAACCTGCTTAAGCAGGTGAAACCACGGCTCAAGGCGATGAACATTGGGAGCGAATTGTGGTGTGCTGAATGAATCTAAATGGACGATCAAGAGAAGACTGATGTAATATTTATTGGTTGACGTCCAATACAGAAGTCACTCGTTGCAGTTATGAATCGAAAGGTGAAGAATGAGCGAAGGTACACCTCAACTGGATCCGAGAGTAGTGAGAATAGGTCCTATAGAATTATTGGCAGCATGCGCTATTGTGTCTTCAAACTGCTACTCACCAGTATGAAGGCTGCCAACTTGTTGTTCCAAGTACTGTTCATTATCTTAAAGACTGCCAACATGTTGGCAGTACAAGTGTTTATATCTTCAAAGTCTTGCTCATCAGCGTAAAGTTTGTCAACTTGTTGGCAGCAGGAGCTATTACTGTTCTAAACATTGTACATTATTTTAAAGACTGTGAACGTGTTGGCAGCATAAGCTATCTTGTCTCCAAAGCCTTGTTCGTTAGTTTGAAGTCTGCCAACTTTTTGGCAGTATCAGCTATTACTGTTCCATATACTATATATTATTTTAAAGACAGCCAGCTCGTTGGCAGCATAAACTTTTGCTGTTCCACAGTTTATATATTATCTTAATGAATGTCAACTTGAATCAAATATAAGAAAGTATTTACTTTGTACTTTAACTGGTCCTTTATTTTAAAATACTGTCTGACTACTTTCGGCATCCTCAGAGACGAAAAATATCTGCGGCACTAGAATATTAATCCACGACATTTTTCCCTAAATGCTGAGGATATTTTTTGTATATATTATATTTTTTTGCAGATATTTTTCGCACTTATTGGGATCCCTGCAGGTCATCCTCCCCTTTCCTTTCTCTAATGAACATCCTTTCTCAAAGAAATTTTTCCCTTTTCCATTTACTATTTAAAATAAAAATTTCAACAATCCCCATTTTTAATCCCCCATCCATTATTCCTTATCACAATAAATAAATATTTTAATTTCAATTTAACTTTTCAAAATTTAAAATAAACATACTTTTATAATAGCCAGTTGTTTCCACATGCGCATCAGGTTTCTTATATGGACTGTAAGTATTTTTAATTATTTTAGCTCCATTACAATATAGTAAAAAATTTTTGTTTATTAAAATTCATTAATTTCAATATTTTTAACTTACAGTTGTTAACTTACAGTATTTTAAAATAAAGGACAAAGTAAAGACTTTTTTTATATTCGATACATTACACGTTACTGGTATAACGGATATTCAAACTAATTTTAATCGAATGTCAACTTGTAGGCAGTATGAGCGATTATTGTTTCAAATACTCTGTACATGAGCCATTATTTTTCAACAGACTATATTTTATTTTAAAGACTGCCAACTTGTTAACAGGGTAATTTATGTCTCCAAACTCTTGCAGAATCTTGTAAAATCTTGCAAAATCAGACTTCAAACTGATGATTAAAGAAATCGTATACAATTTAGTTTTAATGTCGATTAAACGTTTATTTTCGACGTCAACAAGAATACCAAATTTATTTAAAAAAATCTGTGCCCCCTAATAAGTTTCGTAACATCAGCGACAGTAAAAATGAAAGTAAAATTTCTGCGTTAATTTAAAGATACAGTTAATATTTTTTTACTTTATTTTGTTAATATTTTACCATAAGTATTGATTACAGAACCATTAGCTGCTGAAAGAAAACGAAGTAAATCTCGTTTTAAAGATTTGAAAAGTTTAAATGGTAAAACAGAAATGTCAGCACCGGTATCGATAAGAAAATTTAGATTATTGTTATCGCTGTAGACAAAAAGACGATGACTAATAATATTATTCGACGGTTGACGTAAATTACGTTTAGTTATAAATAAATTTCTATTTGAAGTTATTTGTTTTTATTGAAATGCTATTTAGTTTTTTTGAATTTTGATTTGAATTGCATGATTTCATGCAATTCAATGAAGATTTTTGTCACCAAATTTTGAATGATAAGTGCATATTAAAAAAGTTGATTTGCGATTTCTTCAAGGAAGTCCAAGGAAGAGTAAAAGTTGATTAATAGAATTGACTTGGGATTCGATGGCAATTTGGCGTTGTATTATTGTTTGTAAAAGAGTTTGACAAGAATTAGAAAAATCTTGTAATGTTTTAAAAATTTCGGAGTTATTAGTAGTAAAATAATGATGGCGGTGAATTGTTGAGAGGTAATTTTGATCTTACGTCAGAAATTGATAAAGTACACGATGAAGAACAATGATTCCCAAATTTTATCAGCAAAAGGTGGTAAAAGATCATTTACTTCCTCATGTCCTGCAGCAAGTCGCTGCCGAAATAGTTCGTGATAACCTCCTCTGCCAGAGTTTAAGTAATAAGCTATAACTAAATCGCTATAGTCTGTCCGCAGTCTATTTCATCTTCGTTATCGGAGCCAAAGACACCATCACTAAATTCTGTGCTTGCTTTTATGGGTGTTTTGTAGTTGCCTTTGTTTGTTACCCCATTTCTATTACTTCAGAAGTGGTTAGTTTCCAATTATGGGTAATAAAAGTAATTTTTCCAGCCCTCTCCATTTCTAGCCGATTCCTTTGCTTGCTTTGTACGTATGTATGTACGTAATGTATTTTATTCACGCAAATGTGCTGAATCCATTCTGTGGTGGCGGACAACACTCGGAGTGATAAAATCCTAACAGCAAACTTACTCAAGTTAGAGCTACTGCCCGAGCTATTCCACCATGGAACTGGATTGATGTTTACCACACTGGCCCACAATCCATCATTCATCAAGAATAAATTCTATTACGTTTCTTTAGACGCACGGCTAAACCGAAACTTTCTAGTACTAAGTCTAGTACTAGCAATACTACTAGTACTACATAGTTTTACAAGTAAAAGTTTTAGTATGATACAAGTATACAACAATTTAAGACTGAATAACAACTAAAAGTAGAGCCAATACTAATCCCATAGCTAATACTAGACGTAGAACGAAAAACATTTATGTAAAATATTTAGGTTTAGTCGTATTTCTCTTAAGACGAAACCCAACCCAACCCAGCTTATCTTCAGAACTAATACTACACACAGAACTAGAGACATTAGGGCTTTGCCGTCTAAACAGACGTACTGCTAAACCACAGAATAACCAGAAAGGACAAAACCGGCGGTGCCTTTGATGTACCTTTGATGGCGTGTAGGCGCCACTTTTAAACGTAAAGTACTCCTCTATTGTAGGAGAGTGTCCACTAAACTGATTTTGAAATTTACTTTTACTACATTCTATTGAAGATATAATTATGGTTATTGTTATGAAAATTTAACACATTATATAAAATTCATTTAGTACAGTATATTGTTAATTAAAAATATTAAAAATTTTTATTTTATAAATTATTTACAATTTAAAATATTGCACTAGGTGCTTTTTTCATATTCGGATTGTGAACGTTATGGTATAAAATAATCTTAATCTGATAAATTAGCTTAATGAATTAATTAAAATAGTAACTAGTAAAAAACTATTATTAAAAAAATTGAAAAATAAACTACGCTAAAAGATAAAAGCCAATACTACTTTAAAATATTAGAAAAAATAGAATAATATACTAAATAACTAGGGTATAACTCGAAGAAAAACTTTCGCAATCAAATAATTTCAACAAACTTACGTGGTAACAGAGATGTAAATAATCTCCAACGATATGGCAGACCAGTACATTCGCATAAAAATGAGTTTTGGCGGGAAAGCCTCTTTGTCCTTTCTGGTTATTCTGTGGCTAAACCTTAATGTTTCTAGTTCTAGATCTAGTGTTAATACTGAAACTTGGTTGTAGGTCTAGAATTAGTTGTACATTTAGTTCCAGAAGAATTTACAATAATCAAACACTGAAAGGCAATTGATATAACTAGAACTAACACTAGACGTAATACTAGAAAGATTCAGGTTTAGCCGTGCGTCTTCAGAAATTATCTAGTACTGGGTCTTGCGTAAGTTACTGTTTTAATTCTATACAAGTATGCAACAATTTAAGTCTGAATGTTAACGAGGTATGGAACCAATAGTAAAACTAGAACTAACACTAGGCCTAGAATGAAAAACCTTTAGGTTTAGCCGTACATCTCTTAAAACGGAACCCAATCCAACCAAACCCAACCTAGCTTCAGATGTCACTTAGAACTAGAAACATTAGGGTTGGGTAGCGGGCTTAAGAGACATAACAAAAACGGTAACAAAAATGTATTTAAGAGTCCGCAAAAAAAATCCGATTATTTAGGGAGCAGCAAACCAAAAAAGATTGAGTAACTCGGATTTAGAGATTATTATATTATTTTTGAGTTTATATGTATATAACTATTGTTATTACTTGTTTTTAGGGAAGTCGTATTTTTGGATTAAACATGGTCACTGTTTTAATGGTCTTTGTCTTTGTTGAACATTTTTTTAAATTTTATAAATACCTCAAAATACCCATTATGAGTATATACCCAGGGTATATTTCCTTGAAAATATATACTCGGGTATTTAACAACACTGATAAGTACTTATGTTTTCAACACTATAGTAATTACGTTTCTAGCGAACTTATAATATAAGTGTAGTAAACTATTATCAAAGCACTCTCTAATAAATAAGGAAAAATAGTAAACATGAAAATATCTACTAAATTTATTTACCTAAAAAATTTTATACGTGACATTATCTAATGTCCTACACATTACACAATATTTTATTTGAAAGTGTCTGATATAAGGAATCATTTGAAAGATAATCTTGAATTTCATTTCTATACTGTTTACAGAAACATTAAAAAGATAGTTTTGATAAAACGGACACTACCAAGTACAGAATAAAATAACTTTGAAAAATTTGTATAAATCAAATTAGCGCTGCACCTTCAAAAGTTTTACGGTTAAATAGCAGAAAATTTGGTGAGAACAGATTTTGTTTAGTCAAATTCACATTCCCAGTTTTATAATAATCCAACAAGTATTTTTTGAGATATTAAGCCGGTTCTATACAAAAAATAGGTTCTTCATACCCGAACAAAGATATTCGGCAACTATCTGATATCTGGCCGGATTTTAAAATATGGTCTGATAGGGCGGGTACCGGATAGGTATCAGATATCACTTATTATTTTTGCAGCTGAGAATAAAAGTGGGTAATATTGTTAAGAATAACAGTTCCATAATGTTTATTCTATACCTTTTTTCTTAAATGTTCGGAATTCTGTGCTGCATTAACATCTACAAATTCAAAGAAACGTCGACAGACTTTAGGCAGATAATACATGAAAAGTTAAGATGGATAATAATATAGAGGGTCAAAGTTTCAACAAGTTAAAACATTGTTTGCAATAAAAACAGAAAAACAAATATATATATATACCTCGGATCAACCAGAACACATACTTCTCCATTCGTGAAGCAAATATATATATATATATATATATACAAATATATATATATATATATATACAAATATATATATATATATATATATATATATATATGTTTTTGGTTGATCCGAGTTTCCAGTTGATTCCAACTGGAAACTACGACAAAGCACTGAAGATGCCAAGTGAGATCTTGGCGAAACGTCTGCCCCTGTCCACAGGGAATATATATATATATATAACTCAATTTTAGCAAAAGATTATTTTTTATCTAAAATTCACAAGGATGGTAAGACATATCATACCATCATATAGTTAATTGGTGTCGGATCATACGAGTTGTCGGGACACATTTCGAATATATTAAGTCACACGTTTATCAACAGAACGGATTACATCACCAACACCTTCAGTGTTCTAGAAAAGTTTAGAGGAATATCAATAAATATTCATTTTAATATTTATTTTATATAAATCTATTTACGGTCATCCCTTTGAAGTTGTTAAATAGAATTTTTAATGATAAATGCGAATTAATTCCTAAACACTGAACTTGGGATAAAAATACTTTTTTACTTGGATTAAAACAAATTTTAGATACTTGAATTTTTATTTTTAATGGTGTTATTTACATTGGTGAACTGGTGACATTAACATGTCACACAAATCTTTTTTTTAATAAGATAAAAGTAATTGCCGGTTAAATAAGACTGTTTGCACTTTATTCCAACACGTTCATGACTGTAAACATACTTTTGATTTTGAAAATGTAAAAGTCCTAGATACTGAAAATAATTATTAAAATAGACTTTTAAGAAATGTAATCAATTTCAAGACGAATACACAAAATTTGATTAACATCTATGCATGATTATTTACAAAAAATAAAACCAATAATAATTATGCCTCATAGACACAACATAACAATACAACAGATGATACATATAATTACTCGATTGATATGACGTTTTAATGTGATTCTTAGTAGTATTATTTGTATATATCACTTTTCAGTTATTAGACAGTTATTAGCTATTAGACCGGTTGCACAATATACCAATAAATCTGTCTGACAACTATCCGGCCGATAAATTTATCGATAGGATAAAGATATTTAGTGTTATACTAATTGTTTTTGTCGGGAGGTTTGCTATAGGCTAAATAAAAGGCGGTTGGTAGCACATTTTCCCTATATCTAGTAATTTGAGTCATTATTGATTCAATTGATAAAAAAGTGTTAAGTACCTATTTTGACAAATTGTGGATAGGTTGAAAATTCACACAAATGTAAAATATTAAATATTGATACAATGTATATTAGCTCTTCTGTATAATTACTAGCACGTTCAATATTTCTGCCTTTTATAATTTTTTTTATATAATTTAAAAAAAAACCTTGATAATAGATATCTGGCGAAAATTGTTATCTCTGGGTACCTAATAAGTTATCCTGCCGATAATTATATTATATTCCATCGGAAACTCTAAACTTCCTGATGTTGATTATGAAGGTAAAGTCGGATTCATATTTGGCTGACGTGTTGAGGTGCCTTGTGTTGTATCAACAACGATCCCGATATCCGTCAGAGGAATAGAGTGAAAAAATGATTTATTATTATAGGTCAGACAAATTTAGACCTGTTTGATGACTCGTCATATTTGCGTTGCTTCGTTTTGAATTAAAGTGAACCATTGAGCTGATTGATGAAATTTTTTTCTCTTTCTATTCAGTGGATGAACCCAATATATTTTCTCTACCAGGAAATACTATAAACCCACGTATGGATTCTGCGTGGGTGCTACAACTCGATCGATACGGCTCTGGTTCTAATATACAGGGTTGGGTTTCGATTGGGTAGGGTTACTTTACAAAGGGTAGGAGTACTTTACAAACAGATTTGATAACCCTGTATATTTGAAATGAAGCGAAATATGATTAAATATAAGTATCTCAAACTCGAATGGTTTTGGTTCTAAGTCTAGTATTAATTCTAGTTTTAGTTCAGTTCAAATAAACAGAATTTGGTTGGGTTTAGCCATGATGAAACACTATATATTTCAATTAAGGTAAAATTAGAACTAACACTACACTTTTTTTAATATTATATGAAAAGGGGTGCACTCGTTTCGTTCGTCCAACCCAACTCTGGTTCCCCAAATATCTTAGGACAGCACTGACGACACAACACGACAAACAAATATAAATCGGGGTTAAATGTTCGCCATAATATCCTAGGACCTAGATTATACATATTTTACTGATGTTGTTAAATTATAAAATTTTATAACCTATGATGTGGAAGACAAAAGATATATAATGATTCTGATAGTGATTTCGATAATAACGATGAGAGCATCCCACTTAATGCATTAATTGCCGTAACTTCAAATAGCAAAATTTCTGTAATCGACAATAAGGAAGACAACGTGATACTCGAACAAACAAAATACCAACTTTTGTTAAAAACTTTTCGTAAGCAGATAATTGTAAAAAGGAAATTGATAGCCCAGATGTTGTTATTGCATATAATATGTATATGGTTAGCGTGCGAAACTTATGTCGCATGAATGGTAAAAGTGGAGTTGAATACAAAAAAGACGAGTTTAGACCAATGCTAACTGTAATTGTTCTTTCTTATCCTAACAATCAAAAAAGAAGGGATGAGCCTTAGCCAACATATAACATCACATAGATAACCGCGAAAGATATAAAAGCCACAATTATTACAAAACTTCTCGTATTATGTGTGAAAAATGTAGAATACAATAATTGTATTAAATAATTTCTTTGGGATTATGAACACACAGTTATGCCACTAACCACCAATATTATGTTTACTTATTTATCTTATTAATTTCTCATGCATTTTTAATTTTTATACAAATTTTTAAAAACTGAGCTTTTTATTATTGATGTAACGGATATTCCGCAAAAATATCCGCAACTGCGGGTAATCCGCAATAGTTTGATGATCCGCATCCGCAAATATTTTAACGGAGCTCCTGTTTGATCAGCGTTCGGCTTTAATATAAAGAGTAATTCAGCTGCGTGTCATCAGCGTAAACGTAAGGTGTACAGTGCTGTATCTGATCAAAAAGCTGAACCTTCAACACCTTTCCAAGGATTTTCGAAAACGCAGACAACAAACTGATTGGTCTAAGATGTTTTTTACGGATTTGGAATCTTTGGAATCGGTTTAATTAAAGCATGCTTCCAAACATCCGGAAACCGACCCTCCGCAAAGGAATAATTAAGGATATAAGTTAGGTAAGGTAAAATAATAGGACAGGATAGCTTTATCATATCGGCACTAATTTCATAGAACCCTTAGAAGTCGACTTCAACTCATGTACCAATTTCTCTACTCAACTAGGTTGAACACTACAAAATTTTAACACCCTGCCATTACTAGACAAACTTGAATAAAAATCCAACATCGAGGAATCAACCGGCATGGTGTTAAGAATATTTGATATGCTTATAAGAAACTCATTTAGATCATCAACTTTCTTCAAGTCATCCGGAATATCGTAGTTGGATTTTTTTTCAAATTGGGTGACCTTAATGAAGACCACATTAGTTTTCTGTTACGGGTGTTCCCAACGTGACGAAAATAATTTCGTGTTTCAGCTTTAAGGGTAAATGCCGTCAAATTCTTAAGAGACTTGAAATATTCCCACTTACCAGAAGTCTGGTTCGCTCTAAAATCTGCCTTTGTCCTATCTCTCAAGGACATCGTAAGTTTTAAATTATCAGTAAGCCAAGGCGGACGAGGCTTGTTTCTTTTTTTTAATTTGACAACAGGAGCAAATATATCAAAAGCGGAAATAAGCTGATCATTAAGAAAAGTAAGTTTATCATCAATGTTATCAATAAAAAACAAGAGGTTAAAAGGAATTTCCTTGAAGACTCACTCATGAAAACCTGCGATGTCAACACATCTCAAATTTCTTCCAAAACTGAAGGTCGGTGAAAAGAAAGATGCAGTGCAGATTGATTTACAAAAAATAATGTCATGGTCGAATAACTGAGAAACAATAACCCCTGTACGCTTTATCCTAACTCAGGAAAAAGCAAAGATCAGATCAATGAGCTTAGCCGAGGTGCTAGTAATTCTCGTTGGAACATCGATCAACTGCGTGGCATCAAATGTTGAAAATAATGTCATTAATGCCTCTGTGTTTAAATTCGCTGGATCTAAAAAATCAATATTAAAATCACCATAGATAACAATCTCATCAGTGATAGCCAAACACGCAAATAAAGTGTTTTTATTTCTTCAAGTTCCCCCAAAAACGCTCGACAAGGAAAACTTGGAGGACGATAAACTACCCCCAAAATAACTTTTACGTTTATTAAAATGAAGTAACAACCATAGCTGTTCATTATTAACCGACGTATTAATTCTGGAATATTTAATGTTATTTCTAATAAAAAACAGACACCAGCACCCCTGCTAATTCGATCTACTCTTTCCACATTATACCCATTAATCTTCAACGTAAGCTAGAACATCAAAAGCTTCATTTTCAATAACATTATGAATTTGGTTGAGTTTAGGTACTAAAGATCTAATATTTAGATCAGCAATCCTAAAAAGGTTATTCATTGTAAAGGAAACAAAATAAATCCATTGCGTCACGCCATCAAGAAAAAAATAACTAGTAGTTAATTAATAAACAAAATAATAAAAATAAGCAAACAAAAAAAAACGTTAAAAAAACCGTAAAGCAGACTAGTTCGGTACCCGCATTTACAATTAAAAAATATAAATACGATTTGTCGCGCGTAGAACTATTTTTTTTGATAACATCATCATGTTCATAGAATATATTACCATTTTCAGTGACAACATTTTTTTGATCATATTTTTTAACTAAGTACCTGACTATGTTAACACAATCATAAGTTAAGTCCTCACGAATAACCATTCCAAAGCCTTTCAGTTTGGCTTTAGCCCTATACACATTTAGCTCCATTTTTAGCAAATTTAAAGCAATCGAATTATTAGCGTTTAATAATGTTTAATTGATTACATCTTTGACCGTTTATCTTGATTAATATTTTTTTCCCATGTATATTAAGGCTATTCACCTTAGTTTTTCATGCTTTACTTGCTCTAGAAGTCTGTCAGCAGTTTTTTGAATCACCCGTATGTGTAAAACCACGCTTTCTTGTAAGTTTCACTTTTTTTAATTTTACTCGATGTTTCTGCATTGGAGAACAAAATAGTAATAGAGCAACATTAAAAATAAAGTTTGCTATCAATTGTTTTTAAGTCCCGTGCTTACCTACATTGTTAATTTTTCTTATTATAGGTGCATACGGTATCATTCTGACGTTTGTAGAAGGTAAACCGGATGTTTTGTGATTTCGATAAAGGAAATTATAGTAAATAGAATGACGTAAAGACCTTGATAAGCCTCTATGGGTTATGACCGCCTCTATTGTTAATTTTCGTGTACTTTCACAATATTTTGGTATTTTAGTGAAATTCGAAAGATGTATGGTTGCGCATTTTCACTTTCGTTTATCAAGAGATTACGCTTTCCCGGTATTGTTAATCAAAATTGGTAGAGAGGTTCTCTTTTTACAATCATAACATAATACATGTATAAACCCATTGAATCGGAAACTAACTCCCTAGGTTTATTAACCTAACGTGTTATTTATGTACATATTTTTTTCTGTCTTAATTCTTATCTGGGATAATAAAAACACAACTATAATCATTCAACATTTCGAGGCTATCAAGTTTCCACTGCGTTATCAAATTAATTGGTTGAAAATGAAATTGAGGTTGTTGTATCATTTTACCATTGATAAATGAAATTAAAGCACTGAAATTAACTAATTTATACTAAAATATTTTTTTTATTTCGCAGAATTTTTAGTTAATACCAATGAGTGTAAGATTCCTAACGTTATACCATGGAATTCAGAATTTAAACCATTTTATAAAGAGAAACGCCCCTATAAGTGCAGCGATAAAAAAGAAATGTTAACCAGTATTATATATGAAGCTGATCAAGCGTTTCTGTATATTAACAAATCTGTTGCGCATCTTTACAATTGGTACTCAAACAATATTCATTGTTGTTATCAGACAGTTAGAAGAAAAACAAAGGATGTGGCTGATATCGAAATTTCGTAAGTATTATGTATTTAATTGTATATTAAATAAATTTGTTTATTTCTAAATGAGAAAGAATCTTTGATGTTTGTGTCTGATTAAAAAACAGTTTGTGATAACAAATCTTCTACAAATCTATGAATCGTAAATGTTCGTTAAAAGTAACTCAAATACAATCTATTTTTCTGTTAACCTTTTGCGGTAGATAATGAAACATGATTAATAAATACTCATTAAATTTTGTAGGTGTACGCCCTTAAATGGGGCCAATGTTAAAAAATGAAAGCAATATGGTATTTTAAATCATCGTTTATTTATTTTCCGAAAGATTCTGTTTAAAAAACAGAATGATAATGGCCCAATTTTAGAATAATATTACTAATAACAATAACTGTGTAGTTTGAGAAATTTTCTCGTGTCTTCGTTATTGGCTTAGTTTCTTTGAAAAATGGCCGGTTCCACATTTCAGATTTGTTTTCTATATACACTATCTTTTACTTGTACATTACTCCATAGCTCATTTATCATATTTCTTAGATAATAGTAATTGATACAGTCTTCAAGTAGTGGAAAGAACCTTGTTCGAACCACGATTTATTACCAACTCTATTTTTGTTGTTTCTGTTATCCTACTTCTAGACAATGGCTTCGTATTCCCATGCACTTGCTCCCTCTTTCAATGACAGTTCCTTTGTTATTTTTTCTTAATATATTCATCCTGTCTTCTTCCCTTGGGTTTCATATTGAACATATTCATTAGTATACTTTCTCATCCAATCGACGTTTTAAGTAGACAATATTAATTGTAATGAGACAAAGAAAAGGCAAGGCGATGTCTTGAACAATTTTGATTTAATGTGATATTAGTTGTGCAACTGCGGTAGACGAGACAACAAAGTAATTTATTTCATTGTTTAGTTACATTTAATTTAAATGGATCCATGTTACCAGTTCGGAAAGTATTTAAAAAACAAATCAAAATAATTTACTATATTAATAAGCTAACCTATAAGCTAAAAGCTAATCATCACCTTAAGGTAAATCTTCCATAGACATGGATATATGTATTAATAAACACACAGAACAGAATACTACAAAAAACCCGTTTTTGTTTTTTGAAGAAAACCAAAAAGAATATTCACTTGTTCAGAAATAATTCCCAGATACAGTATTTGCAATTGATAAATTCTATTCGCAAAAGAAATGTACCGACAATAAAGCTAGAATCAGATAAGTGTATGGTGAGTATGGATATGAACACCTACATCGAAAAAATATTTAAGAGATAACAATTACACCAAATTTGCAAGAAATCTTATAGATACTACAATCAAGTAAACTACAGATATTATTAATAAATATAAAAATTCCTTGAAAGAATATACTCCAGTCCTAGAAAACTCACCAATATGTTACTTTTCCTACATATAATATAAACCCTAGTATTCCTAAATTATATTGCATCCCAAAATTTCATAAACATCATATTCCAATTTAAAATTTCAAATTACAGCCTTCAATAATTCCCCGAATTCAAAACTGCCAAATTTTATGTTGACAATTTTGAAATGATCAACTATAAAACTAAGTTTTCCATAAATGGTATTAAATAATTTAAATAAATAATTGTTCGGGAAACGATCTATTGAAAATTGAATGACTTGATTTCATACTAATATTCTGCTATATTTTAGTCTTCTTCAGAGTACTCTAAAGAAGTAAATAACAATGAAATATAATAATCAAAACAAATTAGAATATATACAAAGTTGTGTTCCTTATTTTATAATATCATTCACGTTGATGAAAAAATTTAATTGATTCTGAAAACTATTGAAATAACGCTACCACAGATCACTTTAAGACGAGAACGAATGACATATTAAAATTATAAAGTAACATGAACAACACTTGTCAACACGTTACATCAAATGTATAACCAATTTTTAAGAAACATTTTTGAAATCATCGAATAAGTTGAAAAAGATAAGAATAAATATTACTAAGATTTTCTGTGTCTGTTTTGAAATTAACATTATTTTCTGCGTTTATATAGTACATATATTTTATTTATTTTTTAATATTATTTATTTAAATCAAATTACTTACGATTGATGAAAAAATTTTTTTATATTCTTATTAAATAATTTATTGATATGCCACGAGACATCAAACTAAAAAACAAAATTCTAGCTTCTTTCGATATAGTTAATCTATACTCTAATATTCCCATAAAACTCGTACTCGACATTGTAATGAAACTCTTTAAAGACTACTTTATGGTCTCTCTATAACTCAACATCTCCATTTTATACTTGAAATATACAGGGTGAGTCAATAGTGCGAGGACGGAAGATTGTAGCCGTATTGTTGAAAATAAAGAAAATGTTTTTGTGTAATCATAGATTACAATCAAAGCTGCATCGACTCAAATTATTTTCAACTATATAGGGTGTTTCACAATTCCAGAACCCTACTCATCTTCATTTTTTTCAATGCAACCCTATACATCTTTTTCGATATGTTGATTACAAGGTTGCCAAGTTATTAATCTTTTTGTGAAAATTTTTAAAAAATCTTGTTTTGACTTAAAATTCATTATCACCATTATTATTAAATATTGAAGATTGCAATTTGGCATATCGATAAACAAAGCTTTGGTCTTTAAAACCCCACTAATACTATTTGATAATATTATACAGGGTGGTTACTAGAACCGGTTAATTTATGAAATGTTTGGGGGACCATAACTTTGTTATTTTAAATGGAACACCCTATATTTTTTCAATGTCTCGAAAGGCTTTATTAATTACCTTTCATTTTTGTTAAGCGTATGGTATATCTAACATGTGTACTTTTTTTACATTTCTTCATCTTTTACAAAATAGACGCACTTGCATTTGTTTAGAAATGTCTTCTTCATAGTTTATTTCTTGTGAAAATGTCACCTTGATACCGACATTTTTGAAATAGTGTAATTATCTCAAAAAATACACATTTTAGATATACCATATGCTTAGCAAAAATGAAAGATAATTAATAAAGCCTTCCGAGGTATTGAAAAAATATAGGGTGTTCCATTTAAAATAACAAAGTTATGGCCCTCCAAACATTTCATAAATCAACCGGTTCTAGTAACCAGCCTGTATAATATTATCCAATACTGTTAGTGGCGTTCGAAAGACCCAAGCTTTGTTTCTCGATATGCCAAATCACATCCTTCAATATTTAATAATGATGCTGATAACGAATTTCAAGTGACAACATGATTCCTCCAAATTGTTTACAAAATGATTAATAACTTGGCAACAGTACATTCAAAATTTAAAAACAAGATATGCACTTATAGCATTTAAGACAACTAATCGGCATATGTGAAAAGATACATAGGGTTCCATTAAAAAAATTAAGTTGAATGCGGGCCTGGAATAGTGAAACACCCTGTATAGCTGAAAACAATTTTAATTGATGCAGCTTTGACAGTAATGTATGATGACATTTACCAAATTTTCAACGGTAAAGCCACAATCTTCCGTCCCCGCACCATTGACTCACCCTGTATAGTATAACCGATGGCCTAATGAATGCCACCGTCAAGTGTTCTTTCCATAGGTGCTCTGGGTGCTGCAGTATAGAAAAATCTTTATCGGTGCACCATACGCATAAACGCCGTATATATATGAGCGATCTGAGTATAAATGCCATCTTATGGAAGACCTGATATCTACACCAAAATCTGTAATGTCGATCGCCAAGATCGCTTTCTGACGAGGCGCTACATTTGCTGTATCCACGCAAATGTTAAATGTCTTCTTATGAAAGATTTCATATCTTAGCCAGGACATGTTATGAACGATTTTGCGACAAATCGCCGAGGTCGCTTGCGAACGAGGCGCTAGAATTGATGTGTCAACACGAAATCAACAATTCGAAGGTTGTAGTGCCTCGCCCGCAAACAACCTCGGCGATTTGAACGGCGATCAGAATCTTATCATATTAAAAATTTGGTTTCCTAACCAACAAATGTACTGAACGATTTCGTCTCAATCACCGACGTCGCTTGTGGGAAAGGCACTAGAGTTCTTACGTCATCTCGAAATCGACAATTCAAGAGTTGTAGCGTCCCGCCAGCAAACGACCTAGCGATTTGAGACGAAACTGTTCACTTATTATTTTAGTAAGTGCTACAAAATCACTTATAGGATGGTATTTATCCTCATTTCACCAAGATCGCTTTTGGCGAGGCGCTACATTTCCTCTATCAACACGAAATCAACAACTCAAGAATTGTAGCGCTCCGTAAGCGACAGCAACAGCGGCGTCTTGTGTGTAAATGTTTTCTTATGAAAGATTTGATTTCTTAGCCAGGACATGTTATGAACGATTTCGAGGCAAATCGCCGATGTCGCTTGCGAGCGAGGCGCTAGTATTGATGCGTCATCACGAAATCATCAACTCATGAGATATAGCGCTCACCCTATCGATTTAAAGCGACCTAGCGATTTAAAGCGAAATTCTTAACTAAATATTTTAGTAAAGGTACAATATCGCTTATAGGATGATATTTATCCTCAATTCGTCAAGTTCGCTTTTTGGCGAGGCGCTACATGTGCTGCATCAACGCGAAATCGTCAACTGAAAAATATTATACAAAAATATTCAAAATAGTTATTAAGCATGTATTGAAGAACACAAAGAATATTTTATATTACTAAAATAATACAAAATAGCAGGGCTGGAGCCAGTCTCTATACAAAAATGTCAGCATAAATCTAATTTTTTCACGAGAAATGAGACAATTTTCAACAAATGGCAAGTAAGTGCCATTACACCTGTGCACAGACAATATTAAGAAACAATTTTTCTAAAATTCTATTGATATATGTGTAAAATAGAATTGAAAATTCTATTGATGATATAAATCGTATTATAATAGGAGGTGCATCATCATGCTGAGATCACATTCTTTGTCAAACGTTTAGTGAAACACCTTTTGAAAGGATTGGCTCTTGATTTTCTAAGAAATTCAAAAAAAATCTCCGTTAATGATTGCCTCAAACAAAAATACAGCAGCAAGAAGTATAAAACGACCGTACATGGACAACAAGTACAAAATTTATTCGGGATAAACGATCCAAAAGATGTGTTAATTAAAACGACATTTTTTAAATGCTAATATTTCGATTGCAATTTATTCAATATTTCTCAGAGCATCTAAATTGCCAAAATGGAAAAATTTTGAATCAAAGATGACGTTAAATCGAAACAATGTGTCAAATTACAACGAATAAAAAAAATTAAAAAAACGTACTTGTTACTTGAAGCCAACAATCATGAAAAATCGTCACAAACGTTACTTGAAAACATTGAACACATTAAAACATTTAAAAATCTGTAAGATTATTCTTTCTTAAGAAATCTGTAAAATCTCAAAGTAATAAATAAATAAAAATTAAAGATTACTATTTATAATAATAATCTAATAAAAATTAAAAACATATTTTTATATAAAATATTATTTTATCTCTCGCCTTTTACTCGCCTCGCTCGCTCGACTCGTAAACTCAGGCTCGTTCAATAAAAATTCACTTTGCTGACTTGGTACATAAATAACTATTATACTACTAAAGGTGTTTAATTTTATGGAATTATGTCAAGAATAATTAAATATATTATGATGGTATGTTCAATTTTATAATGGTATAAATATTCATTTGAAATGGTAAATTTGTAATATTAGAGTAAAATAAAAAATGAAAACGACCCAAAAAGACCTTCAACTCTGAAAGAATTTGAGGCAATTGTTGAAGATCTTGATCTCAACAAACTAACTGATATTTGTTATATTCCACCCAAAGTTGACAATTTGACCTATGAGGAAGATATAGATGAAGAATCTATCGGTGTAACACAAGATTTGCCATCTGATATTGTCGGAATATTTGAAATATTACCAGACAGTGAAATTGCAAAAATGCTGCTTATGTTGTAATACTAAATGTAAAGACGGAGATGTTATGAAATGTTTTGTCTGCGATAGTTGCTATGCCAATGCATGTTTGGGTTTACCCGTCAGCGAATCTAGATTACTGAGATCTAAAGCTAATTTTAAGTGGACATGTGACAATTGCGCTAAGTGTAATAGTCTTATAGCTGCACTGAAGGCACTCATTCAAGATCTAAGTGCTAAAGTTCAGTCTTTGTTTGATTCAGTTAAGAATATGAATGACTATTCTACCAGTCATCCCTCGTCTGATGTAGACTTCTTGATTAACAATGTAATACATGAAATTAACGAACGGGAACGCAGATCAACTAACGTAATTTTAACCAATGTCGCTGAAACGGATGACAGCATTCTCACGGATGCGATTCAATGCATTTTTAATGAAGTAGTTCTCTCCCCAATGCGTATCAGGAAGGTGTTTCGGATAGGGATTTTTTCACAAGCTTCGTTGGTTGGGGCGTGTTCGAGTCAAACAAGGGAATCTAAGCCGAGACTGATTAAGGTTGTGCTGGAGGGTAAGACTGATGTCCTTTCATTGTTGAGTAAATCAAGAAATCTACGTAAATCTACAAACTTTAAAAGCATTTACATTCATCGTGACCCAACACCCAATAAGTAATTATATGACCCAAAATCTTCGTGTCAGATTGCTAGACGTAACGAGCTCAAAGAGGCATACCAGTTATAAGGAAATCCAGAAGCAGTCAGAAAAACTGAATACTAGCCAACAGAGCCTGTATCAGCTTTATTATCAAAATGTTCGTGGACTTAATACCAAATTGATAGATTTTGTAAGCTCCGTTTGTTCTGTCTTTAGTATTATCGCATTGTCTGAGCGTGGTTGAAAGATACTATTCCTGATTATGAGGTGTTGCTCAATCCTTACACAGTAGTTAGAGCAGGTCGCAGCGAACGTCATGCTGCCACCGATACCATTGATCTTGTTTCTGCCAAGATTCGCTTTAAAACTTCGGGTTATTGTTTGAAATTAATTCTTTGTTACATACCACCCGGCACTCCGATTGACTTATATAAGCATATCTTGTCCTATCTGGAAACTGCTCTCGATTTGTTGTCTGGAGCTGTTCTTCTTGGTGATTTTAATATCCCAAAATATCCCGATCCATGCTGTAATTTTAGTGATTTGCTTAATAAGTTCGCTAGTTACAACAATCTAAAACAATTTAATCATGTTACAAATAATATGGACCGCACACTTGATTTGGTATTTGTTTCTTCAGATGTACAACTAAACGTATTTAAGTCGTATTTAAGTTCGTCGAGCTAACTTGGTTGGACTGTATTCGGCGGTTTCCAGGTTTGATTGGAGTGAATTATTGACACTGCATTCAGTCGATCTATGTTGTGAACATTTTTACAAAGTTCTTTATGAACTACTGGATGAGTACATCCCCAAACAACGTGGTAGAACAATTGAATTTAAACATCCAACATGGTTTAGTCTAGGTGTGAGATGCCTGTTTAACAAGAAAAAACATTGTCATAAAATGTATAGAAAACTAAATCACAGTTTTACCGTCAAATATATTCCCGTTATAGACGTGAATGTAAGTTGCGTCTCCATCTGGATCGCCAAACGTACGTCGTTACTGTGGAGAGAGATGTAAATGCCGATCCAAAGAAGTTTTGGTCGTTTGTAAATTCATCGCGCAAAAATCATCACCTTCCCATTACATTATCGGATGGCGATAATATACTGACCGCTACCAAATACATTGTAGATCGGTTTGCCTCTCAATTTCCTAGTACTTACAGTTTACCAGGGAATGTTATTATGAATTCTGAAAGTTTTGATATTGCAATCACCTTTGGAATATCTGAGATCAGTAAAGAGGAATTACGGACGTCACTCAAGAATTTTAAGTCGAAATCCCTCTTAAAATACTTCTGCGCCATATCTTCAATTTGATTATTAAGGCATCATACTTTCCGCCGGTCTGGAAACAGAGCAAAATTTGTCCAGTTTTTAAAAAAGGTGATAGACATTGTGGCGCTAATTATCGACCCATTGCTATTATAAATAACTTTGCTAAGTTATTTGAGCAAACCATTGTGGAGAAGATGGAATTTCACGTAAATTCACGAACATCGAGAGCACAACACGCTTTCTGCAAAGGTCCTTCCACTACCACAAATTTAACAGTTTTCACACAAAACGTTTGCGAAGCCTTGAAGCTTTTCAGAACAATTGAATCCGACAATCATTGTACCAGCTTGCAGGAGGACTTGACCAAATTGTGTTCATGGTGCCAATCAAATGGGTTGTTGTTGAACGTTGCAAAATGACAAGTCATGACTTATACAAATAAAAGAGAAGTTATTCATTATGATTATCGGCTAGATGATACAAGTCTTGAACGTGTATTAGAAGTTAAGGATCTGGGGGTTTCGTTCGACAGTTAAATACTATTCAGCGGCCATATAAGTAGTCCTCGGATTTATCACTCGAAACAGCTGGGAGTTTTCCAGGTTGAGCTTAGTGTCTAGTCTATACAAAGCATTTGTGGGAAGTAAATTGGAGTATTATGGAATTGTCTAGTCACTAACAACTCAGAATAACATCTCCGCAATAGAAAGCGTGCAGAGAAAATATATCAAATATATACATTTCCTAAAATTCGGACATTATCCCCTAGAGGAAGTGATTACTATCATGAATTACTTCAGCGATATGATCTTAGTTCACTCGAATCAAGACAACAGCAACTATGCGCTTCATTTGTAGACAACTTATTGCTTGGCCGTGTGACAACACTTGAAGTTCTATGCAGATTAAATTTCCGAGTACCAAGGATTGAGTCCAGGAATACTAAGACTTTCCTACCGCAAAAAAACGATTTAGATGTTTTCTTAGGACTACTAATTCTTAGCTATCACACGCATCCACAAATGAAACTTTATTGGTCTTCTGATGAAGATAAGGGAGTCCAGATTATAAAGAACGCCATGTCCCGAATTAATATTAATAAATATGTACAATTTTTGAATTTTCAAGAAATGATTTGACAAGTGTTTGTGTCTTCTTACTATGAAAACGTGGGAATACAGGGAAAACAGTGCTATAAAAGCCGTGCGTAAAAGTAAATCCCATTTAAAATGCATTGCTACTTCACGCATTGATGTAAGATGCCATTATATTAGTAGCAGTTATATGCCAAGTTTCATTTATCTTTACTTTTCCAACGTGGATTTATTGAATAAAAACAAATCTTTTTCCTAACTTTGTGTGACTTGAAATTTTGCTGACAAATCTCCCCTTCAAATCTTTCACATCAATTTAGAAACATCCTGTGTTATTGCTTTCAAAAAATTTCCATTTTGAAATGTTTTGCTTGATTCTTCAAAATCAGGATTCTGAATTTTATATAAATAAATTAACTATTAATTGTTAATTAAATTACAAATTAAAAACAATTCCAAAAAAATTATAGAACAACAAATAAAACATTAAAATATTCAAAATATCGTTATGGAAAAACCATATAAATAATAAACTGTATAAGTTTAAATTAGTAATAAAACTTGTATGTAAGAGAGTTTACTAATCTTAATGGAAACTTTACTTACAATGAATCTTTATATTATTGATTAAATAAAAGCCAGAGCATGCGATGATAATTGTTTTAAAATTTATTAAAAAGAGTAATTCGGTGCAACAATGTTTCAACTGCTATTTCAGTCTTTTTCAAGCACGACTATGGAAGTAACATAGAAGAGTAAAATTAAATATCATATTACTCATTACGTTAATTATGAATTATTAATGTTATTTACCGTCATTGAGAATACATCGAGTAATGAGAGAACTGTAATGGATGTTTGAAAAATTAATTTTCATATAGATGTCTGGTCCGGATAAAAACGGATAAATGGGTGTTAAATTAAAGTATATGAGGGAAAACAAGAGAAACTTACCGATTAACATCAAAGTAACAAGAAATAAAAACCAAAAATGAAAATTCAACATGATATGTTTTCCATTATTATACGAGTAAAAAGGTTATTCTAGCGTAAAGCGCTGAGAATAACTAAAATTTAAAGCGATAACGTAAATGAACATGAATGTCGGAAGGTGGAGAGGTAAAACATGAATTTCGAAAATTATTCGAAACAAGATTTGAAAAAGTTATTTATAACAAAATTTATATGAGATTAATGAAATGTCTGGAACTATCAAAATCATTGTTCTCATTCATGATCATATTTACGTCTCTTATTTTATTATCGTAAATGTAAAATTCCTCAGATAAGTCCATTTCCCTTGATTTCCCCATATTCTTCAAAAGTTTTACATTCTGAAAAGTTATATTATGTTTATGGTTGGAGATATGTCTGTATACAGCGGATGATTCTTTTGTGTTCTCGAAATCTTATTTTTATATTCCTACTGGTTTGTCCTGTGTATTGACATTTGATTTCGTAAACTCCACTCGATTGTTCGATGCCAAATCTATGTTTTGTATTGTTAATGTGTTGGCTGATTTTTAGGCTAGATGAAAACGCAGGAACAATGATGCACCGAGTTACTTGTTTTAATAAATTTTAAACAATTGTCATCGCAAGCTCTGGCTTTTATTTAATTAAAACTTTTGCGATGAACATCGAATCACAAATATCCAAATTTATATTATTGATTTAACAATTTTTTTATTTTTATTGCAGTTATTCAGATTGTCATAAATTTGAAGATCGTCAACCATTGAATGTAACAGAAGTTGTGGTAAAATGTTTCGATGATTTAATCGGAAAAGAAATTTATTCCAACGCACATCCTGTATTTGTTAAAAACGTTCCTATAAAAAACAAAATAATCGCAATGGAATTAATGAAAGAAAAACCACCTAGCGTATTACTTTTGGGTCTCGATAGCATTTCAAGACTGAATTTTCACCGAATGTTGCCGTTGACAAAAAGTTATTTGGACGCCACGAATTGGATCGAATACAAAGGTTATAATAAAGTTGGCGAAAACACGTTTCCTAATTTAATGGCCTTATTAACGGGAAGGAATATGAGTGGTATTTATGACAACTGTAATCCGTATCACGTCGGTTTATTGGATCAGTGTAATTATATTTGGAAAAATTTTTCTGATAGTAATTACATTACTGCTTATATCGAAGACGCGATTTCTATATCGACGTTTACTTTCTTGAAGAAAGGTTTCTTAAATCCACCTACGGATTATTATTTTAAACCGTACATGACTGCGGCTGAAGATTTGGGGAAGTACCTTTTAGATGACATGTACTTTTGTAGCGGACCAAAGGCTTCGGGTGAAAGAATCCTTGAAGCTGCAAAAGATTTCATATCTCAGTTAAAGGAACATCCTAAATTTGGATTGTTCTGGTCAAATACATTCAGTCACGATAACATCAACACCCCCGCCCGGATGGATAAGATTCTCGCCGATTTTTTTAAGGATATCCACAAATACCTTACCAACACCATCGTTATATTTTTTAGCGACCACGGTATGCGATTCGGAAACATACGAGAAACCAAAACCGGATGGTATGAAGAACGACTTCCGTTTGCGTATTTTTGGATTCCGCCTGAATTTCAAAATAAACACCCAACCGAATACATTAATTTTATCAAGAATAGCGATAAATTAACTACCCCATACGATGTTTATATTACAATGCAGCACGTTCTGGAATTGTACGATGACAAGAAAAATCGTTCTAACTGTGATTCAATGGCTAATTGTAAATCCTTATTTGAAAACGTCGGCGATCGATCTTGCGAGGATGTAAAAATCCCTTTACACTATTGTACCTGTTTCGGATATAAACCATCAAGTATTAAAGTACCATTAATACAAGATGCAGCTGAAGTTGCTGTCGGAGAATTGAACAAAATCATTCGAGAGGATATTAACACCAGCACAAATTGCGCCGAATACAGATTGAATAAAGTCACTTTAGCACAAATGGCTATTTATAAAAACGTTACTTATTTACTTTTTCAATTACAGACGGTGCCTAAAGCGATATTTGAATTTACCATGAGCTTTAACCAATCCTCCTTTTCATCTTCGCCGATGAAACGTATCGGATTTAAATTGGAAGACGAGATTAGTAGGTTAGATAAATATGAATATACCAGTAAATGCGTTACGGGGAAGAAATTATATTGTTACTGTCGGTCCAACATTCAAATAAACATGAATTTCTTTAGTTTTTGGTTTGAAGTGTGATGTGATATTATGCACAGTGTATTTCAGATAATTGAATCATTGGAGGGAATTTTGAATTGATAAAAGATGTAGAGTTTAATGACACAACTTCCTTCATTCTTTGTCTTTTCGCCATATTCATAATAAGATACTATTTTGTACAAAGAATGTTTCTCCTATTTTACTTAAGTCGTTAAATTTCCCTCTACTGCGTTAATATTCTGAGGCACATGTATATCTACTATTTATTTTTTTTACCGTACATAAATAGTAGTTGAGTCAAAGACACAATATTTTTTATAATTCCGTTGTTTATATTTATATTAAAATAATAAAAATGATTGTTTTCTAATTACTTTGTTTATTTTTCTTACTGCTATTTATAATTCTATTTGTGATTCATCTAAAACATTTAAAACGAATTATAATTGAAGACCTTGTAGCAATAATAAATCAGCATCATTTTAACAAATTGTTCAGGAGGCATGTAAATCTTTTCAATAACAATACCCTAATTCTTTTGCAGTCAGTTTTTTCTGGTTGGGTTCTGTTTGATTGAAAACGAGTCATTTCCGTTTAATAAATAATGACCGTTTCATAAATATAATCGAAATGATCAATTTTATATAATTTTTTTTCGCAAAAACTGAAAGCGATATTACAAAACGGGATTTTTCATTGAAAAGTAGACACTGATTAATACATAGCGGACGTTTCATAAATATAATCAAAAGAATCGTTTTTATGCCGACTTTTAGTTACTTGATTAACATCGTTGATATAAAAACAAGAAATACCTTCAAAAAATTGTTCAGAAAGTGATATTACAAAACGTTCTTTTTTATTAAATAGTGGGCACTTTAATTAATGCAACGAACCGCGGGTTCTACTAAATTTATTGAATGATTTTAGAATTGATTTGCAATTTTTGTTCGTTAATTAAATAAAAGGTTCCCTATATGATTTCTTTCTTTACATTTAGTTTAACAGGTTAAGGGTATAAAAAATCTCAATCCAGTCTTGATAGAAGAATCTCAAGCAGTGGTCAGCCTCAAAGTCCAGTACCAAGGAAGGCCGAAGAATAAGAAAAAATCTCTCACCTAACCGGGGAACTTTGATAGTTCCAGTTCTCGAAACAGGGATTGGTCTTCGGTGGTAAACCAGATACCTAGGGTGGCGGTCATTGTAATAACGGATCATTAACCGTTATTACAATGAGATTCTTAATCCTGTGCAAGTTATGTTTTGTGTAAATATACTAACAGCTTCCGTTCTATTGGTTTGGTATGTCTAATAAAGTGAAATTATTTCGTAACTTTGGTTGGGGAAATTATTTCAATAAATTCAATTGACAACTTTTTGTTCAGTAATTTTTTAATCAGTTAATAATTTTTGATCGGAAATAGTAGTTTATTCTCAATTTTGTTTAATTAAAAGCTTTATTTCCTAGCATTTTTCTATTGTATCTTTTATAATTTATTTGATAATTTTATTCATTAAAGTTTATTACATTAAATTTTATATATGCTTTTTCATTATCCTTTTTGACCAAATTAATTTCTGCGTAACAAATTTATTTGTTGCATGCGCATTTGCACACCCACCCGCAAACGTAAGAGCCGCTTCTTACATTGATACATGTGGGATTCCCCGAGGTGTGTAGCGACGACGATTGGACCGAACCGTCGTCAGTCTTATCAGTTTTATTTCATGTACATACACCAGTTATTAAAATAAACGTTATTTTTAAATTGAGTGCGAGTTTTTGAGATAAAATCCCTAGAAACTATTTGAATCATACGAACCCTACACAATTTGGGGGCTCGTCGGGATGGTTTGAAGTGGGTTGGAAAAGTTAAAGTTTGGTGAAGAAGAGTGGCAACGAAGCAACGACAATCGATAAAGTAACGGCTGTGGGCACCGACCATTGGCACCCATCCGAGTTGAACTGAGACTATACTCGGGATCTTTTCAATTCAAAACACAGATAAGTTGCATGTTTTCTTTCAATCTTTCGAAGAAATGGATCGTTTAGGCAATAGTTTAGTCATTGAACGAAACATAACGAATGGAACGACGACGACAATAAGAACATACCATAAATTAGTTTATGAAAGTGACGGAGACTGAAATAATAGAAAAAGATTGCGCGGATTTAAAGGCTTTGTTTTTAAGAATCACGATTATAAACAAAAGAAATTAGATTACGCTGTAACAAATTTGACGTTAGGAGATTTGAGTTTAATTAGTAATTTGTTGGAAATCCCAAACGAAGCCGATAACAAAGAAGATTTAGAAAAATTATTATGTACGCGAGTATCCGATTTAAATTTGTTAGCAGAAGACGATAATACAAATAATGACGATGACGACGAGGACGTCACTAGCGATGCGTAAAATAATGACATAGCAAATGCAATTTCCTAGACGAGAAAAACAGTACCGAAATTCATATTAACCTTTAAAAGACGTAAAAGACGTTGTTTCAACCTTTAATGAAATTGACACCTGTTCAGTAGAAAAATGGTTAGACGAGTTTGAAGAAACCGCTTTATTGATGAATTGTAGCGACGTGGAAAAATTAATCAGCGGGAAAAGATTATTAAAGCAGGATGCTTCTGTTTATAAAATCAGAACCTATAATTAAAATTTGGAAATTACTAAGAGACAATTTACGGAAAGAATTTGGGCAGACAATCAATAGCGCTTCTTTACACAAGATGTTAGCAACTAGAAAAAAACGAAAGGAAGAAACGTTAATTGAATATCTTGAGAGGATGCTTTCATTGAATATATTATTGGCGGAATTACTGACGATGAAGCAAATAAAACTATTTTATATGGTGCGAGTTCCATGAACGATTTTAAAACGAAACTGAAAGTTTACGAAAAATTAAAGCTAAGCAATCTAAAGATAGACAAGAACATAAAGAAAGGAACATAAAAGAAGACTATTCAAAAACCAAGAAACCTGAACGCGAAGAAAAAGGATATGCTGGAATATGTTTTAACTGTGGAAAGAAGGGACATCTGTTAAGAAATTGTCAGGATACAGAAAAGGGAATAAAATGTTTCAAATGTGAAGAAAAGAAACAATCGATGTGGCTGAAGCTAGATTCAGATTCGAATATGAAATAGATTCAGATTCGTTTTTTTACAGTCGACCAGACAAATATCTATAATGACAATAAATATTTATTTTTGTTATTATTTAGGGAATGTGGCATCTTAAAATTTAGTAGTATGGGCGGGGGATGAATAATTTCAATTAATTCGGTTTTAGGTGTAAAAGGTAAATAATTTTTTTCTTAATATCTGGTAAGTGTAGCACCCTGGAACCATATTAGAAAACTCACTTAACCCTCCTAGAACACCTCCGCAAAGGGACATACAAAAATTTAGAGGTAAGGGCGGGCGATGAATAATTTAAATTAATTCGGTTTTAAGTGTAAAACGTAAATAATTTTTTTCTTAATATCTGGTAAGTGTCGCACCCTGGAACCATATTAGAAAATTCACTTAACCCTCCTAGAACTCCTCTGCAAAGGGACATATAAAAATTTAATAGTAGGGGCGGGGGATGAATAATTTCAATTAATTCAGTTTTAGGTGTAAAACGTAAATAATTGTTTTTCTTAATATCTGATAAGTGTAGCACCTTGGAACCATATTAGAAAATTCACTTAACCCTCCTAGAACTCCTCTGCAAAGGGACATACAAAAATTTAGTGGTAGGGGCGGGGGATGAATAATTTCAATTAATTCGGTTTTAGGTGTAAAACGTAAATAATTTTTTTCTTAATATCTGGGAAGTGTAGCACCCTGGAACCATATTAGAAAACTCACTTAACCCTCCTAGAACACCTCCGCAAAGGGACATACAAAAATTTAGAGGTAAGGGCGGGCGATGAATAATTTAAATTAATTCGGTTTTAAGTGTAAAACGTAAATAATTTTTTTCTTAATATCTGGTAAGTGTAGTACCCTGGAACCATATTAGAAAATTCACTTAACCCTCCTAGAACTCCTCTGCAAAGGGACATACAAAAATTTAGTAGTAGGGGCGGGGAATGAATAATTTCAATTAATTCGGTTTTAGGTGTAAAACGTAAATAATTTTTTTTCTTAATATCTGGTAAGTGTAGCACCTTGGAACCATATTAGAAAATTCACTTAACCCTCCTAGAACTCCTCTGCAAAGGGACATACAAAAATCTAGAGGTAGGGGCGGGGGATGAATAATTTCAATTAATTCGGTTTTAGGTGTAAAACGTAAATAATTTTTTCTTAATATCTGGAAAGTGTAGCACCCTGGAACCATATTAGAAAATTCATTTAACCCTCCTAGAACTCCTCTGCAAAGGGACACATAAAAATTTAAAGGTGGGGGGTGAATAATTTTAATTAATTCGGTTTTAGGTGTAAAACGTAAATAATTTTTTTCTTAATATCTGGTAAGTGTAGCATGTAAATAATTTTTTTCTTCATATCTGGGAAGTGTAGCACCCTGGAACCATGTTAGAAAATTTATTTAACCCTCCTAGAACTCATCTGCAAAGGGATACATAAGAATTTAAGGGTGGGGGGCGGGGGTGAATAATTTTATTTAATTTGGTTTTAGGTGTAAAACCAAAATAATTTTTTTCTTAATATCTGGTAAGTGTAGCACCCTGGAACCAAATTAGGAAATTTAGTTAACCCTCCTAGAACTCCTCTGCAAAGGGTCACACAAAAATTTAGAAGTGGAGGCGGGGGATGAATAATTTCAATTAATTCGGTTTTAGGTATAAAAGGTAAATAATTTTTTTCTTAATATCTGGTAAGTCTAGCACCCTGGAATCATATTAGAAAATTCACTTAACCCTCCTAGAACTCCTCTGCAAAGGGACAGAAAAATTTAGAAGTAAGGGCGGCGGATGAATAATTTAAATTAATTCGATTTTAGGTGTAAATATATGTGGGAATGGGGTCGGAAGGTGTCGGCTGTCATCGGTTGGGGAGTGGGCGGGAGATAGGCCAGGGAGTCAGTCTGTGAAGAAGAGATATAGTCAGTGGTTGCGGGAAGTTGGGTGTGGCGAACAAAAGTGAAGACGACGAAAAAAACTGTTAAAACATGCGTTATTAAAAGTGGTGAAATTGTTAAACGAACGAAACTTTTATTGTTAATTTAGTTAAGAATAAACTAGTTAAGGACAAGTGGGGTTTTATGGTTTTATTAAAATAAAGAAAAAACCCTACAACGACGAAGACGCTATGGAAAAGAAAATTGATTTTGCAAAGAACACTCTCACGTTGGGCGAACTAAATTTAATCTGTCAGGTTCTGAAAATCGATAACGACGCGAATGATAAAGAAGAATTAATTGGTATGCTCTGTAATAAGCTAACAAATCTAAAACTTTTGAAATGTGGAAGCGGCGCAGCAAACGACGACGATGAAAGAGCACCGCTAACGCAGAACGACGACAAAAGTGAAGAGACCGAAGATTTAGTAAATAACGACGAAGAAGAGCATGAAAGTAATGACGACGACGACGTGGCAGATTTTTCAGCCAGTCGAAATAGCGAAAAGAAACCAAACCAGAAGAAGACTGTACCAAAATTCGTTTTGACGTTCAAAGATGTAGAAGACACCGTAAGCACTTTTGACGGAGGCGACACTTGTTCTGTGGACAAATGGATGACGGAATTTGAAGAAACCGCCACATTGATGGGTTGGAATGACGTGGAGATGCTAATTTATGCGAAAAGACTATTAAAAGGCGAAGCTCTTTTATTTATAAAGTCGGAAAAGGGAATCTCAAATTGGAACTCCTTTAAGACTAAACTTCAAAGAGAATTTAGGAAAACAATTAATACAGCAGCATTACATAAAATGTTGTCGGCTAGAAAAAGGAAGAAAGAAGAGACTTTACAACAGTACTTATTGAAAATGAGAGAAATAGCAGCACAAGGAAGTATTGAAGAGGACGCTCTCATCGAATACGTAATTGACGGCATCGTAGATGACGAAATCAATAAAGCGATTTTATATGGAACATATTCCTTAAACGAATTTAAAGAAAAATTGAAGATTTACGAGAGGATGAAGGATAAACAGACAAAGGAAATGATGATGGAAATTATAAGAGCTGCAAACAGGGGAAGCAAAATAACAAAAGAGTAGAGCGGTGTTTTAACTGTGGAAAGATAGGGCACGTTTCCCAGAACTGCTGCAATAGAGAGAAAGGTATGAAATGTTTCTCATGTAATGGATTCGGATATATTGCTAGAGACTGTAAGAATAGAACAAAGAGGACAGATGAGAAACAAGAAGAGACAAGAAAGTCGTATGTAATTCATGAAACCAAAAAACAATTACCTGGATATAAACGAATCAAACTAAGCGACCATGTAATTCAAGCATTCATTGACACTGGAAGTGATTTAAATTTGTTAAAGGCCAGTAATTACGTTGGAATATGAGCGCCTAAATTCCAAGAAAATACTATAACACTAAAAGGAATAGGAGACAATTCAGTCAAAACTTTGGGAGGATTCAATGGTCGAATTGTTGTGAATGAATGTGATTTTAGAACAACTATACATATAGTACCTGACGACGCGATACCCATGGAATTAATTGTTGGAAAACCTATTTTGGAAAATGTTACATTGACGATTAACTCGGACGAAATTGAAGTGAGCAGTCGAGAAACACCAGTCGAAAACCAAAATCCCTCAGAGGAAAATGACATATTTCTCATAGATGTACAAAACTCTTTGGATGTAGGAGCACAAGCATATTACGAAGATGTAGTCAATATGATTGCAAAATATAAGCCGAAAGAAGTCATTACACCACCGTCAGACATACAGATAAAAATTATCCTTCAAGACGACATACCGGTGTACCAGCATCCGAGAAGATTATCAATTCCAGAGAAATACGAAGTCGAGAAACAGATCGAAGAATGGCTCAACACTGGTAAAATAAGACCAAGCACTTCAGATTATGCTAGTCCGATTGTCCTAGTCAAGAAGAAAGACGGAAGTACTAGAATTTGCGTTGACTTCAGAAAGCCAAACCTAAAAATTATCAAAGACCGCTCTCCACTTCCCGTGATCGAAGACGTTATTGACCAACTAACAGGATCAAGAATATTTACGACTCTGGACCTGAAAAATGGATTTTTTTCACGTACCTGTCGCAGAAGATAGTATAAAATATACCTCGTTCGTAACTGCGAATGGACAGTTTGAATTCTTGCGCATGCCGTTTGGGTTATGTAATTCACCAGCGGTGTTTCAACGTTATGTCAATAATGTTTTCAGCGAGTTAATAAGAAAAGGAATAGTTATTATGTACATGGATGACATTATAATACTAGCGGAAGATGTCGAAGAAGCAATAAGAAGACTAGAGGAAGTTCTGGAAACTACAAAGAAGTTTGGATTAGATTTCAAGTGGCAGAAATGTCAGTTTTTGAAGACTAAAGTGGAATATCTAGGACACGAAATAGAAAATGGAACGGTAAAGCCTAACAAGCAAAATGTAGCGGCCGTTGTAAATTTTCCAAAGCCAGCTACAATAAAGAAAGTTCAGAGTTTCCTAGGATTAACAGGCTATTTCCGAAAGTACATCAAAGAATACGCTTTAATTGCGAAACCACTAAGTGATCTTCTGAAAGGAGAAAAGAAATTTTGTTTTGGACCGGAAGAGGAATCTTTGATCATACTAATGAAACTGAACTGCATGTGGATGCCAACCAAGATGGGTTCGGGGCGGTGTTATTGCAAATTTGTAAGGAAGACGGAAGATTATATCCTGTTTACTACTGAAGTAGAAAGACGAATGATGGCCAGAAAAAATATCACCGCTATGAATTGGAGGTACTCGCTGTCGTAGAAGCTTTAAAGAGGTTCCGTGTGTATTTGCTGGGCATACACTTCAAAGTTTTAACTGATTGTGCAGCATTTGCAGCTACAATGAACAAAAAAGATCTTTGCACCAGAGTCGCTATATGGGCTTTATTGCTCGAAGAGTTTAACTACCACTCATCATAAGCCAGGAAATCGAATGAAGCATTGTGACGCACTGAGTCGGAACCCAATAACAATGGTAGTACAAACAGAGTTTCTAGAGCGATTGAAAAGGGCTCAACTGCAGGACGAACATCTTAAGGCGATTACAAAAATATTGGAAACTCAACCCTATGGGGATTATGAACTAAAAAATGGCATCTTGTATAAGAACAAAAATGGATGTGAACTACTAGTTGTCCCTACGACGATGCAACATCAAATAATACGAAGTGCACATGAAAATGGTCATTTTGCAGTGAAGAAAATAAAAGACTTCATCAAACGAGAGTATTATATCGACAACCTAGAGGAAAAGATTCGAAAGTTAATTATGAACTGTGTACCATGTATACTTACCGAGAGAAAGATGGGTAAACAAGAGGGATACTTGAATTCAATAGAAATGGGCGATACTCCTCTGCCTATAGACCATCCTCATACCATATAGACCATTTAGGTCCTATGACAAAGACAGGAAAAGGATATCAATATTTATTCGTAGTCGTTGATTCTTTTACAAAATTCGTTTGGATACACCCAACAAAAACGACAACCACAAAAGAAGTTCTTGAAAAACTAGAAAAGCAGAAAGAAATATTTGGAAGTTACCTCGAAGGATTTCAAACACTATTATGTTGACGAGAAAATAAAACATGTGAAAATCGCAACTGGCGTACCGCGAGGAAATGGACAAGTTGAGAGAGTCAATAGAGTAATCATACCAACGTTAACCAAATTATGCATCGAAAAACCTGAAAATTGGTTTCGATATGTTAGAAAGCTGCAAGAGATCCTCAACAGTACATATCACCGGAGTATTGGTCGAACCCCATTTGAATTACTTTTTGGAGTGGAAATTAAGAGAAAAGATGAAATAAAGTTGAAAGAGATGATAGAAGAAGAAATCATAAACTCATTTGTGAAAGAAAGAGAACACATGCAAATACAAGCGAAAGAGCAAATGAAAAAAGTTCAAGATGAAAATATGAAAACTTATAATAAGAAACGAAAACCAGCAATTAACTATAAAGAAGGAGAATGGGTGGCTATCAAGAGGACACAATTTCAGAATACGTCAAAGTTACTACCAAAGTTCCTAGGTCCTTATTGTGTCGTTAAAAAGATAGGCCCAGACCGGTATGAAGTAGACAGGATTGGAGATCATGTCGGACCACAGAAGACGAGATAGGCCAGGGAGTCAGTCGGTGAAGAAGAGATATAGTCAGTGGTTGCGGGAAGTTGGGTGTGGCGAACAAAAGAGAAGACGACGAAAAAAACTGTTAAAACATGCGTTATTAAAAGTGGTGAAATTGTTAAATGAACGAAACTTTTATTGTTAATTTAGTTATGAATAAACTAGTTAAGAACAAATGGGGTTTTGTGGTTTTATTAAAATAAAGAAAAAACCCTATAATATTTTTTTTTTATTAAAAAAAATATTTTCTTTCCTCCAAATCGTAGAAGTGTATCACCCTGGAACCATATTAGAAAATTCAATTAACCCTCTGCGAAGGGACACAACAATTTAGAGGTGAGGGCGGGGATGAATTATTTAAATTAGTTCGGTTTTAGGCGTAAAACGTAACGGTTAATAATAACGGTAATGACGGTTAATAAGAATATAAAAACTTATTTATAGATCGTAAGTAATTTGATTTAAATAAATAATTATTCGAAATATTAGTATAAAATAAAGTCGTTCATTTTTTAGTAGATCGTTTCCTGAATAATTATTTATTTAAATAACGGTTAATAACATTAAGGAAAAATAGTAGTTTTTTGAAAGTAAATAGTTCAATCTAAATTTACAATAAACCTTTTGGCAACTTTCTTTTTAAACGGCTATGTATATTTTTGAGACCCGTCCGTAGTATTTTATTCTGTTAAGACAATATTTTACGAATATTTGTTGTACCAGCGTTGCTCCACACTGGACAAGCATAGGTTACCAGAAGTTTTAGTAATGCTTTATATAATACATTTAATATAATACAATACATTTAATACGTATTATTATTATACATTTAATATAATAATAATAATACATTTAAATTTGAGATGAGTTTTCCTATTTATTAGAGGAAATAACTGCTTCAATCGTGCGTATCCCAAATTTAATCTGTTGTTTGTATGCATGCCCAAATTTAATCTCTGATCAAGATGCAGACCAAAGAATTTAATTAACTTTGCCTTTAGGATTCCATCGATATTCTGAGTTGGATTTTGGTGAAGTCGTAATATAAAGATTTTAAATTGAAACGTCTTCATTTAGGAGTAGGCACCATTTAGTAAGCCATTTCTGCATGTTATTAATAACATCTTGAAGGTGTGCTGTTGTTTCCTCTGAATTACTCCCTTGAGTTATAATCAACAATCGTCAGCAAATAAAGCACTTTCATTGGCTCTTTGGCGGTATAGTGTATCATGCATAGACTATTGAATAAGGTGATAATATACCCCCTTGAGGAGTTCTAATACTACGTGAATCTGAATATGATCCATTTATTCTTACATAAAATGTTCGTTCCTGAAGATATGACATACGTTTACAACCGCCTTAACTTATATTATTCATCCCCCGCCTCCACCTATAAATTTTTGTGTGTCCATTTGCAGAAGAGTTCTAGGAGGGTTAAGTGAATTTTCTAATGTGGTTCCAGGGTGCTACACTTCCCAAATTTTAAGAAAAAAATTATTTACGTTTTACACCTAAAACCGAATTAATACAAATTATTCATCCCCCGTTCAGACCTCTAAATTACACTAATTACACCAGTGATATCAAAGTTATCGATTGACAAGCCAGAGAGTTGGTATGAACACGTATGGAAAGTTCAAGAAGTCATCAACAATACGTACCAGCGAAGTGTTAACTTTTCAACTAATGTTGGTATACCAATGAAAGACGTGAAGAATTATAACTAAAAGACATAATTGAAGAAGAATACCATATGAAGAAAACCGGCAAAACTATAACAAAAAACGAAAAATTGCCAGGACTTACAATAAAGGCCATCTCGTAGCCATTAAGAGAACACAATTTCAAACCAAATATAAATTGTTATCTAAATTTTTAGGTCCATATCGAGTTGTTCAAAGTATTGGTCCCGACCGGTATGATGTAGAAAAAGTTGGTAACCACCAAGGTCCATTTAAGGCCCGTATTCAGAGACGAGAATACATCATGTACCCGGGTACAATTGTAACCTCCGATCAGATCGGACGCGGTCGGGATCGGGGCGACCACCGCCGTCTCGACTCTCGCCGGGCGCCTACCTTTCGATCTATCTCACTTTAAGTTATTCGTAATGCGGTTATTCTTCGTAATATCAAAAAAAAAATTATCTTAAAAATGCTTAAAAATTTTTTTCTTTTAAAACTATATTGTTTCTTAATTATTATTAACGACAAAATATTTTAATTTTTATTATACTTTTTAATTTAACATTTCATTGTTATTAGAATAATTAATAAAACAAATAAGAAACCGAAGATTCCATTCTTCACAACTAATTTATTAATACATTTGATTTAACTTTGTATAACGGGTATCAATATTACTGATATAAAAATACTTCTCAAAATTACAAATAAGTACTCAAACATAAGACACCATAAAAATAATGTGAAACAATAGCTCTTGAAGCTCAAATCTATGGGACTGGCAGTCCCATTTCTTAAGATTACTGCTTTTAGGTATAAAGACACGTCTAAAAAGTTGGAATCAAATATATCAATGGCAAAAAAATAAACATTGATGTTCTTAAACTGAAGTCCAAATTACGTTATTTGTGTAAACATTGCGTTAGTTTGCTTTTTGGGTTTTTCATTCGATACTTCAACACTGACCCGACGGTCTATAGTGCTTGTTTCTTGTAGATTTGCGATAGTTTGTGGTTTTATTGTAATAAGTGTTTAATTGGCGTCTTTTTATATTTATAGAGTAGATGGTTTGTTTTTAAATTTCGTATTAGCAGTAATTTTAATTATTTTTTATCACGCCTATCTAAACATAGGTGTTTTGTAATACCTATGTCTTGTAGTTCCATTTTTATTAATTTTTTCTATTTTGTAGTGTACTTTTCATGCTGGGTTTATTTATTTATTTTTAGGTGTACTATTACTTTTCATATTTTTTGCTTTTGTGGTGCAGGTACTATTTGTTTTTTTTTGAGTTTTACATTACTAGCGTTATTATTTAATTGTTAGAACAATGGACGACAATTTTAACGAATTTATTGAACACATATATAAATATCAGCATCAACGCAGACCAAGGTAAATAATTGTAATCAATCAGTTTAGTCACTTCAATGAGGAAATTAAATAAATACATATTCTTATCATGTTAGGATCATATCAAGAAACCATGAAAATCCCTTGGAAGGTTTTTTCGACGACCGATTATATCTTAGGTATAGGTTTTCAAGATACACACAAATATAGACAAAATGAGACTCAAACAAGACAGGGTTTACCGATTCTTCCCATAATGAAAGTTTGTATAGTTTTACGTTTTAGGCTTGAGCTTCAAGAGTCATTTTTTCATATTATTTTGAGATGTCTTATGTTTGAATACTTATTTGTAATTTTGAGAAGTATTTTTATATCAATAATATTGATATCCGTAATACAGAATTAAATCAATGTATAAATAAATTAGTGGTAAAGAATGGAATCTTCGGTTTCTTATCTGTTTTATTAATTATCTGCTTTTATAAATTATTCTAATAACAATAAAATGTTTAATTTTAAACAAAGAGTACATAGAAATTAAAATATTTTGTCGTTGATAATAATTAATAAAAAATATATTTATTAGTTTTAAAATAGTTTTAAAGTAAAACAATTTTTTTGTCACACATTTTTAAGATAATATTTCTTTGTTATTACGAAGAATAACCCCATTATAATTAACTTAAAGTGAGATAGATCGAAACTTACAATTGTACACGGGTACATGATGTATCCTCGTCTCTGAATACGGGCCTAAGACATCCAGTAGTGCTGACCATATGAGAATGAAATTCAGGATGGTCGAAATGCGGGATTCCCTGAGGTGTGTAGCGACGACGATTGGACCGAACTGTCGTCAGTCGTTGCGTAGCAGTGTGAATCGAAGGTCTCTAACGACGAGAGTCGTACTTTTACGTTGCTCTTCAATAATTGTTAATTGTACTTTTACTACGCTTGCATACCAAGCATAGAAAACTGTGCTGGGTATGCTCTGTTCCTGAAATATCGCCTAGAAGTTGGTACATGAAAATTGGCACATCAGCACTTTTCAAGACGATAAATAATAATTTGGTATTAGGTTTGATTTATCGGCCAGATGGCGCTGTCTACTTTAAACAAACTACTTTAAAATAGTCATATTTTTCTCATTGTTAAAATTTTAACAATGAAAAAAATACAAATAACTTAGACAAGACCCTCAGACATTTTAACATAAATTTGGTATAGCTATCAATTCACCGTTCAATGCAAATTACAAAATTTAACTATGTTCAGCGAACATTAGTTGGCGGTGAAAAAGTAATTACAATGGGGCTATGATAACTTGGGTAAATTGTAAAATTATTGAAATTTAATTGAATCTATCTTGGTACATTTGTTCAATAATAAGGAAGATAGAGATATTTAAAGTTAATAAATTGGTTTCGTTTTTATTTTAATAATTTCGCTTTTTCTTAAATTATGAACATGAAAATTGGTATATTATTACTGTTTAAGATAATAAATTCTCATTTGGTATTAGCTCTGATGTATCTTTGTCAACGCCAACTGATCTTACTGAGATGTTGAACTTTGCAAGGTGCCCTTAAACGACGATTATCTCGGCTACAGAGACTATTAGAGAGAATTGGTAGGTATACCAAATTTATGTAATAATATCTGAGAAATTATTTTAAGTTATGTGAATTGTAAAAATGTTAACAATAAAAAAGATATGACCTATTTAAAGTAGACAGCGCAATCTGGCCGATAGATCAAAACTAATACCAAATTATTATTTATCGTCTAATGAAGTGCTATTGTACCAATGATCATGTTCATCATGTAAAAGGAAACGAAATTATTCAAGAAAAACGAAAATAAAGTATAAATTTTAACCATCTGTATCTTTCTTATTATTAACAATCGGACTAAGATAAATTAGGTTAAATCGTAATAATTTTATGTAATGAATTCACTGTTGCTCTGTGTCCCATTAATAATGGACCCGCTGTATAATAAACTTTAAAAAAAAGTATAAAGTGCCTATAACTCTCCTTTTGTATGTAATGTATCCCTTCAACTAAATAAACATATACCAAGTTGACGAAATTATTACAGGCTCATTATATTGGATAACTTACAGTAGAAGCAAGAGGAACTAGATGGACTAGAGATAAGCACAGCGTATGCGATTTCTAAAGGAGTATGTAAAGGAGTTAACGAAATTATTACAGGCGCATTATATTGGGTAACTTAAAGTAGAAGAAAGAGGAACTAGAGGGACTAGAGATAAGCCACAGCGTATGCGACTTCTAAAGGAGTATGTTGTTAATATTCAGATACTTTCCGGTATGACATTAAACAAATTGATTATTTGATAACAGAACGACTGTTTAAATATCTCCGTTCTATGTGTAGAAGTAAAGTCCTGAATCGTAGATTCAGGTTATGAACATCAAACTGGTATCGTATCTTATTTAGGAGGTATTTAGGTTATTGAATTTTAATAATTTTATAACAAAAGAGGCAAGTATGTGCAATTCTCCTTCTGTACATGTTTAACCATCCAGCCTCACCCAACCTATGACAAATTCTTTCAAATTTTCTTACACCGTAGATGTCTCATAAACATGCGTTCTGCACTCTCTATATACGTTGTTCATGAATTCTGAACAAACAGGGCCTATATATCACATCCTCGTAAGAATCACACAGCAAGGTTTTAACATCTACATTAAAAAAATGTCTCAACGGATATAACATTTCTAATTTAGCATGTGCTGCCTGTAAGATTGATGTTATATGTCCCCAGAATCGCATTTCCTGGTCCATTATCAATCCCAAGTTCCGAGCTTCTTCTACTAAAGGAAGCCTTAATCCATCAACCATAATCTTATCACGCGATTCTAACTCAACTACATCACTTAGTCGTCCAACAAGCATTGCTTTTGATTTATTTGGATTGCTGATCAAACTGTGTTGGTTGGTTAATCATCAAAACCAGGTTATTAAATTTGTTCATTTAGCATTGCAATGGCACTGCCCAACACGTCAGGTTTTGAGGAAATATATACTTAAGTGCCACTCGCATACAAATGAACCTTGCAGTGCTTAAAACTACGTGTAAGACTCGTGGTATAAACTGAAAACAACGTTCGTGAGAGTACAGAACCCTGAGCAACTCCGGATTTCAAATATCGAGCCGCAGATACATTTCCACCCGATAGCCCAACATACTGCATATGGTCCGACAAATAACTACGAAACATTTCGCCACTGTGTCTTCCCGACCAAAATGGCACAAACTTGAAAATAAACGACTGTGATTTACGGTTTCAAAAGCGATTGTGTAGTCCCGTCCGGTAAAACCAGCACCGTTACCAAACCTTTCTCCGTAGCACAGAGAATGTCCTCAAGTAAAGTAGCCAAGGCTGTACAGCTGTCCCTCCTTAAATCCCGACTGAACAACCGATGATATTTTATTTCCAAGTGTTTTTTAACTGCACGTTAATTACTTTTTCTAATACCTTTGACATATTTTAACCGAGATACTGTCTGATCTCATTGAGCTTGATTTAATTACTAAAACTACTTCATTTTCAAACAAATGAGAAGAATAAATTAATGAAATAAATTTTATTAACTGGGATCTGTGCTACATTAGGTTTCGATTCGCACGCGAATTGTCATCAGGAACAACTGAGGATAAAAAGGACAAATTGGAATGGAGACTTTTATCACAAATAGTTGTATTAGTTTTTGTTTTTGTTTATAGCTATATTTTTTCATTTAATTAATTTAAATTTAAATAGGAAATAAAGTCCTTTTATTATTATTATTACTACTATTATTCGCTATAATTATAATTTTTTTAAGAAGTAGCTATATTGGAGCATTAAACAAATTTACTTTGCCCGAATCCTAAGCTTTATCAGTGACGTTTTATTTTTGTCCAGCTAGAATCAAAGTATTAGGGGATATTAAACTAAAATTAGAACTATTACTAGGACTAATACTCGATCTAAAACTAGATGTTTTCGTGTTTTGCGGTACATCTTTTAATAACTTATTTGACGTCTCGGATGCCATGTTGCAACCTTCTCCAGAAACTGGTTTGAAGTGCACGAGTACTTCTAGTGTTAATTTTAATTTTGGTTAAATTAAGCTCGCCATTTTACTGTTTTATGGCACATTTTGACTCCTCCAAGTTAATTTTGCCTAGCTTAACTCATTTTCGTAGATAACGATTTTATAGTTATGAATAAATAATTTAGAATCATTCCAAGCTGCGACTGTATTTCGGTAAATATTCTGGGTTTCCCCGATTAAAAATACAGTTGATTATAAATCAATTCTAATGATTCAATTTTTAATTCCTTTATACGTGTACTTTAGTCTTCCATTTACATATAGTATTCCAGTGGCATCGGTTCTTTTACGTTCGAAATGGAAAAAACTCTCGGTTTCCATCTACTAGAACAAAATTTTCGAATGCTTTGGTGTTGGCCCACATCGCAAGGTTTTCGCCGATTTGGACCAATCATTTTGGCGGGTATTAATGTGATTTGGGCATTTTATCCGTTTCTAACAGAAATTAAAAGTAAGTTAAAATTAATTCAGGAGAGCTTAAGTAACTGGTTCGTTAGAAGCCAGTTACCGGTTTCGTTTTTAAATTATTTTGATTTTGAGTTTACTCTTCAAATAATAACAGGTTGCCATTTGTTCTATAAGATTATCTTATACCCCTACTAATAAAATTTTAACAGTGTTGGAATAGTAGAACCTAAAAAACTTTTAACTAACCATTTACGTGAGTACCTTGTATTTTTGTGGTAATATCGCATTTTAATGGTTTTAGATTATAATACGAATTTTGATAATATTATATTTCGTATGGCATATGGAGCGTTAGGAGCACAGTTGATATGTTTTAATATTCAACTATTGCGCTTCAAAAATCCGTTATTACAAGCGATGAATTTATTAAATAATTTTGCTGAATTCGGTATCCCAATAAGATTTAAAATGCTTGAAGAAAATATGAAGTATCTATTAAAAATTATTAATTGGGGATCATATATCATTGGCTTTTATCTTGCAAACTTGGTTTTGTTGAAAGAAAGCTGCACAGTTTTTAAGGATACGAAAAATTGCTTGATAGTTGACTATTACATCCCATTTGAGTTGAAACACTGGTCAATGATTTTGTTAATGTTATTTCAAGTATACACTATAAAGTGTGCCATGAACGTTTTGTCCCTCGCTCTGTTGCTATATTGGTATTCCTTGGAATTAATAATTATACGCATAGAACATCTCATTAAGACGATTAATAACACAAGCTTAACCAGAAATAAAAAGAAAAACTTTAAAAGACTGCGAAATATTGTCGTACAACATCAATATATATTCAGGTATTATAATAACTTTAGTCCTTTACTTGTTTATTTAAACTGAAATGTGAAATGTTTACTGTATAAGCAACCAGCCAATCCCCCATTTATGATCGATTTTAATGTTTGTATTTGATATGGTGCTTTTTTTGTGTTCTGTATCAGATTTTTTTACTTAATTCTATAAGTAATTATAGTATATTTAATTGTAAAATAAGTAGGTCGAGTCTTAGGAGTCGATGAATCTACGATAAGATATAGAAATATCAAGAAGATGTAATTGGTAATAACATCACAAATTCGCGATATAAATATTGGAAAACTTAATACAAAACTCGTTTTAATCTACATAAGACATTAAGTCATGTAGAGAATCAGTTTCATCTGATCATCAGCGAGCTGTAATATTTGCCGTCGAAATCGCAAGCGGAAGCTTTATAACATAACTGATGTTAATAATATGCATATCCAGCAGCTAATCCACTTTTTTAAAGAACGAGCGTACTAATTTTTTGAACTAATTCAAAAGCTAGAATAACTACTCAGGTGTTTGTAGAGTGGTATAAAGAGTGTTTTGTCTGGAGCGAAACCTAAAATTAAAATATTTTGCTCCATCTTGTCCAGTAAATGCTCTTAAATTAGCTAACCCATGTGCGAAGATGATGTTTCTTTCCCCCAATATAACATTCTAGTTACAATTTTTAGACCAAGGTGTTACAAACGTATAAATAAAAACATAAATGATGGTTCAGTACTTTTAACTGGTTTTATTGTTTGAATTAAGTTTGACTAATTTCGGTTTTTATAGCATCTTCAGAGACTACGTGTGAACGTTACAAACGTCAAGTTTATTTTCCATATTCTATGTGATTGTTCAAAAACATGTATCCACATGTTTTCAATCAATGCCGAATATTTACTTTTTACTACATTGAAATAATTTAAAAACCTAAATGTTAAAATTTATAAAATATCTTTACAGCACATTAACAAATTAAAATTTTAAATGTCGAGAAAGATTCTGTCGGGAATCTTTCTCGACATTTATATTTTTTTCGAACCATCATTTATATTGTTTCAAACTTAACATACTGACAGAATGGATGTTTATAACTTTTCAACCTATAACATTCAGTTTTGTTCACGAGAAATTATAAAACGATCTTTCTCATGCCAAGAAACTCACCAAGAAACCTTCATATACCAAATTTGAACAGAATTGTTTCAAATACACGTGTAATGTCGACCTATGTTTATATGAGGTGTTTGTGTTAATTTTGAAAGACCTATCGACTGCTACAAGTCCTGCAACAAAAACTTGAGACATCCTGTATAAGTATAAATGAATATGAATATGAAAGTGAATGTTATTGTGTATGTAAATACAGAAGACTCGCTTGTGTTTATACCTATTTATTTCTCATCAACGTAATAAAAATTTATTGCATTCATTGAACTTAACCTCACTCTTTTTTTTCCTTTCTCTTTTCATATCTCTCTTCATTATTACCATTTACACTTTATTCCTCATCAAAGATTCAAACCGTTAGGAGGTTTCTTAATTCTGGATGATCTTCGTTATTCTGGAAAAATTTCGGGAATGATCTTTGAATTTGCTTCCATAGTCTATGAATATTCTGTTCCTGAATCTTTTAGTATAACTTCTTCATCTCTTTTTTCAGCCGGACTTTCCACAGTGAATTTTCCTTCTTTCAACAGGGAATGAGTTGATCTTGATGTCGTCGGTGTGCTTGACCATCAATATTTACCTTATAATGTAATTTACCATGTTTCTGAGATATCTCTCCCATCCTCTATTTCTCATCCTAATTTGAATAAAACCTCGCCTATATCAAATCCCGTACCTGAAATTTTCTTGATGTTCCGTTTTGATTTCTGTCATTTTTCTCCGCTGGAAAATGTCTTCTCAACAAATCTAAAAGAGTTCTATAATGATTTTTAAACAGTATTCTCTTCTGTATGTCACCTTCATCTGACGTGGCTTTCGAAGATTGTTTAAGTGTTTGCACAAATCTTTCAGCTTGTCCATTCGTTGCTGGATCATAGGGTGCTGTAAGTTTTATTTCAGTTTGATGCAGAAACCTTTGAAACTCCTCAGACGTAAAACAGGTACCGTTATCACTCACTAACGCTGCAGCCAACTCAAAACGCTCAAAAGTTTCACGCAACAAATTTATAGTAGGTTTTGAAGTAGTGCTGTTGGTTATAAATACTTATGGATATGTTGAGTAAACATCTACTATTATTACAAAATATTTTTCCTGGAATGGTCCAGCATAATCAACATGAATACGTTGCCAAGGCTGACCTGGATATTTCCATGCATGATGTGGAATCTCAGTCTTGGAAGATTATTTTTATACAGACAACATTTTCAAACACTTCTTACCAAATCCTCTATATTTTTATCGATTTCTTCTACACCATATGAAATTTCTTGCTAAATTCTTCACTCTCACTATGCTAGTATGTCCAATGTGTAATTCGTCTAACATTCTTTTTAGCAATACTTTAGGTATAAGAAATGCCTCTCAAAATGCAAATTATTTTCGATGGAGTGTCTTTTTGAATTTCTTTTCGTCCAACTGATAGTATTTCTATCTGGTTCAAAGCATAAACCAAAGTTCATGTCCAGGACTTCGTTGGTCTTGGACAATTTGTAATACCCTTAATTTTATGAGATCTATCAATTTTATATCCCAAGTAAGTTATTAAATCCACAAGAAATTGACATTTTTCTTTTCTTAACCTTTCGGTACACGCGCCGGACTCTCACTCCGGGTTCTGCACCCTCTATTGTTTAACAGAAAAGGCAACTTTTTTACCGACATAATTATGTCATTTTAGTGTCAAAAATTTCGTAGTGTACAACACAGTAAAATACGAATATGAATACGATAGCGAAGAAAAATACTCTTTGAAGATGAAGACTGAAGCTTTTCAAAAAATTTTGCATACGGTAAGATGTTTTTTTTTTCGTTCAAAATGGCTTCTTATCTGATTAGAAGAAACGAAGAAGATAATGAAAGTTGTAGAACATAAATGCCCCGAAAAATGTGCAGCGTATTCAACGCGGGCATTTATTTGCCTATCGCAAATTTTATGATAATAAACAATTTTTTTAAATTATTGTCTTAAAAAGAATACAAATTAAAGTCCCTACATTTATAAAGTACCGTGGCTTCCAGAAGACTGTTACTGCTTCTAAAGGATTTAAAATACTTCCAGACGACTTACAATGCTTTCAGATAACTTGATATAGCATCTAGAAAACTAAAAATGTTTCCAGAAGACTTGATGTTGTTAAATCTAGATGATTTGATACTGTTTTAAGAAAACTTTATATTGCTTTCAGAAGACTTGAATTTCTAGACTGATATTTCTAGAAGACTTAAAATGATGAATTTACAGATGTCTTACAATGCATCCAGACGACTTACAATGCTTACAGATGACTTACAACGCTTTTAGAAGCCTTGATATTGCATCTAGAGGACTTGAAGTGTGTCCAGACGACCTAGTATGCTTCCAAAGTACTTTATGTCGCTGTTAGAAGACTGAAGATGCTTCCAGAAGACTTGATATTGTATCTAAGATACTTGATATGGTTTCCAGAATACTTGGAATGTTTCCAGAAGACTGATACTGCTTCTAGAAGACTTAAAATATTTCCAGATGACTTACAAAACTTCCAGACGACTTACAATGTTTCCAGAAGACCTTATACTTACTTTTAGAAGACTTGAAATACTTCAAAATTACTTGAAGTGCTTCTAAAAGACTGGATACTACTTCCAGAAGACTTGATACTGCTTCTAGATGTTTTAAAATGCCTCCTAAAGCTTTGATACTGCCCCTATAAGACTTTATACTGCTTCTAGACGATTTCAAATGCTTTCAGAAGACTTGAGAAGTTTCCAAAAGGCTTGCTTCTAGAAAATTTTAATAATTAAGAATCGATACTGCTTCTAGATATTTTAAAATGCTTTCAAAAGATTAGATATAGCCCCTGTAAGACTTTATACTGTTTCTGGAAGATTTGAAATGCTTTCAGAAGACTCGAGAAGATTCCAGAAGACTTGATACTACTTCTAGAAGATTTAAAATGGTTACAAAAGTCTCGATATTGACTCAGGTAGGCTTAATATTGCTTATAGAAGATCTAAATTGCTTCCAAAACATTTGGAATGCTAACAAAAGATTTTCCAGAAATGCTTCCAGAAAATTAATTTATTTGGTGCCAATCGTATTTTCATTGCAAATCTTTCTTAATGCTCCCAGACTTCTAAACGATAAATCTTCTTTCATGAAATCCCGGCATGAACCCGGAATATACTGGGACTGGACTGAAAGTGAAATGTACAAGTATCTTAAAATTGAGATACCATTCCTAAGATGACTAATTGTTTAATTGTTAAGATTTCAAGGCATTAAAGATGGTATTTGCACCTCCTAGCGGTCATCTCAGAATCCTGAAAATAATTTCCTGTATTTTCTCTTAGCCACTTTAGTCATAAAGTTTTTTTCCTGCAAGTCTGCTGTCAAATAATTTCCAGTATTTTCTCATAGCCACGATTTTATGATTAATAAAATCTTTTCCTGCAAGTTTAACTATCGACTTACAGAGTCTTTTAGCAATTTGCAACCGCTTTTTTTAATATATCCGTTCTTGTCTACGAAAAAAGGACTTACTTTCGAAAATAAGTTTTGGTGGAAACAGCTAATAAAGGTAAATAGGTTATTTCGTCAGTTTCTAGTTAGTTAATCCCTTTTTTCTGTATTTGCCGATGTTGAAGGACGTCAAAGTATTATTTCAGATCAGAATGTTGTCGTTGTTAATGGCGTTAGTTGCTGGTTTCAGATTTCTAAATATATAATACTGTAGAAGTGAGTTTGTAAATATAATTATATTGGACATTTTATTACTGATTGCGCAAGTGAGGAATAATCTTGGGATTAAATGAGAACACAAGCTGAGTAACTCATCTCCACAAAGCTCGAAATCAAGTAAAGGATTATCAAAATTTATGTGGAAATACAGATAGCTCAAACGGTTCGTCGTTTTAACTACACTGAGGTCACTCTGGAAGTGCTGCCAATGAAACGGCAGATGAGCTAGTGCTAAAGCGTTTTTAGGACCAGAACCAGCAATTTGTGTAAGATTTACGATGCCCAAATAGAGGATTCGAAGAATTCTGCAGCTAACTGATTTATCTTTAGATCGTTAGTGGTACATCTAACACAATCTTCGTAGCTTCATAAGCGCCGGTTTTTGAAAATAAGTATGGGTGCTGGATAGTGAAAAAACTGAATTGGGAAAAGATTCAAACGACGAATGACTGTTCTCAAAACAAAAGTGACATGAAAAACGTCCATGTATCTGGCGCCTATGGTTAATTTGCAATAGAAATGCCTTATATCAACAGTGCTTACACCTTCACAAGCAATATTTGGTCTATAATTGAAATTTTTTGAACTTTTGAAATGAACATTTTGTATCCTAACAGTATTTGGTATTTTGGAATCAAAATCAAATTGTATTAACAAATTCGTGCCTTTTACAATAAAAATGTCTTTTTTAAGACTTTGCATTTTCAAACATTTTTTTGCCAGTAGTTTTACAAACGGTATCAAGTCTTTTGGAATCATTTAAAATCTTCTAGAAATAGTATCAAGTCTTTCAGCTGCAGTATAAAATCTTGTGGAAGCAGTTCAAGCCTTCTGAAAGCTATGTTAAGGCTTCTAGAAGCATTATCAAGTCTTCCAGAGGTAGTATCAACATTTTTGAAAGCAGTTCAAGGCTCCTGGTAGCTTATCAAGTTTGTTTTAAGCAGTATCAGCCACCGAAGAAACGAAAGGTGAAGTTTAATATTGGTCTCGAATCGGGGGCGGGGCAAAACGTTTTTCTCACACATAAACTCCCTATTCGTACACTTGGTCACTGACATGCTGTCAAATCACCATTTTGGCTCGAATCGTTTGAATACATAGATATCATGAACCGCGGTACTTTAGTAATCTAGGGAGTTTAATACAAATTACACATCAGCGCCATCTCTTATTTGGCAAAGAAACCCGGACTCTCAGTCCGGTGCGAGCACTCACGTCAAAAAAAAAAAAAATGCGCGTGTACTGGAGGGTTAAATGCAGACCATTCATCATTAACTTTTGAAATACTAGTTCTAAATTTTGAAGAAACTCTTTATTAGTTTTTCCTTGTACCAATATATCATCAAAGAAACATATTACTTCATTCATCTCTTGTAACACCTGATCTTTGCCACAAATTTGGAGCTATTTTTACTCCGAAAATTAATCATTTTACTTTATATGTTCCCAAATGAGTGCTTATTGTTTGAAGATCAGCGCTCTTATCAGACACTCGCATGTGAAGATATGCCTGACTAACGTCCAATGTACTAAAGAACTTTCCTTCACTCATTTTAGTTAAATCGTCAATTTTTGGAATTAGATAATTATCATCCTGTATATACTTATTTATTTGGATGGAAGCGGAAGAATTCAGAAAGAAAAGCTTTTGCAAAGTGTTGATATAACTTTTGAAAAAACTGTAAAACTGGCTTTATCAATTGAAGCAGCTAAATTTGAAAGCAAAGAGTTACAAGAAGCAAAAAGACATAAATTACATAAATAAAATAGCACATTACAAAATGAACGAGAAGCTTAAGTTACAAAAGAAGGAAGAGAGGTAGAATGGAGATAAAAGAAAATGTTTTCGATGTAAAAAATCCAACCATTTAGCAGCAGGTTGTAAAGCGAAGAATCTGAAATGTAAATCCTGTGGGAAGGATGGTCATATCGAAAAGGTGTGTTTTAAGAAAAAGCAAGGAATTAAACAAGTACGACTTGAAGAATACCAAATAGAAGAGGAGTCTACCGAAGAAGAAGAATCTGAAATAAATTACTTAAATATGTAAATTCAATTCAAGAAAATTTTAAATGTGATAAATACAAACGGACAGTACAAATTGAAACTAAACCATGCACTATGATAGTCGATATAGGCAGCATTATCAATAGTTTCTAAAAGCTATGTCCTCATTTATAATCACAAAATACAACTACGAAACTACGTATATATACAGGAGAAATACTAACCCCAAAGGGTACATGTATTGTCAACATAAACTACAATGGACAGAGTATTTCTGAGTCGCTTTGTGTTTTGGATGGAAAACTTGATTCTATATTTGAAAGAAATTGGTTAAGAAAAATAAAACTAAACTGGTCGAAGAAACATCAAGTTACGGTTAGTGATGCAAAATTCAAATCGGATGTAAGTAGTCTTATTTCTAAATACGATGAAATTTTTAAACTAAAGTTGGGAGAAACACCAACGTAGCGTAATTTAAAAATTGTATCTAATGTTACACCTACTTTTGTTAAACTGCGACCTATACCTTATGCATTACGGGGGAAAATAGAAGATGAACTCATACGTTTCGAGAAAGATAATTGAAAAAGCCAACTATTCAGCTTGGGGAAGTTTGAAATCGTAAATTGTGAATATGTTACATACACTCATCGTCAGTGGCACAAAAAACACATCTTCTAAGATAATGACCAGTTTCAATCTATAATATATTTTGAACGTGTTTGCTCGATTTACATAAGATTTTTTGTATTTGAAAGGTTAACCCTTTGCCAATATATTAGCAGGGGTTTTTCCCATTTTGGCGCCATTTAATTTCAATAATGGTGAATAACGCTAATGCCTGTTTTCTTCCTACACTTTGAAACTTGATGTGGAATGCATACAGAAGAAAAGAATATAATTAGAAGACATAAGAATATAATTTTAAACATAAGTCTATCCTTATCATTTCCATTTTTTGTTCAAATTGTTATTGTTATTAACATTAAAAGTTACAACGTTTAGAATATAACGCAACTTCTGCAGCGCCGTAGTTAACGTCGTGGACTGTTGCTAGAGAAGAAAAATGCCATTAATTATTAAAGAAATAGTTTAAGTAAAGCTACAACAGTTGAGGAAAGAAATCGTCTGGAATCGTATCTAAGTACGTTGGATGAACGTAAGTGAACCCACAGTATGGAAGCGATATGAAGAAGCAGGGTAGAGATTAGAGAGACCAGCATGTTCTGGTTAGCGGGCTAATGCAAAGGGATAAAAAGTGTTATTCTTAGATAACTCAAGGCTTTAGTTGTACTCTCCAGCAAAAGAGCGTTGAGCACAGTACAACTTCTCAGAAAGGTTACGATGTCAGGCAGGATCTATAATTATTTGAGTAGGAATCTGGATCAAAGCACATGCGGAGCTTTAATTTAACAACGGCAATTAAATCAAGGCTGGGCATATTGAAGAAGTTTTGATTGAACATATTCTTCCCAATTGACTCATATATTGGTGACAAATTTAGGAGAAGAAAACATTCTGGATAGCTCATGAAGAATGCTAGGAAGATGAGTCACAGCGCTAGAAATCTCCGAATAGCATTAGAGAAGAGTGTAACCAGGTTCTCCAAATTATATTCTTAATCTGATTCTATTTTGCTTGATTGACTTGTCACAGTGTAAAACTAATTTTCGTCGATATTCATAAATTAATTGCTTTAATTTCTAACGACGTTACCGAACAAGTTACGTTATCCTCTAGAATTTCTAACTTTGCCGTAACAAATTGTGCTGGTAATAATACGAACATAAATAAAAAACAGAAGTAAACCGGAAAAACGAAATTATGTTTAAAATTAATTTCTGTAACCGGTGCACTCCACAGAAAGCTTTAAATTGTAGAACAACACACATTAGCAATGGTGATTGATGAAATTGAAGATCACCAAAATGGCACCTACTGAAATATTGGCAGTGGCTTTAAATTTCAAATAAAAAAATCTTATTCAAATCTAGCAATACGCTCAAAAATTATTGTGATTTGAAATTTATAGTCATTTTAAGTGATGCAATTTTGATGACGCGGAGTGTATTAAGTTAATTTAAATTATGTAAAGAGAATCTAATTGCTTGCTTATAAACTCAAAATTAGAAATAATTAAAATTACGGAAATGAGTCTTGGTGCATTGAATTCTGTCATCCACAACTTTTATATTGTAATAACAAAAAACAGAAAGTAGAGACGTAGAAATAAGTATCTTGAACATTGTAGTTATTTTATTAATTTATTTATAAGAGTGAAATTACTTAAATTGTGTAAGGCACATATCGCAAAAAATGATGTTAACCACAAGTCTCACCAAAAATTACTAAATTTTAAAAACCTATTTCACGCCTCATAGTCGTCGACTATGAGGCGTGCGGAAGAAACCCTTTCAAGATTTTATTTATTTAGAATAGCTGCAAACTAATTCCAAATAGCCGGTTAAAATATTTACTATTTTGATAATCCGGATTTCGTTGTTTTTTTTCAATTTGTTTTTAATAAGCTGCAATTTCAGTTAACGGATATCACATGATTAAATATTAAGTGTAATCGAATCATCTTGATTTTTATTCATTAGCCCTCTATGCGCGAAACACTTAAGTACCACTTTCTTCGATATTATTTAAAAGGTTTGAGAACCAGCTAAAAAATAAAATGAAAATATTTATGTTAGCCTACCAACCATACAACACAAGTTCACCTAAGCGTGGGCTCTCTATATTATATATACTCAAATGTAAAAGAGAGATGTAACAGTACAGCAAGATCTTTTATGCAGCAACGTAAAATAAGTTGCCTATGTTTAGATATTTAAAATAAATAAAATATAGTACCTTTTTTTTAAGGAGGATTTTTTTAACTTCAAATTTTGTTTATCTTCACGAATTACGTAAAAATAAATCATTTGAGACTATGTTTAATTTGGATATTTTTTCGTTTCCATGCATATTAATTGTTACATTCCATATTTGAGCATATTTATATTTTTTAAATGTTTTGTCTATTTTAGTTGAAATTATAGTTTAGTCGATTCTAATTTATAAATTATATAATTTAATGTCATATAATTTATATAATTAACATATATAATTTAACATATAGAAACATATATACCATATATATAATTTATATAATTAATATATTAACATATATAATTTATATAATTCTTAAATTTAAATAATGGACAAACGTGCAACTTTCTTCAGAAACTGTAAACAGTAATAGTTCTACTGTTAGTTCTAATTTTAATTCAGTCAACACTGTTTCATTTTCTTTTCATTTTTTTATAAAATTTGGACCGAATCTAGGGTCAAACAAAAATTTTTCAAAAATCAAGATGGCGGATACAACATATAGAGCTAATGATGCAAGAAACAAGGTAATTTATAAAAAGCTTGCTATTCGGGGGATTTTATGGTCATTTATACTTCTACAGGATTCTTATAGGCTAAATGTCAAGTTATTCTTTGTTCGGGCATCAGGAAATTTAAATCCACAAAAAATTTATCATATAAATATATTTTGTATAGTAAAACTCTTAAATGACAACATTTTGAGATTTTTTATGATTCCCGCAGTTTTTATTTTGGTTTTTCTGGTTATGGACTATGCTTTTTAAAAGTTTCGCTGTAAAAATCATTAATTATGATATTTTAGAGATTTTGGCGTTATTACTGCAACAATGTAGCAACAATCCAGCGTCCTAAAGAATTAAGTAGTATCTAAATTTGTTTACCTAATTTTTCTTCACTATCAATTGTAAAGGCAAGGGGATGTTTGACTTGAATGTCCCACTGTCCAAAAACCACTGTCAAGTACGATCATCTTTTGCAATTGCAGTGACATAAATAAGGACTGTAGATTCTTCCTTCTTCCTGCATGTTCAAAATCTTATAAAAGACAAAAAAATAGAACTAAATGGGCTATGAACTAAAAACAAATTTATAAATGAATAAAGGGAGTTTATTCTTTCTTGACAATTTTCTGCATAGGTGTGCATATTTTGTAATAAGGCATGCATATAATTAACTGGTTGCATGCATATATCTCTGCTTTTCGTGCATATAATTCACGGCTCTAGTTATCGTAATAATTCGCGTCAGTTGATAGTTTCAGATTGCTAAATAAATAACACTGGAGAAATGAGTTAGTAAATATTATCATGTTGGTAAATGTTGCTAGTTTTTTTACTATTGATTGAGCGAGTGAATATGAGACCGAATGAAGACAAAAGCTGAATAAAGCACCTACACAAAGCTCGAAATGAAGTAGCGGATTACGAAAATTTATGTGGAAATATTGATGACTCAAACGGTTCGTCGCTTTAACCACACTGAGTCATGACTAGCTCAAGGACTTATAAAACTATTTAATTTTGACTTTGCTGGTCACACAAAGTCCCTGATCGCTACATCAGCATCTTTAAGGTTCACTACACTGTCAGTAACATCGAAACGTATGAAGATTTATTGTAGTGTTTTTTATTGGTACCAGGTTGTCATAATAATGTTATATCATAATGATGTCAAGTTATTTCAGCTACTGTTGAAAACTACCATCATTGTATGCTAAAGATTCTGCAGCCAAATAATATATCTTTAGAGCTTCTCATGCGTGTTGTTTGTTTTAATAAGTATGGATGCTGAAATAATTGAATTCAGGAAAGACTCAAACGATGAATAACGGTTCTCAGAGAAAATAATGAGAAACGCCTATGCTTATATGCTGTGTGCATTATTTATGCACACAGCCTTTTTTTCTAAGACAGCTGAATATCAGCATAAGGTGTGCTACATGAAAAATATTCAGAATTTAATATAGAATTCATAAATGATTCCTAATTATCTTTATCCATAATTAGTAATCATTATAATTAAAATAATTAATTAAATAATTAATCCATAATTAGGCATGGTATCTCAAATTTGGGATAGCCTATATATTTTAATTTTAACTCAAAAAATGAGTACCACAAAGTGTAACATAGATTACGAGGCCTTTTTTTTCTAAGAACATCACCCGAATTTATATCGAATTGATTCCATACATTATGTGCACACTGTATAATAATAACCATGCGATTATATGTATAAAATTAGCTTTACATAATATTAAAGTATTAACCATGGTAGTAACTGTTAAAAAAAACAGTACTCACACTCCATAGTGAAGTGAAGTAGAGGAAGCAATAAGCACAGCTGTTCTCTCTTCACAGTTGCTACCTAAAGACGTGGTAGTAGAAGTATAAGACGTTTTCAAATCGTTGTAGTAGCTGAATTGAATGTATGATTAATGAACAACAGGAAGCGTTGTCCAATGCAGACTTGAAAGTGCTAGTAATAGAAACTAACTCAGCAACGGACCAGGAAGATATTAATTCCACATATAACAAATTATCCTTGAAGGAACATAATTTATTTATACTAGAAGCAAATTGTACTGCTGAAAAAATAGTAGAACAAAACTTAAAAATGGCTTCAATTCTTTACTTTCTCCTTACAAAGAGATTCAGAAAAATATGCAACATGAAACGTTACAACCTACTACATTTTTATGTTTTAAACCATCATGCTTTAAAGCAATTATTATTGATGAGAAGAAATATTGACTTTTATTTCTTTTGTTAGTTTATTTTGTTGGTTTCTATTATTACTAACGACTTTATTTTTTATATATTCTAAATAATTTATTATTTTAGGATATGAGATCTGAATACAAACATTATTGCGGAAATAAATAAAGCAAGTATAATTTAATAACTTTTGAAATTATATCTATCTGAACTGTTTAATATTGTTGCTATATTCACATTTTCAATATAACACAGAATTAGTTTATCCCTCACATCATTCCTAGTGCTTTTCCAAGCATTCCCGGCGTGTTTTCAAAAAGACGGGTTAACCACGTGAATATTGAAGCCTTACTGTAATCTCATAATTTGGCTATAAAATTACATTATATATAACTGTTTCAGATTATTTCAGGCAACTAACCCCTTCATTTCTGGTGTTTTTGTATTTACAAAAATATTTGCCTTGCTGGGTTTATCTATGTGTACTACTGCATTTGCTTTGGTTTGCGATTTGTTTCAGTACATAATTTTTGTCAATTATTAACCATTATATTTTTAGAAGAAGGACATGATAAATTTATCCACGACGGCATTCCTTTTTTTGACATTATTTTTATATTATACATGTGGACAAAGATTTACTACGGCGGTATAAACAACGTTCTCTTAACACTTTATTTATTTATTTAACATTTACAATTTAAATGAATAGGCTGATGGTGTTGCGGAAGCAGTTTACAACTTGAACTGGTACGAAGCGGACGTAGCAACAAGAAAAGATATTTTGATTTTGCTTACCTTCACTCAAAAGCCACTTGTAGTGGAAGTTTCTTTCTTTGGTGAAATATCTCATAGAGCTTTAGCTATTGTAAGTTAACTGCAATGATTGAATTATTTAGTAAAAATGAAATTAAATGTTTTATTTAAGGAGTACAGGAGAGTTTACGTCTTTTTTACCTGGATTGTAAAAGTTTTTAAAATGAGAAACTTTTAAAGTAAGTACACTGTTGGCGACTTAACTTACATGTTGAGTCCTCATAGGATGGCACGAACTTAGCTTTATGGAGTAGTGAACAATTGAATTCAAAAAGAAAAAGACCAACCACAGTGAAGATTGTCTTAAGAGATCATAGACACTTTTCAAATTTTAGTGTACTTAGTTTTATTGTAACACAATAATAAATTGAAATTTCAATAAATCATTATGAAACTAGTAAAAATTTTGTTTGTAAATATCATCTATCTTTATCCATTTAAAATATATTTTTGTCACTCGTGTAAATGAAATTTAACATATACCCAACATACACTCTTTTTTTACACGGTAGATATGTTCCTTAGAGAACCTTGTAAAAGAAAATCGTGTAAAAAAAAGTTATAATAAAATATATATGACATATTTATTAAAAAAAGCTATTTATTACTTAAAAAAAATAGTCTACAGTCAAAATTCCCACATAACAATAAAAATATAAACTAAAATTAGAAATAAAAATCAATTTCGCAAGTCTTCATCGCTATTTGGTAACAAACGTGCACGTTTATTACGGACTTGACCAAAAGCGCTATATGTCTAGCACAACTGTCGGATCTAATTGAAATGAAGAATTTCGTTCGTTATTAACGATCTGTGTTGTTTTTTTTTGTAGTTGTGAAGTCTGTTATTAGCTGCTGTTTTTTTTTCTCAATAAGCTTATATAATTCTCTATATCCGGCTACACATAACTTAAGACTACGTTAAAATTTCAATGCACGCTCCATGCCAGGATCATGAGTAAGAAAATGTTGTTCCATACTTGTAGCAAATTTCAAGCCACCGCGAATTAAATCAGCCATTAATAGCTGAACTTCATCTTCTACCTTGTCATTATCGATTTATTATTTTCGCAAATTGTCATAAATTCAATCAAATCATCTTCATCCAAAGGGCTTTCTCGCATCAATTCATCAATATCAGCCGTTTGAATGTTGTTAAAATCGTTGCCACCAATTGTAATTGATAGAGTTATAAATTCAGAACACACAGCTGATTTTTATACTACAAAACTTCCACTTTTGACGCATGCTGGCAATATTTTTTTCCAACAAGCATTTAAGGTTGATTGGAGCAATTGTTTAATGGCAACAGAAGCAAGTGTAATGCAATTCATAATCGTAAACTTTCTCCATGCTTCCAAAACAGTCAAATTTGTTTCTTCCACTGAATTTAAAATATATTTAAATGTTTGCTTTTTGCGTAGTACAGTTTAAATGTTGCTATAATGACCTGATCTAGTGGCTGAATCAGCGAGGTAGTATTAGGCGGTAAAAATAGCAATTGCATATTTGGGTGATCCAACGCTGGGTGGCTGAGCGCTTTATCAACGAGCAAAAGTATTTTGAATTCCAAACCTTTTTCTTCCCTATATTTCTGGACTTCAGGAACAAAGCAGCTGTTGAACCAATTTGTAAACACATCAGCCGTCATTCATGCCTTTTTATTCGCCATGAAATGGACTGGAACCATTTTGTTTACCATTAAGAAACCATTTGTTGACCATTAAGAAATGGTCGTTGCTAAGAGCTTTGTTGATTAATAAAGGCTTTAACATTTTATCACCAGATGCGTTGCTACATAACAAGAACGTCACTCGGCCTTTGGCCACTTTGAAACCACCAGCTGATTTTTCAGATTTTTCTATAGAAGTCTTTTCGGGCATTTTCTTCCAAAACAATCCTGTTTCGTCGGCATTAAATATTTGTTCTGGAGTATCACCGATACCGATATATCAACGATTTTTGCAGCATTTTCGTCTGCTAATGTTTTATAAAACCTGTCAGCCATCCCTTACTTGCATTAAATGCCAGTTTCTTCGTAGCCTGAAGACTTGTTGATGGTTTCAATTCCTGAAGTCGGTTATATATTCTAAGTGCTTTTTCTTTTATACGTCCCCATCAATACGTATTCTTTTGGACTGTAAATCTTCTATCCAAAACACCATGTGTTTTTCCGTTTTTTTTCCGTTATCTTCGAAGATAGGATTTGGACTATAAGATGATGTTTTGGAGCTTACTTTCGATCCAGAAATTACGGATTGTCGAATGGAATTCTCATTTTTTCTAATTGTTCTTATAGTCGCTTCGTTTAATCCAAAAGCATTGCCAACAGATGTGGGACCTTCGCCTTTCTTTAGACAGTCTAAGATTATTATTTTAGTTTCTAAGTTGCTTGTCTTTTCGGAAGTTGTTGTTCAGGCATTTTATAAAACTATAAGGGTACTATAAAAAGAATTCAAAATAATATTGCTTATAGAATTTTTCTAAAGCGACAACCTATTACAATATTACCTTTTTTAGTAGCAAAGAATTATCATCATTACAAATAATACACTGGAAATTTCACCATTGAATTAAAAAAACTTTAATTGAAACATCCACTTTTAGAACTTTACCGAAATTATTTATTACGTCTCATAAACTGACCACTCTTAACACAAAATAAATACTAAATAACGAAATCATGTGTTCAAGTTGAAGCACAACGAGATAAAGAAAAAAGTGATCATAAAATTCTGGTATTCCCCGTAGTAGACCAAGTTATAAACATGTGGGCATAAACCGACAGACTTCTGACCACGGTATTCCCCCATTGAATTTTGTTACTGTATACATAAATTTCTGTAAGACGTTATCAAAATTAGAATTAAGAATTTTTTTGGGAATCGTGCTATAACAAACAATTCATATAAAAAAATTTATTGGTGAACCGTGTTATTTCAAAATCGTGTTAATAAAGACTGTGTAGAAAAAGAGTTGGGTGTATATGTAATATTTTATTACATTAATGTATTCCCTCCTTTATTAACGTTTATTATTATGGAATACATCCTTCCATAATATTAGCTTTTTGATAGCAAAAATGTTTTACATTAAAATATAAATATTTACATAGATACATAAAACATTTTTCAAACAACGGCGGCCGTAGTACCAAGAAAGGTTCAAAGGTAAAACTTTCAAAATTAATGGAAAGGTTTAAATCAATTTAAGAAAAATAAAACCTGATTTAAATAAATTGGGCACCGTTTTAATTTTAAAATTGTTTAAACAATTCTCCTGGTAAACGCAGCGGTTGACCGTATACAAATTCGGCGAATCTTCTTTGGTAGTAAACCTGAGTCCAAGAAGTATCATTTAAAGCTCGTCATATCACCGATTGTGTTTACATTTGGCTGTGATGGATGTTTTGAGAGACCTATGGAACCTCTCTAAAATGCCATTGCTCTGTGGGTGAATGGATGAAGTATGGATGGTAGTAAAAGGATGAGAAATATATATCCAAAAAACTAAAGAGTTCTTTGCCAACAATAATATCAATCCACTAACCCACAATCCAATGACGAAATACTTACAAAGAGACATCGCAGTTGACTCTTCACCAATTTTGATGATTTTTTTTGTGGTGAATCTATATTGAATATGTATCACTTTTACGAGAGCTTTTGATCCATTGCCCCAAATAAATAAAATTATATAAACAGTACGACGTTTCATCCTTTATTTCGGAGGAAATGAATGATTATTTATATAAACTGTAATTTTGAATTTTATTATTGATTTACAAAAATGAATATAGACTATAAAAAAATAGTAAGTTGAAAAAAATAAGTCGATTTCGATCCTAGAAATTCGGAACCAAACCTCGGCGATTACCCACCGCGCTACACGTAGTCAAGAATCGATTTTTTCCTTGCGACATATAAAATGAACTTTAAAGGAGTTGAAACTTAAAAAAAAAATTACGTCCGTTAGAAGGGGCATTGGGCTCTGGTAAAAGTGATACATATTCAATATAGATTCACCAGAAAAAAATTCATCAAGATTGGTGAAGAGTCAACTGCGATGTCTCCTTGTTAGCTAAATTCAAAACAATTTAAAAAAATTGTTATAACGTTTAAAAAAAGTTCAATATAGAAAGACGAATTTCAAAAATGAACACAATACCAAAGTTATATAATTTAATAAAATTTCATAAAGTTAACCAATCAATTAGGCCAATAGTAACTTGCCTCATAGATTAGCACAACAATTGAACAGCATCATAAAAAACCTAAAGTTTCATTCAGAACATGAAATAACATGTTCAAATAATTAAATAACAAATTCCTTAAATTTCATACAAAAAACAAAAGATCTTGTATTTGAAAAGACATCAGTGTCATCTTTTGACATACGAAATTTATATACTAATATCCCAATAGAAGAAACAATGATAATTTTGGAAAACTTTTTAAAAGAAAAACAACGTATTACAAATAATAATTTACTTGAGAGCGACATAAACGAAATTCTGGACCTATTTAGTTTAACATTAGGTCAAAACTATTTTCAATTTGATCATTTCTATTCATAATCTGACGATTTAGCAATGGATAGCAGCAATAGTGGGCTGTTAGCTAAGTTATTTGTAGATAATTTAGAACGGAAAATACATCAATTGAAACGTGGTAAATATATACAATTTTGGGGCGAATATGTTCACGACGTTTTTTGCATCTGGAATGGAAATGCTAATCTGATAAATGAGTTTCTGCAAAACATAAATAATCTATCTAAACTTACCTTTGCACTCGAAATCGAAATCAACAAAAGTCCAAACTTTTTAAATTTAACGATCAGTTCTGGAAATTACCTGAAATACAACATTTACCGTAAACCTAAAAGCACATACATCGCGATCTTAGCATCCTCCCAATATGCATGTAACTTAAAATCTTCAGCTTTTAATCACCTATTTGACAGACTACTCCAGACACCACTTGACAAGAGAGACGAAAATGAAGATAGATTAGAGAATTAAAGATAGACATATAATAAAGAAACTTTATCGCAATTTTTAAACAAATGAAAATATTTGTCAATGCCTTACAGCCCCAATCACCACAAATTATAGCAACATGTAGCAAACAAATATAACATTACATTTACTCTAATTGTAAGAACTAATTATCATCGAAAAATATTTAATTAATGACAAAGATAAAATTACATAATTTGAAAACAGCGGTATATACAAATTGACTTGTCCGCATTGTAACGCTGTATATTGATCAGACGGGTAGATTGCTAAAAAATCTAATTGCTAAATTTAGCAATTAGATTTAAGGAGCACAACATCCAAAAAACATCAACACCTACAAGAAAATGTATATTATACTAACATACATAACATGACATTGCTCCATAGTATGAATAAATCCACTAAAGTGGACTACTATTAGATATTTGACATAATTAAAACTATAAAAAATGGATCAAATATTATAAATGAAGTTACGGAATTTTCCGAAAATTATCTATTCCTGTCCATATTTGTTTTCAGATGAGTCTGATGATGGTTATGTAACCAAAATTGATAATTATTTCATATAAATTGCAAATACACAAGATGGAGATTTTTATTAATTTAATAAGGATGGAACTGTTTTGATCCTAATAATTGTGTGTAGTAATTGTGTGTGGTATGCCAAATCTAGAGAAGTAGTCATGTAAAGCGATTGTTTGCTGATATGTCTTTAATAGGAAAAGTGTCATCCAACGTGTAAAGCGTTATATTACTGTCAGAATGTAAGAGTAACCTGATGAATATGGATGAAGGCCAATAAGATCTATGTGAGGCTATGTTCAAATCCCCTTTTGGAACAGCACATTTTTGAAACGTTTGTGTGTTTATGAATTTTTGCTTTGTGATAACGAAGACAAGATTTTATGCCGAAACATATGTCTTTGTTCATTTGTGGCCAGAAATAGATAGTTTTGAGTGAATGTTTAGTTGCACGGACTCCTGGATGAGAAAAAGTGTAAATTTTTCTTTAAGTTTATTGACTCGTTTAACCATTGTGCAGTATCCGATAATTGGAATTTCTTTTTCCATTATACATAGAAATAATAAATTATTGTATAATTTTTGAAAGAATCGTAAAAAAAAGTAATTCTTAAGATGAAATTGATGAAATTGTTTATAATTTATAAAGGAAAGTCGGTACTTTTTCAGAACAAAACATAACCATACATGGATATCTGAATTTGTTTAAAATAATAAAAAACTAATTTAAAAAGGAATCGGCTTTTAAAATGAGTTAGTAAATTTATAATAAAATTAATATTAAAAATAGAGATAATGTTTCAAAATTGACATCATTCTAAAGCTTATTTGGTTACAATCGATGTTTCCTCATTTACACTTTCGAATGCAAAATAAAATAAACTTTTGGATGATCCATTTTGACTAGTAGTGCTATTAAAAAGATCAAGTTGCCGTTTTATCGTGAAAAGTTTGATATCAAAACAGTTGAAAATGTTGTTAATAAAAGAATTTGTTTAGTGAAATTCACATTTCAAGTTTTATGTTGACTTATTATTCGATAACTACTTTTGGAAATATTTAGCCGATAATATATTGGGGTAAGGTATATTACCTTCTAGAAAAGGGTAAGGCCTGTTTTAATATCCGAATACTCAGTAACTATCCGGTATCCGGTCAGATTTTAAAAAATTTCCAGATACCAATAATGATAATGATACCTGATAATGCCAGATATCTGTTTGATTCCTTCTCCCTATCGTATACAAGGAATGATCTTGCAAAATTGTAATGAATCGTAATAGTTTTTATCTCAAATCCATTGAATATAGTTCGAATCGCGAATTATCGTGATCTGTTTTGATAAAAGCTAACAATTAATAAATGTGGAATCGACTCATCGTATGGATGTTGTTATCTTCGGATTTTACAATGATTATTAATATATATATATATATATATATATATATAAATATCGCATATATTCATCACTAAGTTCGTATAATTTTTATTTTTCGAAAATACTTTATAATCCTCAGATGTCCGCGTATCAACTAAAATTTCATTAAAGTATGCAGAGAAGGAATAGTGCAGCTGAATAAACAAAAAACATAAGAACGATGGAACGAAACGGTTTTTAATCATTTTTTGGTTGTAAAACTCAACCTTTCAGTAAAATAAATTCGCTTTCGAAATATTTGAACTAAAACTTACGTGATTTTATTAAAATAATATACACTAATAAAATTTTAATCTGGACCATTTCATAGAAGCATATTATAATTAGAAGTCATTATAATAACTAGTCTCACGAAAGAGTTGGTCTTATACCCATCGATCATTCTTTCCATCATGAAATATAATTTTTAAAATGCCTTGTCTTAAGAAGTAGACAGTCATTCGTCAAGTAATAAATATGACGTTAATAAACGCATATATATGTTAATCGTATGAAAATTCCAAATTTGATTTTATATGATATTATAAACATAAACAGCATTAATGCACACAAAAGTAGGTTTCAAAGGCATTTCAAATGTCAAAAGAATTCCCAAGTGGCATGAGCACTATCCTCAGAAATCAGAGAATGAAATCTTAATGAAATAGCAGAGATATCAGAACAATTGGCAAGTATTATATCAAGAATGAAGAACATAGGCGTCGATTTTTGAAAATATGTATAGGTGCTGAGTGCTGAAAAATACTGTTTTGGGTTACTGCTTTTTAGAAGCAGTATCAAGTTTTAGTAACTCCTCAGAGGAGACGAAGTCGCCCATAGTTCATATAAGAAACTACTCATAAAATTAGCTAAACCTCCTGATGTTTAGGAATGTCCTTCAGATACGCCATGTATAAAACTAGGATTTATACTTCCTTCGAGGTAATTTATTGGAACCCCACAATTTTGTTCATGAATATCGATCTAATCGGGTCACGCTGGATCCCGTTGAAATCAAAGTTGCTCACGATCACGCGCGTTCACGTGAGTGGTACAAAAATAGATGCCCGTTCACGCAGATTCATGCATGACCTATCGTGACCCAGCGGGACACACGTAATTTGCACATCTCTACTTCAAATCGTCTTTTGTTTTTCGACTAGACGCCTAAAGTGAAAATATCATAAAACCAGCAATTGAAATTGTTTCTTTCTTGGTTATTATTATTGATAGAGTACTATTTATAACTAAGACATTATATGGACACTTCTTTATGCAGAATTTGATGAAGATACAATTTTTTTTCGCTTTTCGATTTTTAGATTTTATGGCAATTTTCGTTTTTTCTTAATAGAAACAATCGCAAATTTTCAAATTTTTCTAATACATTTTTTTTTAATTAATAATTTTTTTTTCTTCTGATTTCAATAATATAGCGATTGATAGGTCTATTTCTTATTGGTTTACGATGAAGCTAAAAATAAACATTTTATAAAATTTTCAAATACCGCCATCTAGTGTTATTTAACGTAAGTAGTTTATTAACAAAAAAAAAGTAATTTAACGATAAAAACTAATAATATTTGATATTGTCAATTCGAGCATTTTGATAAATACTATTTCAATATTTTTTGGGAAATAAAATGGTTAGTAAAAAAAAAATAAAATTTATATAAACAAATTAACCTAAGCCTTAATTTAGGAAGGTATACATTTAGTTTCTTCAACAACACTAATGGCGGCATTTTTTTGAAATGTAATTTTTTTACTAACTATTTTACGTCTCAAAAAATATTGAAATAGTACTATAAAAAAATGCTCAGATTGACCACCTCAAAATTGATTTTTCAGTTAAATTACTATTTTTATGTTAATAGGATATTTACACTTACATTTTTATATTTATAAGCTACATTTCTAGCTTTATTCTGAAACAATAAGGAATATGAGGTTCGACACATTTTTACCTGTTGAACCTCATATTTTTGAAATTAGGATAAATAACGAATTTAACAGACTAAAAAACAGGGATTGTTTACTCATATTCAACTCATATTCACTCGGTTGTCTCTATATCTGTTCTATAGTTGCAACTGAGGTGATTTCATCACATTGCGGTCGAGTTGCCCTACTGAGCCCGGCTCGCCAATGCCACGCATTATGTGACCACGAATGTTTATTGATTTTCTGCTCAGCACTTATAAAAATACGATATTTCAACGACCAGGTAAGTGTGAAGTTATATCTTTCTTACAAACCGTGTTTTATTTCGTAGCTAATGTTATCAGTTTTGAGTATGTATATCTATAATTTCATTACAAGCTAGAATCAGGATTTCATTTTATACAATTTTAAGATGGTGATATTTGGATTATCAGAGCTTATTAGGCTCCAATTACTCCTTGTGGCTCCAATTATATTCCATATGTATTCTTTTAGATGCCAAAATGCCAAGACAAAGAGAACGCACCACTACGAAAGCGCCTTGCACTGTTGAAACCTTAGAATATGATGTCAGAAAACTTTGAGAGAGATAGAGATGCTAGCAATGCTAGCTACAAAAGTACATTGAGGAACAAGAAGATATTCGGGCTGATCATCTTCGTAAGATGTCAAATAAATTTTACGGCCTAACGAGGGCTCAGTTTTATAAGACATGTTACGCCATGACTGAAAAGCCATGAAGTCAAGACTTCTGCGGGCAGAGACTTTCTCAATAACATTTTCCAACGACATCTTGATCTATGTATTAGAAAGCCAGAAACAATAAGCATCAATGCAATACTTAGATTCAATAAAATCGAAGTGGATCGATTCTTTGGAAATCTGGAGAATGTTATGACCTGATACGACTTTCGGCCATCTCATGTTTATAATATGGACGAGATTTACGTAACGACGGTCCAGGAAACAGGAAAAATTATAGCGCCGAGGGGACAAAAACGAGTTGGATCAGTCACATTAGAAAAAGATGGTTCATCAGGGGCTCTCTACACATGCTCTCATAACGGTTGGACAAATGATAACATGTACATTAAATGGCTGCGACATTTCATTGAACACTCAAAACCTACTGCTGAACAACCTGTTTTGCTACTTATGGATAACCACAACAGACATTGTACTTCAGAAGCTTGGGAAGTGGCTAAAACAAACAATGTCGTAAAACTTTCTATTCCACCACATTCATCACAACAAGGAAAGCGACATGTTTATAAAATCCAGAAATATGGTGAATATTGCACCATACGAGATTGCATGATTCTTCAACAAAGCTTATGCCTGAGTAGCAACCTTAGACAAAGCGATCTCTGGCTTCAAACCCACAAGAATATTTCCTAAGAATATTCCCTTTTTTATATTCCTATGTTTTCAGAAGACGATTTTGTTGCCGAGGATAAATATTTGAACCAAGTTAATGAGCAAGCAGGTTCGGCTGCTGTTGCTCAGTCTCAGAGACCGGTTTCTCAACAGCTAGCTACTTGTAACTCCAACTTACTTCCATCTACATCTCGTGGTACTGGTAAATCTGACACACTTCCTTCTTCGTCTCAAGGTATTCAACAGGAGCTGAAAATGTATAGCTTTGTTCTTATCCAATCCACATCAAATATTGAACACGAGCAATCACGTGCTGATATGAACCCAGAAACGAACTTATCTACATCAAATGATTTACAAAAAGACTTACTTATTGTGAACTCTGCCACCACGTTTCCAACCACAGCAAATCTGCAAGCAGTTACTTTCAACTTTGATATCCAAACATCTGTTTGCCCCATTATTGCAGAAAAATTAGATTTTGCAAAAGTTCTATCAGTTGTGAGTCCACTACCTAATATATCTAATAGAAATAAGACTTTCTGATAAAAACAAAATTCAGCAATCTTATCTAGCACGCCAATGGAAACAGTGTTTGAAGAGAAAGAGAAGACACGTTTAGAGAAAAAATATAAGACTAACATCAATCCAAAGAAGAAGGGAGAAACCAGCAAAATAAAAGAAAATAAAACAAAATATTCAGAAAATGTACCGCACAAAATGGGAAAATACGAAAGAAGACAATCAACAGAAAAGAAAAAGTGAAAAGAGTGAAAAGGAAACTTTTTGAGAATGAAACCTACATGTCTGAAGAAGAAGACGTGGAGACTCTTTGCGACGATGAATCAACATATTAGTTAGAGTCAGGCAGTTGCTGTGATACAGGAAAAAGTAATGAAAGGTGGTGTCGCTGCAATGAATGGGTTCATAAAGAATATTCTGGTTTTAACAGCCCGATTGATTGTATTTGTGTTGTTTGTTTATATGGTTATATGGTTATGTTCATATTACTATTTATATGAACAAATGAGATCTAAGACTAACTTATATAATGTAATAATAACATAATAATCTAACGTTGATGTCTCATTTGTGTGATCAAATGATACTTAAATAAATTAGGATTTAGTTTCGATTAAAAAGTTCCTAAAGTAGTTCCCCTAATATCTCAAAAAAGCGAAAAAGATTTTTCAACCACGTCATCAAATTCTCCACATAATGTCTTACTTATAATACTCTACCAACAATAATTACCAATATAATTGCTATTGTTAGTTTTACGATATCTTCACTTTTGACATCTAGGGGAAAAACAAAAGAAGATAGCGCTTCGAGATTTTCAGCATGGGAATTTTTTTTAAAAGATATCATAATCTCAACTTTTAATCTCACTCATAGTTTTCGAGATAACCTATTCGGACATCAAATTTGAACCACCCTGTACATAATTTATAAATTTTATTAACAATTATATTCAAAATTTGGAAGACTTATAAGTACCGCTGGAAGACAAAGGGTTAAAATTGTTATACGCTCCATTTTACAGTTTCGTAAGAAGTTTAACATTATCTGTAATCCAGAGCCGGTAGTTTTACTTAAGTGCGGTTGTCCTGATGAATTATTGAGATTGTAATAACAAGTGCAAACATATGGAATAAACCATATTATGAAAATGTAAAACTTTTTCATAAATGTGATCAAAGACTCCATTTAGATCTTTCAGAAGCAATAGAAATTGCAAAACAACAATAAAAACTATACCATGTTAAACAATAAACTAAACAATCATCGTTTTTGTAACTAACACTCCAAACAGTCAAAAAAAGAAAATCCTTTATATGACAAATACATCAATAAAGGAAAACATTTTTTTATTTAATGTTTTTGAACGACTTGTATGAACGATAAGCTATTATTGAAAGGTCATTTTCAACCATCTTATTGCACTAAATTGATTTTAATATCGGCATTTATTTCCCGCTTACTCCCGTTTCTAAGAAAATAAGGTCTCTCTTTAACTTCTTTTTAATTCAAAAATTTAATATTAAAATGAAAGAGAAAAATTTACGACGATTTGTGGCAATAATATCTCGCCTCTAATTTAATAAAAACTAAACTAAAATAAGCACTTTGAATAAGATTATGTTATAAATTGAAAATTTTCTTTACACCACCCATACTCGTTTGTTGATATCTACTAAGATAACATCAATTAAAGGTGAACAATGCCGATTTATGTTCCAATGTTATACAAATACTCGAGATTAGTTAATATATGGCATAATGACGACAAGAATTTTTATTATAAATTCAAACATTGGGTTCATTTAACGTTGGGATTTTATTATCTTATTGGTATTGAATTAAATTTTTTGCACGTTTTAACACGTACGTTTTAGTAAAATTTAATAAAATAAATATTTTTTATTTTATTCCATTCATTTTTTTAGACTTGAATGAAATGCCATCTATTGCGATATCTGAACCACCGATCGCGAAGAAACATATGAAAATCATCGACATATTAAACTTTTTAATATATGTATACATATTTTTGGCTTGCCTTGTGTTGTTGTTTCAAGCAGCATTTATAAAATATTTTATTTGCCCTAAAGGAAATACCGTTGAAATTGCTTTGTATTGTACCGGACATGCCGTACAATTACAGTATTATTTATACTCGATAGAAGAAGGAGTTTTGAACTACTTACACTTAGGATTTGGTTGGTACCTATTCATTTACTTATTAGAGGCTGGAGCGCTTTCTGGGGCCGGTTGTTTCAGTGCATTCGAGTAATTGTCAGATTAGAACATTTGAAGGAGAAAATTGCGGATATTTTTGAGGTCGTAGAAGAAAAAGAAAGAAAAGCTCGACTTAGAAATTGTGTGCGTTATCATATTCACATTGTAGAGTAAGATAATACTTCATTATACAAATCGAATTAATTAAATATAATTTTACTAGTTTGGTTGATCGCGTAAATATATGTTATGAAAAATTTCTTGCTCCATGCCAGCTCACTTACAGCATCATCATTGGACTGAACTTTTTAACATTTCTTAACGTACTAAATAAAAGAGGTGTACTTAAATATAAAATTAATTTTTAATTTTTAGTACTACCAGCTTAAAGCTTTCCTGAATGTATTGGGTTGGGTTATGGCGATCTTTTTGAATTGCCTTTGTGGTGAACGAACGATTCACAAGGTATGTTTTAAACATCAATAGTAGAAAAAATCTTTTTAATAAATTATTTTAGAGTGTTGAAATCGCGAACGCTTTATACGACACGAAATGGTATGAAGGGAGCCCTTCGATTCGTAAGGATATCGCATTTATGATGATGCGTGCTCAAAAACCGTTATATTTAAAAACGGGGCCGTATGGAATTTTTTCGCTGCTTACTTTTAAATCAGTACGAGTTTAAAATTTAGATGTTTAGTTTGTCACAATCTTTTGTTTTTCAGATTTTGAAAGGTGGATATACTTATGCTACCATAAAAACTCAATCGGGTACTTAAGATTGGTTGTCAGAAATGGTTAGAGAGTTGTTAGAAATTAAACAGTTTTCACTGAATTTAATGAATTCAAATGTTATTGAATTTAAATGTAGTTTATACACGAATTCACAATAAAATATTTGTTCTTTTTCAAATAATTTGTTTTTGAAAACCTGATACTAATTTCACTTTAAATCCTTCTCTACTTTGGCATATAATATGGTATATGTTGGATGTATGACGTAGAGATGTGCAAATTACTTGATTCCCGCTGGGTCACGATGGATCATACGGGACTAACCGTGAACGAGCATCAACTTTTGTACCAATCACGTGAGCGTGCGTGATCGTGAACGATATTCGTTTTGACGAGACCCGGCATGACCCTATTGAATTGATTTTGGGACGGAGTTATAAAAATCGATATTGATACAAAAGACTTGTATGTTGTTATCTATACCAGCAATTTTTAACAGCTGGTCCCTGGACAATTTTTATCCGTCCCAATTACCATTTTCTTGAATATACAGTGCGTTCGCGATTGAAGAAATGAATTCGGTAAATTTTTAGCAATTGTTCTTGGACAGAAATAATGCACCAGACCAATTCAAACGTTTGATTTGCGATTTATTTATGAATCTTGCGTTAACACTAGATATTAGTTGAAAACCTTAACCCAACCCAACTAGCTGGTTTGCATAAAATATTAGTTGGGTTGGGTTGCACCATCAACCCTATCTGAATACAATCCAACGAGCTACTTAGCGCTAAATAATAATTGGGTTTGGCTGAGCCATTAAATTTAATACAACCCAACCTAACTAACTAACTTTAAATTTTAGTTGCGTTAGGTTCATTAACCTTTTAAGAAAAGAGCAAATCTTTACTGGAAAACGGGAAGTGTTCGTGTTGTTGCTAAAATAAAGCTATTCTAGAACAAATATGATATTATGGCATTTACCCAAGATTACGGTAGGCGTGCAGAATACTAAAAGTAATCATCAATTTTACTTATCAAGCTGATTTGACTAAATATGGAATAAATAAAAACTCAATTTTGCATTTAAATGGACATAATCTTTATTTTCGGTTCTATCGATTTCGATCACTCAGATCATATTCAGAGACCATCTATTTATAAAAGTATAAAATTTAGAAAAAATTAAGAAAAATCAAAAAAGACAATTTTATTTTATAAAAAATATGATTACTTAAGTGGACTTATGAGCCATCAACCGTGCGATTCGGCAAATTACAAAAAACATACATTATTATATTAAAATAATTCAATGAAATTTTGTAAATAGCTTTTTCTAATAATTCTACTAACTAATAACGCATGGTGGAAAGCTTTTTAATTTTCCAAAGGAATGCCTTTTTTCTTCTATATTACACAATTTCGTCGTTTCTTTTTTAGTTTCCGTGGTGGAAAGCATGGTGGAAAGCTTTTTAATTTTCCAAAGAAATGCCTTTTTTCTTCTATATTACACAATTTTGTCGTTTCTTTTTTAGTTTCCGTGATGGTATACTTAAAAATAGTAATATTTTTCAAATAAAATATTTCGGAATTTTTAGTAATATAGGAATAGTTTATAATTTGCTAAAATTGCCGGAACGTAAGGTAAAACTGAATATTTTTCGTCAAGATTTCCACGTAGCGTTACCACCACGTTAGTCCCGCCGACTATGTGACGCCGATAAAACAAGGAGCATCGGTTCTTCTTCTTGTTTTATCTCTAGCTTTTTAATACGGTAGGGAAAATATTCATCTCCAAAATGCATTTTGAACGTTGTTTAACTTACCTACATCTTTGAATTTATAGATTACCATTAATAGCTTATTGTCTCTGTATCGTTCAATGTTAGTATAGTTTGTGTAAAGTTTACCAACTTATATATTATTTCAGAATAATTATTTTATTTTTAGCCATTTTTCATCGATGTATTAAATAAATTGGAATTAAAATAAATTTCTTTGTTTTTTAACTTTTAATCGATGTATTTATTATTTATTTTTCATCCCTTACATGTTTCGGCTATTTCTAGCCATCATCAGAGGGTTCATCGTCAAATGTTGAAGAAGCTTAAGGTTTGTATTGCTTCGGCATAAAACCTATAATACCTTTGATTTCCTTCCGGCATGATGCTACTTTTGAAGTCTCCCCACTGTTGTTACCTGATGTATGTGGTTGTTTAGTAGTTCAGACCGTACAGTAGTTATTTTGTAATAATTTAGATGGACAAAATACAAAGATTGATGATTTCTTGTGATATAAGAATATTTGTTTTTCTAGTGGAATGATTTAATTACCACTATAAGGATATTTAATTAAGAAATTATGGGATGTTCAATTTTGTTAAGATTGTAGCAATGCTAATTATATTGCGATTATCACTACATCTATAATACATTTAGCATGTATAGGTACTCCTGTTTACTTCATTAAGCTGTTGTTTTTAAACTTAAAAGATTAACATTACATAATTACACTTGTATTTGATTTGTCTAGCAGGATTCATGATGAATCATTCCAATTCTTTTTTAATGTTGTAACCTGAAATATTACCTATTAGATAGTATATAAGATTTCACTTGCTTCCACTGACTTTAGGAAATATTGACTGTGAAATAGAAAGAGTGGCATAAGTTCAAGATTAAAATTTTCTATGTTTAGATGTTTTGAAAGTATCAGTAATATGTACAATATAAAAGGGTTCTTATAAAAGAGTATTCATAATTCGAAAATTATGAATAGAGTCCTACTTAATTTGTGAAATTGGCCACTGTGTACCAGGTTTGAGATTTTTGCATTTTCGCTGCCTCTTTGGTCAACTTGTTTGGTCCACCTTCTCATTGCCCTGAATGTCATTGCGAACAGTATCACCTCTCAGGTTGCTGGTACCATAGGCATCCGATATGTAGGTGCTCTGGATAAACAAGCACCCATATAAAATTTTTAATGAGTGCGGAGCACCCATAGCGGATAGTTGGGTTCTCTGGGTGTATAGACACTCATACGAAATTATTGATATTTTTATCTGGATTAAAGTTACCATCTTCAAGTAATAGTTTATATTTAATGAACTATTCAGCTTATTGTTCAAAATTTAGTCTCAGCATCTGTTGCAAATGTTTTTTGGAGAACATGCATTTTGAATTGAGACTAGATACTGGTTCTAGAATACTTGATACTGCTTTCAGAAGCCTTGAAATGCTTCCAGAATACTTGAAATGCTCCTAGAAGACTTGGAATGATTTCAGACGACTTAAACTGCTTCCAGAAGACTTGATATTGCCTCCGGATGACATAAAATTTCTCCAATACTGAATTCCGCTTGTAAAACTGATGGCATATAACATTTTCATCCCAAAATACAAGATACTATTGATAAACCACTTGGGATTAAAGATAATTAAAGACTTAATACACTATGCACTATAATAGTTTTTAATTTTTTGTAATTATTTTTTCTTAATTTTAATGTATTATTGATCCTTTTCTTCCCAATTGAGTCTCATAATCTGCTGCGAATGATTTTCTCAGAGAAGATTTTGTGAAGAGCCGACATTCATTGATTTGAGTGTTTTCATACGTATATTCAAAATCCGGCGCTTATTTCTGATACATATTTTTATAAAATCTAATATCCATCAAGAAAAATTTGTGAAAAATTAAACATATGAAAATGTTTTCTTGGAGTATTGCTTTCAATTAAGAAAATAAATTCGAAAATATTTGTGCTAATAAAAAATAAAATTGAATTGTTTGGGCTCATGACTATCACTGTCACCGTTTACAATTTCTACAAAGTCTGAGGTTTCTTATGTAGAGAAGTGTATATTATCCTATTGAACACAATTTAAAATTTTGTTATGATTTTACTACTGTTCAGAGCTATTTTATTTATTATTAATCAAGTGTTGTAGAAATCCAACATATCTAAATTAGTATGTCTTAATATAAAGAGTGCAATGAGATGTTGTCTGATTTTGCAGACTTACTCGAGCGTACATCACACCACCATCTCTATACTACGCAACAGGAGGGTAGCTTTATGTGCTTTATCACAGAATACCAAGAAGTTACTGTATGGTGGGTTTCAGGTCACAAAGACCTTAAAGTAAACTATGAAAAAGTCTCAAAGGTGGTTTTGTGCTGACAAGAACTTCTAGACATAGTCACGCGAAAATTAACTCTATCCCTGAAGAAACTAAACAAGTTTCGTGTCTCAGCAAAGGTGATCCTAAAATATATACCCTTCATACTACCTCTTCTATATTGGGTAAGCTTAGGATCAAACTGATCGACTTTGCAACGACGGTTCAGAGCTCATAGAACATACTTTGGGGAAATGCGACCAAAAACTGTAACAATAAGACATGAAATTTTTGGAAATGGTTTCCTGACACTTGTCGGTATAAATAAACAAGACGTTGAAGTAATACTAAGCGTTCATCGAGGATCTTATCTTGACATAACCTTTGAAGAGTTGAAATTATAATACATCTTATAGGTAGTGATTGAAAGTCCATTTTTTAAGTTTCAGTTATTACATGTTTTATCTCGAACTTGTAGAAACCTCTGGTTTCAAATAAAATTACTTACAAGGTTACTCTGAAACACCTAAATATTTTGAGATCATGGTAATACAAAGATATAATTTATTTATTAAATTTGCAATTGATTTTTGCCTTACATTGAACTTATAAAACCTCAATATCCAAACTCTCCGTCTATGTCTAATTTCTTTATTACAAAAAATTAATATTCTATTCATATCCAAGAATAAAATACTGTATTCGTATTCGTACTTCTCGTGCGAAATGTAGATAAACACGTTTAGAAGACGAAATGTTTGGTGTTTTTACGTATAAGGGGTCGGGCTTAATAGAAAATAAACTCCGCCATCTTGCTTCCGAACGTCCGTCGTTTGCGCCTCTCAGAAACTAACCGACCTGGTAAAGTAGCCTCTTAATTGTAATTAGCTATTTAGCACTAGCTATTAGTCGGGTTGGATTGAACTGACGTGATTCAGTAATGATATTCACGTGAGTGACGTCTGTGACCTGCGTGGGTCTAGATCGAGAGCGGGCGTGAGCAGACACAAGTCACACGTGCACATCTTTATTGTGAAGTTCTAAGATATGTTAAGTAAACAACGATAAAGTTTTACATTATCTTCGTGTTGTAATGATAACAATAAAATCAAATTTAAGCTATGTGAACCTTTTTGCACCTCTACCGATTCCAAAATACACGATTTTTGATTCTTCAGAACATCACTGAAAGTAATACAGATATTGCAAAACGGTCGATGTGGTTCGAGAGTGAATGTTTACGATATAGTACCACATATGCCACATTTGAATTACCAACATATTCTATTACAGAAATTAGATAGTTTTTTAATTCGCTAAACATTAATGTATGTACAAGGAATATTTGAAATACAGAATATCCATATACATTTAGCATTCAATAATTAATAAAATCATCAATATCAATAAAAAATGATTGCCGCTCTTAACATCTGACGTTCCGTCGTTACATGTACAGGGTGGCCAAGTAAGCGTGCAAAGTGCCATATCTCAGAGACTACTCATTGTAGTAACTTGCGATAAAAAAAATTATGACCAACGTGGCTAAGAGAAAATGCTGGAAATTATTTTCAGGTTTCTAAGATGACCGCTAGGGGGCGCAAACGCCATCTTGACTTTAATAATGTGGATTATCTCGGAATTCCGCTGTATTAACATAACACAAAAGCTTTCACAATATGCTTTTTAAAGTTTAAATAAATTCTAGTTTTTTTTTATTTCAACATTTTTGCTCCATCTTTAAAAATAAAGTGGTGGGAGTGTTTGTAAATGTTTGTAAACAAAAAATGCCAATTATTTCAAAATGGCTGAAGGGTATTTAATAAGCTTGGTGTCTTTGAAAAGAGCTTTTCTTGAACTATAAATCCTACCTTATTTGCGTTAAATGTAATTTGGAATTTAGCCATTAAAGGGTATTTTCCGGCAATACAACAGAAATTGTGAGTTTTGTATTTGAAATGGCTGGGTATTACTGTTTTCTTATGAAAAAATTAAATATCGATAAAAGAAGATTTAATGAGAAAATTCGGCGGATTTTTTTTAGTTTTCTACTTTTGCTATAATTTTTATTTCATTTTTTAACTAGTCGTAAAAAAATATGTTGACTTTGATAAATTCTGTTGGTACCTAGCGAGTTTTGTTTTCGAGTTATTTTGGTATTAAGTGTTCTGTGTCACATTTCACCATGTTCTTTAAAAGTCCATATCTCACCTAACGTTCATTTAAATAAGCTCTTCATTGGCACTATTACTTTTCATATGCTAGTAATTGAATTATCATCAGCTGTATCCTATACAGGTGATCAAAAATTGACTTACCGTTTTTCCATATTCAATGGCTAGAAAGTCGAACATTTTAAGTGGAATGTCTTATACAACACAATCCAACCCCAGCCAATCCTATCAGAAAGGGAATTTAATTTTATATAGATTTTATATCTATACACATTAATGGTACATTTTCTCATGTTGGGAAATTATTAGTATATTTACTTAAATTTCATTTCTAATTGAAATAAGATAGCCGTAAGTATAAGTATTTGTATATATTTATTAATAGTTAAAGAGTAAATTGACATCCATCAAAGAAAATATCTTATCTAAAAGTTGCGAGAAAAAGTAAGAAACCTATCGTAGCTCATGAAATTTTATCATAAAAATCTTCTTACATCGATGTTTTAGGTTAGGAGCAAGATATCGAATTGCGGTTTTAACTAGTTTGTTTGGGATTCATTTTGCTATTTTTTCATAATAAAAAAGTAATACCAAACCATTTAACTTTTCTAAGAAAACTCATAAGTTCTGTTGCATTTACGGAAAATGCCCTCTAGTAGCTAAGTATCAAATTACATTCATAATATATAAGGTATTTGTAGCCCAAGAAAAGCTCTTTTCAACGATAGCAACCTTATTAAATTCTGTTCAGCCATTTAGAAATAATTGGCATTTGTATCCAAACATTTTCAAATACTGTAACAAACAAAACTAAAAATTATTATAACTTTAGAATGCATATATTTTCGTGTTATGTTAATGCAACAGAATTCCGAGATAATCCATATTTTTAAATTAAAAAAGGCGTTTGCGCCACCTAGCGGTCATCTTAGAAACCTGAAAATAATTTCCAGCATTTTATCTTAGTCACTTTGGTCATAAAATTTTTTACCACAAGTTTCTATAATACGTAATCTCCGAGATATGGCACTTTGCACGCTTATTTGGCCACCCTGTACATGGAACGCAGTTTTTATAGTGCAAATCAGATATCTTTTCATTCGGCACTTTCAACAGCTAGTAGGGTTTACACTTCTGATAAAAAAGTTCGGTATTTATGTCAACTATGGGAGCATTTTAAACAATGTAGTTATTGCAATCATTATATTACTGACTTATTTGGTGTCGTGGTTAGTCAATTAGCAATTTTTGAGCAATCAAATTACTGATATTGAAATGACAATGAATTTGATTGCTGTGCAAACTAAATATAACTCTGAAAGAATATCTAAAAATAAAAATGAAACTATCGTTCAAAAACATCAAAAGATTTAATGTCAGTCACTACATTATCTAAAAAATACAGAGTTTCAAAATCAGCAATTCGTCGTATAAAAAAAATGAAAAACTTATTGAGGATACTGTAAAGCCATCTAAAGTCATCAAAAAATGCACCTTAAGAAAGTCAGCATTTCCACTTTAGAAGAAAAATTAAACAATTGGTTTCTTAAAGAAATAGAAAAAACTCACGAATTTCAGGAAATCTATTGAAACTACAGGCATTGTCATTATCAAAACAATTGAGTATTGATACATTCACGGCAAGTGATGGTTGGCTGCAATTGTTTAAACACCGTCGTGGCTTATGGTGTTTGAAAATGGCAGGGGAGAAATTATCGGTCAACCCAGATCTAGTAGACCATTTTAAAGAGGATCTAAAACGTATGATTCAAGAGCATGACGTAAAGCTGCATCAGATTTATAATGCTGATGAGACAAGATTGTATTGGTGATTATTGCCTGACAAAACTTATGTATCATTAGCAGAAAAACCTACTCCTGGATTAAAAATATCCAATCAACGACTAACGTTTATGGATTGTGTAAATGCTTCAGGCTTACATAAGCTGAATCAAAAAATTCAAGGTAGTTTAGGAATTTTAACAACCCGTTGCTGTACAAAAGCACAAAGAAAGCGTGGAAAAACAGGGAACTCTTTAAGGAATAGTTTATATTAGTTATTTATTTTAACATATTGTACCTAGTAGAGTACAATTGACAGTTGAAATTATTTGTCATTTGTTTCGTAATGCTGATTACATTTCAAAATTATATTACACAATTCGTAGGTAAGATGTTTTTTGCGTGCTAAAAAGAACCGCTGAAAGCAATTCTCCTTCTGAATAACGCGCCGTTTCATCCACCAGTAAAAAAAGTGAGGACTAAGGAGGAGATGATCTTTGTAAAATTCTTACCTCCTAATGTTACATCCTTAATACAATCCATGGACCAAAATATTTTAATGTTTTGGTCCATGGGTTGTACCATCGATTCCTGCTGTAGGAGTCCATTTCTCAAAAATAGTTTCGATTCATTATCGTGTTCTCCAGATGTACTATAACGGTCGTCATAGTACAACTGACCAAGCAGCGGAAGTAGGGAGAAGATGCGGCAAATATAGAACCAGTTGGATTTATGTGTCTTCATACTTCCAATAGCCAAGGACCGACTAACTCTATTAAAAGGAGCAAGTAATGAATTTCTGCCCACACAATGTCAATTATAATTCTATTAAAAAGAACACATTTTTAGCTATCCAATGATGTATCGCATGTATGGTACATATTCGAAAAATAAGCGTTATTTTTCAGTTCTAAGATATTAAAGGAAAAATTGAAAATTTTTATAATAGTAGGCGTGGAAAACGTCATATGCCACTAAGTTACTATGGTAACGAGAGGTTACTTGTCATTTCATTTCCACTACATGAAAATTATTGTTGACGGTTTCTCATAAAGCAAGAAAACGTTTTCATTTCGTTCCATTCAAAATTTCAAAGATTTTGCTGAAAAAAACTGTAATCATTTTTATTAACATCAATAAATATTGAAATTTTTCCACCATTTCAGAAAGGGATGACTCCCTGTTTTACGGTTATACACTTAGCAGCAGAAGTCTGCGTACAAAACACTTCTAACACTTTAACTGAAAAAATAAGGGTCATGATCTAATGTGATAAACTTAAATTTTTTTTATTTTGTGTATTAACTACATATAATTCTATTAACAAAATATGCATCAATAAAACAGAAATATTAGTTACAAAAAAAATTAAAATTAAAAATTCTCCATATAATGCGTATGCAAAAATCTGCGTACAAATAAAGACGCCTTCTCCAAAATATACTTATTTACTTAAATACGTAGTTGGCGATGTACGCTTTCCGATTTAAATAAAAGATAATCGGTGTCAATTATATTAGCAGAGGCTTAGAAGCTAAAAGTTAGAATGGACACGAAAGGAAAGGAAATTGAATTGGGAGAAACTGTCGGCAGGTCACACTCTTCCATTCAAAGAGTAATTAATAATTATAAAGACACTGAAGATTACCTCTCACGTCCGCGATCTGACCGAGAGAAGCCACCCCTTTTAACAAACCGAGAGAAGCGAAAAATTGTACAGCAGGTTAGAAAAGAACCTAGGCTGACGGCAAAAAAAATAGTAGAAAATGTACAAGAAGAATTTCATAAAACTATTAGCAAAGATACGGTGAGAAGGACGTTAAAAAAAGCTAACTATCACAGTCGCGTTGCACGAAAAAAGCCATTTGTGTCAGAGGTCAATCGTCAGAAGCGGATCGCCTTTGCAAAAAAACTCTTAGACAAGCCCATTGAATTCTGGGAGAAAGTTCTCTTTATAGATGAGGGCAAATTTTGCATTTTCGGCATTAAGGGTAAACAACTTGTATGGAGAAAACCTAATACTGCCCTTAATCCCGAAAATTTGAAAGCGACTGTAAAACACGGAGGTGGTGGAGTTATGGTTTGGGGGTGTATGTGCACCAAAGGGGTGGGAAGGTTGGTTTTCATAACATCGACAATGGACCATAAAATGTATATAGACATTTTAAAAGAAAATTTGAAGCCTAGCATCGAAAACTTGGGCTTGGGGCCCGAATACTTTTTTCAACAAGATAATGACCCCAAACATTGCGCCCACAACACTAAGCTTTGGCTACTATACAATACCCCAAAGCAACTTAAAACACCTCCACAATCGCCAGACTTGAATCCCATCGAACACCTCTGGGATTTACTGGAACGCAGGATTCGGCAACACAACATAACGTCGAAGGAAACGTTATGTTGTTAAAAAATGTTATTTTTGTACGCAGACTTCTGCTGCTGAGTGTAGTTCGTGCAAGAAGTCAAGTCCCCTCACTTTAGATGATATCTTTAGATGAGATCGATATCTTCATAACCGCACAATCAAAAAGATTGTAGTAAAGTTTACTATAATCAGTAAACTATTCTGAGTTACATATGTTAATTTGAAAATTTTCGGATTTTCGAGTATTAATAATAATAATAAGTTTATTGATAGAAAATCGCCATACTAGCATAGTACAAGTCAACAAAAACAAATATTCAAAAGAAAACATTATACTGGATATATTACATACACTGCTTTCGCCTTCAAGCCAATTAAAGTTCAATTGCTCCATTTTTCATCCAGAAAGTACTCATTTACTTTTTATATATTTTTGATAAGTAACACCTAGCAATCTAAAGTTTATTCAATCGCAGTTCATTGTAGAAATAATATTAATAATAATTTAAATAAATTAAACAAAAAACTGTCAAAATGTCATGGCCTTCTAACAAAAACACAAACGGTTTCTAGCATTTAACCTATGATTTTGATAAATTCCTCAATAGCAAAAAAACTATAATAAACAGGTATAGGAATATTTATAGATAATTTGTAGAGAATTAAATTCCCTTTCTGATAGGGTATGAAAATATGGGGCGTTCCATTTAAAATTTTCGACTTTCACGCAATTGAATACAGAGAAACGGTAACCCAATTGTTGACCATCCTGTATAAGATATACTGATACAACAAATGACAATCTATTTAGCAGCATATGAAGAGTTATCGTACCAATGCAAAACGTTTTTGAATTAACGTTGGCTGAGATATGGGCGTGTAAAGAGCATGGTGATATTTGACAAAAAACAGTTAAAATCAAAATAACTCGAAAACAAAAAATGGCAGGCACCAACAACTATTATCAAAGTCAACATATTTTCTTATGTATAATTGAATGGTGTAATAAAAACTATAGCATTCCATTTAAAATAACGAAGTTGAGGTCTACTTCCGGTAGACCGGAAGTGGTGGCCATCTTGAAAATATTTTAGATTAATATTCCGGAATGAACAACCCATGTTACCAAAACTTATAGCCTCTGCAAATAGTGGAACCTAAAAAAGTTCTAATGAACCAGTTACGTGAGACACCCTGTATATTCTAGCCGATTGGTACATGACATTTCTTGAATTCGAGTGAACTTTGTGATTGGCAGATTTAGTAAATTATTATTTCTTCTGGAGTATAGATGAGTTCTTTGCATTTCCTGATAAAGCTGTGGATACGGTCTAACACACAAAACGCATTCCAAAATGCAAATATTTGTCAGGGTAAGTATTCGATTTGTTTTAACATATTCTTTGCAAGAATCTGATCTTTTTAATTCATAGATAGATCTACTGCATCTCTTTTGTAATAGGAAAACTCTACTCACTGCTGAGGAAAATCCCCAGAAAATCACACAATATCTTAATAGCGGGTATACTATTCCATAATAAGTAACTAAGGCTGCATCAGTGGATGCTCTTGCTTTGACTTGCCGGATCAAGTGAACATATTTGCCCATCTTAGAAGCTAGATATTCAATGTGTTTCTTCCATTGAAGATTACTATCCATTATCATACCAAGCAATTTGACAGTATGGGTAGACACCAATTCTTCGCCCAGATAATTTACCTTGATCGCATCACATGAATTCGTTATGGTATATTCCATTATCTCGGTTTTACTCATATTCATTTTTAGATTATTTGCATTAAACCATTTCTCGGCACACTCTATGGTATTAAAATATCAAATTGAGTGTGATTCCCTTTTTTGAACACAGGCATGACTATAGACTTTTTCCATTGATCTGGAAACTTGCCAAGTTCCATGCTCACATTACATATGTGCATTAAAGGTCCGCTAATAATATCGGCAATTCCTTTTAATAGTTTGACAGGAATTTCATCTGGGCCCACTGCTTTTGTATTATTCAATGGCATTATAGTGTTAAAAATTTCAGTCTGTGTAACCGGATGTAAATATAATGTCTTTGAGCATCACCCTTGGTTGCGTTTTTTATTATGTGTTTGTGGCAGATTCCAGTCACATACATTAATGAGATATTCATTAAATTTGTTTAGTATTTCTGTTTTAGATTCACCATGATTCCCAATATCTTCTACTGTATGGTTTCCAATTACTTTCTTTGGTCTAATTATCCATGCCACTCTCATTTTGTTATTTGCATTTTTGCTTTGCAAGCTTTATTACTTCTTTTAGAACTTTATAATAATTTTTATAATATGTTATATCCAGCAATCCATTAATGGTTTTTTTATGTAATATCTTCTTCTTTTGACAAGATGTCTTAATACCAACAGTAATCCATTGAGAGTTATTGTTAGTTTGTTTACTCAATTTTAGAGGAAAATATCTGTTTATGTATTTGTGTAATATATTGTATAGTAGCGTCAATCCCTCTTTAGGATTCTTGGTGATAAATACATCAGAGAAGTTTTCACATAGAAGATTTTGTCTAAAACGAATCATTTTTGCTTCAGAAAAGTTTCTATAACTTTGATTTTTCTTATTTACAGCTTTATTTTGATTAATAAACATTAATTGAGCTTTGTGATCAGATACACAAATATCAATTAGTTAATATATTGTTAATTAAGGAGGAAGAAGTTTTTGTTACTCGTGTCGGTTCTTATATAACATAACTGAGATTGTGAGTATTAATGATATCCAAGAACGCATCCTGTTCGTTGCTCTCTCTTAAAAAATGAATGTTAAAATCCCCACATATAATTACTGTATAATATGCTAGGTAAATTTTCATAGCTTCTAACAAAATGTTAAGTTGGCCTAAAAATTCATTAGATTTTACTCTATTCCTATCACTTGTTGTATAGATGCTTAAAACAATTGTTTTCATGTTTATCAATTTAATTGCTGAGCATTCCAACACCAATTCTTTGCTTTCTTTTTTCAGGTTTACCAATTCTTCAGCATGTGACGAAGTTTTAGTGAAAATGCAAGAACCCCCATGACCAAAAGTTTTACGTGTGAACGCGGAAACCATTTTATAACCATCAATACTTATTACTTCCATTTCCTCTTCCGTCAGCCAATGTTCTTCTTTTCAGTAAGAGCTAATATATCTGGCTTTTTTCTTCCAATATTTAAATAGACTTCTAGCTCATGGATTTTATTTCGAAGACACTGTATCTTGTTATGACAGATTATAAGCTTTTCTGTTGCAGAAGTATTGTTAACCGATTACCTTTTCATAAAAAATTACCACCATATGTACTCATAAATTTTTCATGTCTTTTAAAGTCGAATTTACGCATTCCCACATTAGCTGGCCAAAATTTGGGATTGTACAGTTGCTCTTTTTTACTATCGCAATCACCACAAATCTTTTTAATTGCTTTGGATCACCGGGTATTTCTTTTACAGTTATTGAAGCATTATTGAAATCTTGTTTTTCTTTAATGTATTTAACAATGTTTTCTTCTTGCGTGTGATTCTTAATTCTATATAAGTACAACCATACCTTCCTTTCTTCTGCTAAGAAACCATCATCCGTATTTTCCGCTGTTCCAAAACGTTTCTGTTTAGGGAACCTATTATTATTAAGCTTTACAACGCGTTTCCATTGTTCTTCGTCTTTTTCTAGATTTATTATATTATCAGCAATTACCTTTGTTTGTTGTTCACGAAGTGCAGTTCTAAGTTGTTTTTTCGGTGATTTTACTGTACCCATTACCATTTTGATCACCTTGCTTGATTATCTACTGTGTCGGCCGTTTTTGTTTATTTGGTTTCATTATATTATGCACTTTTAGGTTAGGTAAGTTGGTATCAATCAAGGTTTATATATTAAAGGTTGTCCAACTTCCTATGTTGCAATAGTTTGATTTTTTTATGTGGTCGAGGGGCAAGAGCAGGCGTATTTCGTGACGTTCAAGAAAATCGAGCTGGATTGAGCCGCGCCGGCTTTTTTTTTTTTTTTTTTGTTCGTTGAATTTTTTCGATTTTTTGTTGAAATTTTTCGAATTTGTTTCGTTGAAATTTGTTGAATTCGTAATTGCGCCAATTACGAATTCGTGGATACCGTTTTTATATTTTGTGAGAATTGAAGTGTATTCAAGTGTGCTAGTGTCCAAAACTCGATATTTGGAGAAATAGAACTAGTTTAAATGTTAATTTAGATGTTTCAAAATATAATTTCTACAATTCAATTACTTCATTTTAAAAATTTGAATTAATTCTCGCAATTTTCCTCTTGTGACGTAGTGCACAGTACGGTTGCGTACAAACCTAGACAACCTTTAATATATAAACCTTGGGTATCACTAGCTCTTCCATTGTATTTTGACAAAAAGTCGAAGTAAGTTAGATCCTCTTCGGAAGATTCGACTCTACAAAGCGGTTATCTGGCCTACGATGACTTACGCCTCTTCAGTCTGGGGTTACGCCGCGCACTCGCACATGCAAAAACTCCAAATGGTTCAGAACAAGGTCCTAAGGATGACATTTGATGCACCTTGGTTTGTCAATAATGCGACACAGCACAATGATTCTCAGATGGCGACCATCGAGGAATTCATTCGGGACAAGGCCAGTACCGAGTTGACGCGACTCGAAAACCACCCCAATCCCCTCCTAGCGGGATTAATGGATTATGACGTAGAACACCTTCGCTATAAACGGCCAAGGTTGCTTCTAGTCTGACAGTCCAGGAAGCCGACTATCCTTTCAACACCTACTTCCGATGTCACTAAATCAGTGAACATTAACTAATATAATTTCCGTCTGTTTTAGATCCGATGAAGAGGGTTAAAGAAGAAATTCCAGGAACCTCAAGAGGCCCGTCAAGTTCACCGTTCACCGTGCTTTTCCATTATTTACATTACTTCTGTCGCCATCTATGCCAGTTGCTAGCAGTTTCTCTTTGTAGGTTATGTTCTGTTGTGTTGCTTCATTATTCTTTTCCGACATTAAATAATCTATTTTTCCATACAGTTCTTTAACGAGAAGATCTTTAGAATTGATTATTTCATCTTTAGCTTTAATTTCAGCAATTTTGGCTTCAAGTAGTTGTTTATACAAAAGTTCTATTTTATTTATCAACTTACTGGACGATTTCTCTACTTCTTGGGTTTCATCCTCGCAGCACTTATTTTTTTTTTAACTGTTCAATCAGTCTATATTGACAATAAGTAAGTATTATATATATATATATACATACATATTAACAATTTCGTCACATGTAGGAAATTCTCCAATGAGAGTTTCCCGCCTATATTATTTTTTTTGTCATTTAATTTACAATTTAATTGTTTTATTTTATTATATAATATCTTCAGTTAAATCTTGTGGTGAGATCTGTAGGTTTGTAGCGTTTCAGCCGTCGCACTTCGTTTTCGGTATTATATAAATCTCGCACCACCGTGTTTGAATGGTTAGTTATTTTCGCTTTGTACCTTAGAGAATATGTTTTAGCTTCCCTTTTTACTGTAGGTATTTGTAGATCATTTCCAAGTATACTATTAGTGACATACCATGGTGCATTAGTTATTATTCGTAACACCTTGTTTTGAAATCTTTGCAGTATTTCCAAATTTGAATTGCTTGCTGTTCCCCATAACTGTATGCCATACGCCCATATTGGTTTCAGAATGGTTTTATAAAGCAATTTTTTATTCTCAATACTTAGTTTTGAATCTTTTCCTATTAGCCAATACATTTCTCGCTGTTTTATTCCCAGCTGTTTTCTTTTAGTAAATATATGTTTCTGCCACGTAAGACGTTTATCTAAATGTATACCTAGATATTTCACAGAGTCTGATTGAACGATTTGGCATCCATTCAGCTCAACTGGATGAGAATGTTCTTTTCTTGTTGTAAAGATGACGTTAACAGATTTATCATTATTCGCTTTCAATTTCCATTTTTTTAACCAACTGTCGATTTTGTTTAGATGCGTCTGTACATATGTGGCCGCTATTTTCGGGTTTGCATGAGATGCTATTATTGCTGTATCATCTGCAAAGGTCTCAGTTTTGTTTTACTTGTAGTTGGTAGATCTGCAGTGTAGAGGGAAGAGAGCACGGGTCCCAGGACACTACCCTGTGGTACGCCTGATTTGATGGGGAAAAGATCTGTATATTCGTTGCCATACTTGATAAAGCCGAATCGATCATCTATGTATGAGCTTAATAGTTCGTACAAATTGTATGGTAGTGTTTTTTCAGTTTGTATTTTATTCCAGTATGCCATACCTTGTCAAATGCTGCACTGATGTCCAAGAATACCGCATTGCAATAACGTTTATTTTCCAAGTCATCTTCAATCTGCTTTACGACTCTATGGACTTGCTGGATAGTTCCGCGTTCTTTTCTGAAGCCAAATTGATGGTGTGGTATGAGTTCCTTTTCTTCTAACACCGGTCGTAGTCTTTTTAACAGTAGTTTTTCCACTACTTTTGAAAGTACTGGTAAAAGGCTAATTGGTCTAAAGGAGGATAACAGCTCAGATTTCTTTCCCGCCTTTGGTATCATGGTTACCTGTGCCACCTTCCATTGACATAAAAAATATTTTAGTCTTAACACAGCATTGAAGATCTGCAGTACTGATAGTAACGCTTTTCTCGGTAGCTTTTGAAGTACCTGTCCAGTAATAAGATCACATCCTGATGATTTATGCGGGTTGATTTCCTTTGTTATGACCATGCTAACTTCCTTAAAGGTAAACGGTTTAATTGGAAATTCCATCTGAAACGGTTCTGCCAGGCCATTGTCTATTTCTTGTTTATCTTCTATTGTTTTTCCGGTATTTGATAAGGTGTTAATATCATAGCTAGATGATCAACAAATGCTTGTGCTTTCTCTGTGTCATTTCTAGCCTATGTTCCAGCGCTTAGCTTTAGTGGTGGTATATGTTGTTGCGGTTTTTTAAAGTAAAAGTAGTTGCTCTTCAAAGCGAGAATTCATGTTTGCAGGGACTGGTTTTTTACGTTTTAGTTGCTTTGTTATACATTTGTTTATCCCTTTCCGTTCTCGTTCGCTGCCACCTTTTCCGTAGCCGACGCTTTTCTTCAATTTTGTCCTTGATAATCACAGGGATCCTGTCCTGGTACGATGCTCTGCTCTCGCCTTGGGTAGTTGCGTTCCACGCTGGTTTTTGTATAGCTCGAGTAAGATTCATGGTTTCCCTCTCTATGTCCTCTCCAGTTTTAAGAGGTACTTGAAGTTCAATTTCATCCAGAAGCTCTTGTTGAAAAACGTCCCATTTCGTTTTTTTATTGGTTAGTCTAGGCCCTTTTTTTACAATAGGGATTTCAGTGAATAACTGCAGAATTATCGATGTATGATCCGGGGATAAGTCCAAGGAAGATGATACTTTGAGTAGTTTGCGGTTAGTAAATAATCTAAAAAAAATAATCTAGAGACTTTATTTTGTCTTAATGTCTCTAGATTACTAAAGTACCGCGGTACATGAAACCTGTGTATTCAAACAATTCGAATCAAAATGGCGGTTTGATAGCTTATCCATGTATGTCACTGCTTGTCAGTGACACAAATGTCATTGTAATATGCTGTTTTGTTACCTTCGGAGTTGCGAAAAGGCTTTATGATGTTAGTTTATTGTTAATAAACTCTTTATGAAACCACTATGTAGAATTTAAAGTTAGTTAATATAATTAAAATTTAGGGAATCTAGGGAATTTACTTGATTTGTTTTTTATGTTGTTTCATTAAATAACCCATAATTGGAATTTTAAATTTGCCGCGTGACAATATTTGAGTCAAAATGGTGACATACCGCGGTACTTTAAAAATCTAGGGACATTAAGACAAAATAAGTATCTCTGACCTCTATTGGTGGAAAAATGTAGTATACTAAAGACAACTTCACTACCAACCATAACAAATTAAAATTTTCGAAGATAATAAACTCAATGATAAAACGAAAATAAATTCGTGATCTTAAAAAAATGCCATAAAACAACAATTAAGCCACTTGATTTCTTCTTATGCAGTGTAGCTGCTGTGCGCGATAAGTATCCTGATCTCATGATCATTATCGTGGGTGACTTCAATCAACCATTCACCACATGGACTTCACCTGAATTTGATGGTTCATTGGTGCCTACCGGAACTTTGGAGCGTCGCGCCGTTCACTTTCTTAACACTTACTCTTATTGTAATTTTAATCAATTTAATAACATTGTAAACGAAAATAAAAGAATTTTAGACCTTATATTATGCGCGAACGGTCGTGTTGCGAGCGTTCACCCCTGCAATGATTCACTAGTGGATCCTGATAGAGACAAGCCGCCCTTTGTATTTGTTATATCGGGTACATCAACTTACTTGACCGACAGTCCGAATACTTGTTTTCTTTTCAAGAAAGCAAATTCACTAGGTATAAAGTATTATTATACCTATATTATTACTTAAATAATATTGACTGGGGGTCTGTATTTGCAGGGATACACGTGGAAAGCATGGTTGAGGTCCTTTACGCGCATATTAACTTTGCTGTCGAAAGATACGTTCCGAAGTTAATCTTATCCAAACAACGGTTCCCTCGTTGGTATACCCGTTCTACCATTCGTATTATGAAAGAAAAACTACTATTCCATAAAAAGTGGAAGTCTAGTAAACGGGACTGTGACTATCTAACTTTTTCAATTTTGCGTCGTAGAGCTAAGAAACTGATTGCAGCTGATTACAAAGCATATTTAAACTCCATTCAGGCTGATGTCGGAGGGAAACCAAAGAAGATTTGGTCGTTTGTTAAAAACAAAATGGGTTCCCCTTCCGGCATGCCAGTATCAATGACTTCTATTGATGGCACTATTGTTGACTCGTGTCCTGCAATTTCCACTGCTTTCTCGGATTACTTCTCGTCTGTTTTTGTGGATGGCACAATCTACAGTTCAGTTGTTACTCACGGTTCTGGAATTTTACCGTGGTTTTCCACAAAAGAAATTCAAAATGTTTTGTTGCATCTCGACCAATTTTCTAGTCCTGGTTCGCATGGTATTCCAACTTTATTTTTAAGCAAGTTTGCAGCTGACCTGTCTGTGCCACTGTTTCATATATTTTTGAGATCCTTACTTGAAGGTGTTTTTCCTAGTATGTGGAAAACGGCCTTCGTAATCCCAACATTTAAATCCGGGGATAAACAATTGGTTTCCAATTATCGTCCTATTTCTATTCATTCAACTATCCCTAAGGCATTTGAAAAATTTGTTCACGAGTATCTCCGTCTCTCTATTTCTCACTCTAGAATTAATGAACAACATGGATTTTTGCCTAGGCGATCAGTAGAGTCCAATCTTGTGTCATATGTAAGCTTTATTCATTCTGGTTTGCACGAGATGCTCGGATTGAAGCAATCTATACAAACTATTCTAAGGCCTTTGACAAAATCGATCATACAATTCCGAGATTATAGTAGCTTTGTATCTAGTTATAAACCTATCACATCCGGTGAGCCTCAGGGTAGTCATCTTAGACCCCTACTATTTATAATGTACATAAACGATATTTATTCTTGTTTAAAATATTTTAAGTTTTTACTCTATGCCGACGATAATAAAATATTCGCAAGAATTGGGTCGAGTCTGGACTCTCTAAGACTGCAGGAGGATCTTGACCGCCTGCATGATTACTGTCGTCTCAACAAACTTTACCTAAATTATGATAAATATAAAAAAATTACATTTGCTTGGAAACGTTATCCTTTCAACTTTCCGTACAATTTTAACGGTACCGGTATCCGGCCTACGTAAAGGCATTAAATTTCACATTAAAAATCTTGGCATTATATTAGATTCCAAGTAGCGATTTCATCATCATATTGAATTTATGATGAAGAAGTCTTTACGTAATTTGGGATTTGTTACCAGAATCAGTAAGAATTTTACAAATTTTTGGTGTATAAAAACCCTCTATTTGGTATTTGTCAACAGTGTGCTGTGTTACGGTTCCCTAATATGGAACCCTCTTATGCGGTGTATCGTGATCGTATTGAAGCCATTCAACGACGCTTTATCCGTTATTAAGTATATAGATTTCATCTTCCTTACTGCGATTATGATGAACGTTGCATGGTTTTCAACTTATTGCAAATGGCCTGCTGGACACCCCCGATCTGCTGCCTGAGTTGAGCTTCAATATACCACAGCGGCTTACTCGCAACAACGCCACATTTCGTGTTAACGTAGCTACCACTAACTTGTATCAAAACTCACCATTAGTTGGTATTCTTAATTGCTGTAATCGGAACGTCAGCCATGTGCCTCTTTTCGACATTTCTTTGCTATTTTTTAAAGAAAGTGTGATATCTAATATATAGCGGATGTTTTTTTTTTGTTGATAGAATTACTATTGTGTTTATTTCAGTTTATATCAGTAATCATGTACTAATTTTAGTTTTATTTTTTAAGAGGATGCTTTGTTGGGGATAATTTCCCTGTTTGCATCCCAAATATGTATATAAAAAAGAAATAAAACAATGAAAAGAAACAAACAAAAAATGGTAAAAAAAGCCTTAAAAAAAGAAACGGAAATACAACCGTAACATGAGTAGCAAACTTGAATACCGTCTTGTTTACCGTATATTGATATCATCAAGAAAGTTCCGAGGAAATTCATTAAGTTTATCAACTACTTCGATTTTAGGTATTATCCACCTAGCGGAATTTGAATTACGTAGATCTGCTAAAACATTATAGCCACCGGAGCCTTTAGGACAGTAGAAGATTGCAAATATTAATTCTGCGAAAAATAAATATTCTTTTTCTTTTCAATTAGACTCAACAAATTTGGTCTTTTTGTAACATTACTTATAATTAGTAACAGACGTTAATTAAATTTATAGGATCTCACTCCTCAAAAATGGATTAAACCTACTTACATGTTTTCGAGTTATTCAAAATTAAAAAAAAAGTGTTTTAGTAACTTTGAAGTCCTCTAGCGAAACAAAACAACTTGCATAGAGATAACTTTTTAATCTTTAACCTTTAAATTTTGGAGACATTTGTATATTTTTCATTTAATCTTGCTTTTTGACGATTTTAGATCATGAAATGAATTTTGGCATACTTTCGTATCGCATACAATTTTTATCGTTTGGGCTATTACTTCTATTTTCTAATATTCTACTACTGCGCAACAAAAATTCTTTATTACAAATGATGAACTTATTAAGTGATTTTACTGAGTTCGGTATTCCAAAAAGATTTAAATTGCTTGAAGAAAATACAAAGTATCTGTTCAAAATTATTCATTGGGGAGCATATATTATTGGCTTTTATGCTACAAACGTGACTATATTAAATGAAGACTGCACAGTTTTGAAGGGTACATATAATTGCCTTATGATTGAATATTACATTCCATTTAAGTCAAGACAATGGATACTGACTTTGTTAATGTTATTTCAAGTATATACAATAAAGTGCTTAGTGAATGTTTTGTTTCTCCTTCTGTTAAATTATTGGTATTGGTTGGAATTAATACTTTTACGCATAGAACATCTAGAGGAGTTCATTAATAACACAAGATTAACAAGAAATGAGAAGAAAAACTTTGAAACATTGCAAAATATTGTATTACAACATCAATGCATATTCAGGTATTATAAATTTAAAAGTAATCTCATCACTTGATCATCACTTTATACTAAACTGTTTTAGGTTATTTCAAGTGACAAAACTTATAGCTGGTGATTTTTTTGTAGTTATAAAGATATTTAGCTTGCTGTGTTTAATTATGTGTACCACAGCATTTGCTTTGGTTTGAATTTTGATTCAGTACGCAATTTAGGTCTAGTAATAACATATATACTTTCAGAAGAAGGACTTGATAAATTTGTCCATGCTTGTATTGTTTTCTGTTGGTCTATTTTTATGTTATCATTGCGGACAAAGATTTACTACAGCGGTATAAATAACATTTTCTTAAGTTTGTTTATTTATTTAACATGCGAAATTTAAAATGAATATGCTGATGGTCTTATGGAACCAGTTTATAACATGAATTGGTATGAAGCGGACGTTACTACCAGAAGACATGTCTTCATTTTGTTTACCTTGTGTCAGAGGCCGCTTATAATTGAAAGCACTTTATTTGGAGAAATATCCCATAGAGCATTAGCTATTGTACATTAATTATAACGTTTGAATAATTTAAAAATTGTAATATGACATATTTTATTTAAGGAATACAGAAGAGTTTATATCTATTGCAGTTGGATAGTAAAACTTTGAGAAACTTTTAAACTTACAAATTACTGGTTAAGTAGTATTAATTAGATGAAATAATTAAATATTAAGGACTTGTGAAAAGTTGAAATTATGAGAAATGTGTACAGAGGAAAGCACTTCTCACCTTTATAATGAATTTCTTAAGAGATTATCACAAATTTTTGGTTTTAGTGTATTTAGGTTCACATTACAAAAATTATAATAAATTGAATTTTCAATAAATCGTTATGAAATTATAAGCAGGTGTCATTCAAATTAAAAATTAATTATTTTTCATTTATTTAATTTTGTTTTTTGGAAAATCTGATAAAAATTAACAGTATATTGAATGTTCTTCACAAATTCAACCAAACTAAAATCTTCTACATCAGGCTTTTTATCAGCTGACTCTTTCAAGTTGCCATAAACATCCACACTATCTGAGTTATCTGAATTTCTGCACTACACTTAAGGGGACGATTCAAATGTTCATTTGTATATATGTTACAGCTAAAGTTCGAATTTCGACTAAACCTAGGTTAATATTGGGAATAACCCGTGCCCTACGGCTAAAGTCGGAAGAATTTTCGACGCTTCCAACTTTAACCGGCTAAAACTGGGTGTAACCAATGGTACTTGGTTAAAAAGCGAAGTTACGTTAAGTGAGCTTGTAAAACGATAAATTAAGCACAACATAATTAATTATTAAGTAATGATAATTTCATTTTAAAGCAAAAAATAAGTGTTTATTTATTATTGCAACATAAATTGGATTCGCCTTTTACACACTACCTTGAGATTGGCTGTGACGTGGCTTCCCATGTATTATTTCTAATCCTGTAATCCACATTTCTGTTAAATTATCTATTTTGTTAAACTTTGCAACACTTAAAGATGCATAAAACATTTGCAGCTTTGCAGACATTTTTTTTTGTTCCGCATTTTGTTTTACAATGGGGCATTTCTTAAATCCTTGACTACCAGATGTTGACTGCAAATTTGCAAGTTGTCGTAAGGACTTCATGTCCGCTGAAACATTTTCAATGTTTACAAATTTTAATTCACATACGGTTAATTGATTTTTTGAAAATATATCAGATATGGCCCCTTTCTCGTTTTTTAACCTTTCTCCGTTAAAACAATGTTTCTACCTCTATCAACGTTATGAATATTAACTCTAACGTTGTCATCAACATTGCACAGTGGATTCCTGATATTTGACAAAAATGTCATTTTTTTAAGCCTGTTTCACCAGGTTTGTCTTTGCTTCGTGTCTATTATTAATAATATTATCTTTCTTTGAGCACAAATCACATAAATCATTTCTGTTCGCACACATCACTAAGTACCATTACCTCTCCTCAGAGTATTATCGATACTTTGTTCGCATTCTTGCTGATTTCTCAGTACCTCCTCTAATTCTTCTGCTGAAGAATCATTGTCAATTACTTCGGAAGAAAGTACAGACGACTTTAAGGCAACTTTCACATCACAGCCGAACATAGCTTTATATGGTGAACGCTTTATACTATCGTGATGGGCTCCTTCAGAAGTCCTTCAGACCATTTATTGCAAATTTCGTCTTTCTTCCAGGTCATAATTATGTTCCGAATATCTTGATTCGCCCTTTACACACTACCTTGAGATTGGCTGTGACGTGGCTTCCCATGTATTATTTTTAATCCTGCCCACATGTATGTTAAATTTTCAACTATTTTGTTAAACTTTGCAAACTCTCTTCCATTATCGAACTGTAAAATAGGCGGGGCTCCAAATATCTAATGATACTTTAGTAACCTCTTCATCAGTTTTACTCTGGAATGGTCTAAGCTGCACAAACTTCGTATAATGATTTTGGTAAACAAGAATAAATTTAAAATTACCATCAGAATTAGTTGCATATCGATCAAATCCACTTGGCAGCGACTATTCATTTCATTTGATACAATCGGTTTGATCACAACGCCTTTTTTGACCGATTTTAACTTCATTTGGCACGATTTGCATAATCGAAGGAATATCATTATAGCTTTCTGAGTAATATTTTTATTTCTTTTTGAGCTACTTTAATCATCCTGTTGCGATTACCATATCCAATGGACATGTGTATTTCATGAAGTATATCAAATACCACTTCGTTTGTTACATAATATTTTATTATAGGGTCAGTTGTACAAACAGGAGCAATTAATTTATCCATACCAGATATACAACATATTATATCAAATCGATTCAAACAACGATAATGTATCGTTGATTTTTTGGCAGACTGCTTAGCTTCTTTCACTTCTGCAATAAACTTATTATACTGTGTATAATATATTGTAATAAATATCTTTGGCGAACAAAATTTTTTCGAACTCTTCATAGAAATTTAACTACTAACACATTATTACCTTTCATTTTTGTTGTTAATTTGTCAAAACGTTGCGTCGTCGAAATCATAAGCTAATAAATTTGCACGGAGATGATATAATATTAACCAAATGCACAATGAAAACGATCGATTTGCTCATTAACCGAGTATACTATTGGTTACACCCAGTTTTAGCCGGTTAAAGTTGGAATCGTTCAAAACTTTTCGGACTTAAGCCCGGGTAATTCCCAACGTTAACCGATTAAACTTAGGTTTAGCCAAAAATCGAGCTTTAGCCGTAACATATACACTGGGAGTTAGTGAGGCACATGTTCGCCTAAAAAATAACATATTTAGTATTCTAAAATAATCATGATGCTAACAGTTATAAATTGTGAAAGTTACCCATAATAAATGTAAACACAAAATGAATATAATGCAACTTCTGGCTTGCTTACAATTATATATTTAATCGGTAGTTTCGGTGCATATAACAATCTTCAGCTGAATCTACATTATCTTTTAAAGCTAATTTAATACAACTATGTATTTACACTACTATTAAAAACGAACCACTGAGTAAAGTACAACAGTAACCACTGCACGGGAAACAGCGAATCATAAGGAACATAATGTAGTTTATACTATTATCCTACCTAATATGCGTCAAAAGTAATAACACATTTTCCAAAGGAAAAGTATTTTAAAAGAGGTCAAAGGACTAACAGACCGGTTATATAAAAAAGAACCGGACAAAAATATGTAATAAATACATAATTATGCCAGAAGACGTTTTTAATTTTTCGTATTTTTTTTTTCTTAATTTTAATGTACTATTGATCTTTTTCTTCCCTATTGAGTCACAACATCAGATGAGAAAAATAATTTTTTCAGAGAACGATTTTGTGAAAAGCCGACATTCAGTTTCTATTTCAGCACCCAGAACCCAAACATACATTCAAAATCCGGCGATGTGTGCCAAAACACATATAAAGAATTGGAACACCTCCAGGGCGGCAAGACTATCTGTGCAAATGTTTATGGATGCACCTTTCTGTCCCTTTTGTAGCTTCAAAGGTGTGCAGTAATTTATAAGAAGAAGTCTCACTTGAAAATTGGTTGTATCCGAGCTAAATGATATTTACACTAATCAAGATGTGAAATCAGGTTGTCGCAAAAACCTTCCATTTAGTACTGAAAGACACTATCGAAAAGCAGTAATAGGCTAGGTAATTTATAATACATAAAATCGAAAATCCACCAAGAAAAAGTTGTGAAAAATAACTTGTGAAAATGTTTTCTTGGAGTATTGATTTCAATTATAAAAATAAATTCGAAAATATTTGTGCTAATAAAAAATAAAATTGAATTGTTTGGGCTCATGATGATATTTAGCACCATTTTCAATTTGTAAGAGTTCGCGCACTAATACTGGCCATAACTTAGACTTTGCTAATGCAGTTTCATTTCGATTTAGTAATGAAAATACTAAAGTTTTTTACATCATATATTCCGTTCATGGTGACTACAACTACGCGTCTATCTCAAAATGAGGAAGACCAATATACACTATGACGATACGTTTCCAAATAATTCCACGCTGTTTTCTTTTGTCCATCTTATTTTGCAAAGGATGATTCCAGACAGCTTATTAACAACAATATCCAAATAAAATAAACGACCTAAAAAGTGATTAAAGAAAATTCGTAGTTAGAAAAAAAGAAAAAAAAGAAATTATTGAGTGAAAAGAATGGAAAAGAAATTGAAAACCTACCGCGGATCTTAGAGGCCTTTGAATGTTTAAAAAAATTCTATATTATTAGATCCAGAAAATTCCGATATAAAACGTAAATCTCGTCTTCTAAATCAAGTCAATGATGAGCACGAAAATTTCGAAATTTATATAACCAAATTTTTTCCAAAAGTAACTAAAATGTCGTCTACACCAAAATTCGTAATAAATATAGATATAATAAATAATAAGTCATAAATATAAATTGAAAAAAGAATATAAAGGACAAAATTATTAAAGATTTAATTAGAAAAAGGTAAATATAAACAATTCAAAGAAAATAAATGACCAACATGAAAACTGTAAATAGATGACATCTATTGGTAGTTGGAGAATAAAATAACAAAAGGAAGGGAACTCCAATGGCGGTTGCTAAAAAAATAATTTAAATAAAATAAAATAAATAAAAAAACCAAACCTAATATTCTTGTTTGCAAAAAAGAACACACACACAAGGAGAAAATAAATTTTTAAAAAAATGGACCTTGACACTGATCAGTACACTTCATCAGTTAGAAAGTATCTTGAACCAGTTAAAATTTAAAAAAATAATACTATATAAAGGCTGTAAATCATGTTTTTTTTTCAAAATTTACAGCTGAAAATAACTGAAAGTGCTGAAGAAACAGAGGAACCTGAAATTGTTAATGAAGCAGGGTCATTTTCTTAGTTTAAACATTATTTATTTATATTTATTTTCTTTTTTGAGTTATTGACTTATTTAGTTTTTAATTGAAAATATTGTCGTTTGTTAGTGCAAAAGTGCTACAAGTCACAATTTTTCTAATAAAATTCATTTTTACAGTTTTCTATATATATATTTATTATTTCCGTATAATGGATAGATATATACAGTTGTGTTACTAATACAAACAACCCAAAAGGTAAAAAGACGGAAACATTAATTTTACAGATTTTGTACAAATTTCAAAGTCGATTTTCCAATAATTTTGTACTTGCTTGTTGTCATTATTTCACACTAAGCACTACAATTAATTAATGTTCCATAAAATAAATTGTAATTTTGATTAGAAACTTCTTTGTAGATATCTGGAGCATCCAAAAAAGGTTTGAATGCTCCTATTCCCTTGATATCTATTTTCAAATTGCAAATGTGCCTTCCAAACAAAAAAGACATAGCAGAATGATGAATTTTTTTTCTGAACCTTACATTAAATGTACTTTGCAACTTACTTTTTAAAAAATTCGTTTATGGTAAAATCGCCTTATACTACAAGACGTACACAATATTACTTTTGAACAAAGTTAAACAATTTATTTTTTGCTTATTTAAATATCAAAATATTATTTTTTTCGCTATTTAACATATGATGTAATTAAACCATATTACAAAAAACCTACTTAACAAATTTTCCGTGTTTGTATACTATACAGAGTGTTAATGAATGACATATACATATTTCAGGGGGCGATAGTACTCGATCAAATAGGAACAAAATGCTAATAAACATGTAGTCAAAAATGCGTCATGTGGTCACTGCAGAGTGGTAAACTTTCAATTTAAAAATTTATTCAATTTTTTTTCCAATTTTACGTTCTTCTCCAGTGCTTTTTTGAATAATTAATTTAAATTTGGTATACCTCGTGTTTGTGAATCTCTACAATAAAATGACAAAATCGTCATTCACACTACCAAGGGTGTCAAATTTTTTCATGGTCTTGATGCTTGTAACGACTGCAAGTTATTGTTTGAACACCCTCTATGAATTTTGATATCGGATTTAAACTTCCTATAGTTTTCCTCAACGTATTGGTCTGATAGGTTGTTTGCGTATCTGCTACCGTTTTCAAGATATCTGAGAAAAAAAGTCACAAATACAAACAAGTTTAAAACACAAAATCTGTTAAAATGATAATAGCTATTAATAGTATAAATATATGTATGCGACAATAGTATACATTTTGGTGTCATATTTAAACATAGTCAAACACGAAAAAGATAATTTATTAATGAAGTAAAAAACTAGAAAAAGAGAACTAAAGACATTATAAAATTTATAAATAATATTGTTCGAAATGCCGTCTTCGATCTATCCAAAGATTAGTGAAACATTGATTTAAAGAACTCCTGACTTCTAAACTAAAATGGGCTGACATACCATCGTGCATGGTTTCGTAGAAGTAGCGGCACGTCTTCTAATAGCACTGGTAATTCATATTCCAGAAAATAACGATAATATTGTCTATTTAGCCTTGTTGGTAAGAAAAGTCATTATTATCAGAGTATCATTTACTCTGTGGGAATTCTCATTGGCCCAGAAGTGGTTATTATGAACATTGCGAATGGTATTCCTAGTGAAACTTGCCTCATCACTAAATAAAATTCATGTTTATGTGAATTTATGTATTTATGTGATGTTTGCAAACCACTCACAATAATTTAAACGAAATTGAATGTCGCATGGGAGTAAAGCCTGGACCCTTTGAATATTCTAAGAATAAAGTAAGATATTTGTGCTAATTTTCTAGTGCTTGTAGTTGGGTCATTTTTAAGTTCATGAAGAACAGCTTCCTCTCCAGGAGTTCTTACAGTTTATTTTTCCTGTTAAATGATTCGACTTTTTTAAGCTCGCGGTTTCACATAACCGATTACATGTTGTAGGATGTTATTCATTTCACCTTTCCTCTTTATAGGTTGTGTAATTTATTAATTCATACTTAGGTGATGTTTATTTACTTTTTATTTATTAGTCTTTATCGATTTCGACCTCCTAGTCGTCTTCAGAAGACGTCTATAATGTACAAATTTATTTATTTTTTAGATTAAAATAAATCAAATCAAATTACAAATTCATAATTAAAAATTAAACTTACGTCAAATTATAAGCGCGAACATATCATTATTAAAAACATATATTAAAAACATTACAGTAATTGAGTCTTGTTGAGGTTAAAACTTGTTTATCTGTAATGTTCTTTATCTTTTCTTGGGGTTCTTATGTTTTAACACTGTAGAAGCAGTAGTTGCCCTCAAACTAGGCTCTCTCGGTTGATGAGATTAAACGATTTTAATTATGAATTTGTAATTTGGTTTGATTTATATTAAACTAAGAAATAAATAAATTTATACGTTATAGACGTCTTCTGAAGACGAACAGGAGGTCGAAATCGATAAAGACTAATAAATAAAAAGTGAAATGAATAACAAATTGACAACGGTGGCAGATACGATAATAACGTTTAAAGCAAAAAAGTTGAGGAAAAGTATACATAGGAAGTTTAAATACAATATCATACAAAATTCATACAAGGTGCCAAACAAAACTTGCGGTTAGTATAAGCATCAGTACCATGAAAAAATGAGACTGAAAAGGATATAAGAATTTTGAAAAATGATTAATCTACGTAAAAAAGTTATTAATGAAGTTAACTAAATGTTAATCATTTCATCATTTTGTATAGAAACTGAACATTATTCTGAAGTATCCACAATTGCAACAAATGAGCCGCTTTCACTAATCAGTTCCCAAAAACGACGGGCAAGTGTTAGCTCGACTACAAGTTCAATGGTGACACTTTCTGATATTGATTCAGCAATTTTATCTGAGAAGAGGAAAACGAATCCTGATACCCATTTAGAAAACTTTATTGTTAGAACAAATGCAAATAAAAAGCAAGAAATTGACAAGCAAATTGCAAGAGCCGTATTTGCTACAAATAGCAGTTTTAGATGTAAGAACAATCCTTATATAAAGAAGGCGATTGAATTGTTAAGACCTGGTTACAATCCCCCTACAGGAAAAACAATTTCCACAATACTTTTGGAACAGATTTATGAAGAGGGGAAAAGTAAATGTTTTGGAAGTCTTCCCGGATGTTGTGCAAACGTATCCATTGACTTGATTGCAATTATAACCACTGAAAGCGGACAGTCGTTTTTGTATGAAACGATCGATACATCTGGAAATTCCCATACAGCTGAATACTTAACTGATATTGCCTGTTATATAATTTCGTCTTGCAAATCAAAGTATAGTTGTAATGTGACGTCATTTGTAACCGATAATGACCATACAGGAAAAAATCAATTCTAGTACATGGTATTATTCTGTAATAATATATGGGTGTTCAGCACACTTTCTGAACCTACTCTGCAAAGATTTAGAAGTTATTAATGTTAAAGAACATGTCACGCAAGTAGTGAAATATTTCAGAAACAACCATCTAGCTAGGGCCAACTACAAAGAGCTTGATGGAAAATCATTAGTGCTGCCAAGTGATGTGCGATGGAACACTATGGCAGATTGTTGGTAGTGTACGTACCACAATGGGAGAAACTTAAAAGTGTGCAATGAAAATGAAAAAAAGATGGACACCATAATTTACCAGAAAGTTTCAAGTATTGCAATTAAACGATCAGCAGACGATTACTTAAATATCTTAAAACTAATATCTATAACACTGGACAAATTGCAAAAAAAAAGATGCTTTTCTCTCCGATGCCGTGGAGGCCTGGAAAGAACTAAGCACATTATTAGTACAGCATTTGTCACTATCCCAATTAAAATTTTTCGAGAAACGATATAAGCAGGCCCTTACATTAAATCACTGCATAGCGTACCTGTTAGATGTTACCAAAACTGAACATATGTTAACAAATTCCGAAAAAGAAGAAGCTTCAAATGCAGTGAAGGAAATGTACGAGTTTACTTCTACTTATTGTAAAACTAGAAGCGAAAATTGAACCATTTTTAGTGATAATGTTTTCAGAAGAAACTCTAAGTAATGTCAGTGGGTTACAGTGGTGAATGTTATAAAAAAATATTCCTGAAGTTGAGAAGCTCCTACCGATTTTAAAGCAATTTCTGCGTGCAGTGTGTTCATCAGCTTCTGTGGAGAGAATTTTTTCTACATTTGGACTTGTACACTTATCTATAAGAAATAAATTAGGTGTTGAAAAACCAGGGAAACTAGTGTTTTTGTATAAATATTACAATGATTTTTAGTTTTTGTTTAACCGTTTCTATAAAGAAAGATTCGCTTTGTTAATAAAGGTTTTATTATTTTTAATTCTGTTTTGATTTAAATCATTGATTAAAATTTAAAAAAAAATCATTTGATTTAAATCATAGTGTTTTAAATCAACTGATTAAAATCAGTCGAATCCTGCACCTTCATGATGCACTTTTAATCGCATGTTTATTAGCATTTTTTTCCTATTTTATCAGGTACCACCGCCCCCTGATATATGTACATGTCGTTCATTAACACTGTATAATTCTACTTATTACTGACAATTGATTTGATGATACATTTTTAAAATGTTAAAAAAAAGTAATGAAAAAAAAAATTAATCAGAAATTCCCATTTTCATCGACGTTTTATTTAAGTAATTACTGTTTACTAAACAATTAATTCACAATTAAAATATTTTGGTGTTCATTATTACAATAATTATGAACATGTTTCAAAATATCTTGATGTTTATTTAATCGAATAGTAATAATTATATTTCGTATCCTATTCCCAATTTTTTTCAATTTTGACCGAGATTTTTAAAAACTTCGCCTATAATTAATTCATAAATTAAAGTTCTTTCGTTTTCCAGTAGAGACAGCACGAATTATAATTCGGCCGTTTGAATAACTACGTATAAATATCTATACATAGAGCTTGTAAGTGCAGTGGATTTATAGGTAGTTTCCTTGTTTATAGATATACATAGTTATTCAACTGAAGTTAGTTTGTGTTCGTGATACCTAGATGGCAGGGTACCTAATGTGTGCCCATTCTTAAAATTTAAATTTTACTATTCGCGCCTTGTACGTTTTACTATAAAATTATAAAATAAGTTGCATATATTCCAATATATCTTCTATGCAAAAAATCAATATTGTGTCCTTCAGAATAATACCAAACCGTTGGAGACTTTTCGTCGGTAAAATATCGATTTGTAGACGGCAAATTTTTTTACGTAGGTGTTTAACTAGATTTATGAGAGGACACCAACTGCCTTAAATCTTTTAAGGAAATTTGTTTTTTAGAGTATATTCAAAATATTGGGTGACATGATGTATAATACAAACTAAATATATAATAAGTAGTAATTTTTATATTTTATAATCAATTAATTTTGTATGCAGGTTTTTAAAAATGTCTTCTTAACAGTATTTTATGTTTAACTTTTATTAGTAACAATAAAATTAAACATATAATACATATCATTTAAGATTGAGCAATATACGCTCTGAGGGATGTTGAAAAAAGATTTAATTATAAGAATAGGACGTAAAATAATATAATAAATATAATATTTTTTTGAATTTGATGCCCTAAAATAACGACTGATGTGATGCTAAATATCAAAAACAGCAAAAAGTATAGCTAATATCAATACCTCCTACAGCTAACGTTAGACCTAAAACTAAAAACATTTGGGTTTAGCCACATTTCTCTTAGAACAGTTAAACCGAAATATTTAATTTAAATAATTTTTAATTTAGAAAAAGTGCAATTTTTACATAAAAATAGGAAAAATTTTCGGCGAAACTACGACTATGGCCGAATTTCGGTCTCGGTTTCAGCTAAAAATTAAGTTTCGGTAGGACATTAGTCATAAGATTGTATCAGTAGTAGGAAAAGCTATATGAAGAAAAATGTAACAGTATCTCCTGACCTCAAAGTTAAATCAGGAAATTCTTGGAAACTATTTTTCTGCATATAAATAAGAGATGGGTGTATGAGATCGCGTATTTTTAAGGAATGTAGTGATCGGGGTCTTTCTTTCTCAATTAGATTATCGTAGATAGTGATTATCGTTTACCTGTTACCGTTTACAAATGTGTCCACAATTCCTCAGAGGTATGTCAAAAATATTGTTAAAAAAAGTAGCTGACTCAAAATCAGAGGTAAAAGGATTATTGAACATATTTTCTAGAGTTGTTTTTCCTTAAGAGGTACACTATCTGAATCTAGGCAGCGGAAATGTTGAAAAGATAATGTAGAGCTCAGATTTAAAGATTGCAAAGATTATGGAATATAATAAGATTGAGTACCAAAATGAGGCGTTTGGGAAAAAATAGGGAAGAAGATAACTCGGAGGCTTTTCCTAAACCAGCTACATATGTAAGTAAAAGCTAAAATTTAGAAAAGGAATGGGATTACTTTGATTCTGTTTCATGACACTGACTTAAATTGAGATCGAAAAATAACAAGGTGCAGGGGGAAGCTCCTCCGTGTAGTGCTTAGCAACATCGCTTAGCACAAGGAAAAGAAACAGTAGAAAGGAGAAGGAAAGGGGAGGCGCTTTTTTCCTTTCAATTTAGAAGAACTATGGGACTGTGCGGGTTGCACAAGGAAGAAGCATCACGGGAAGTGATTGCCTTCTCAAGAAGAATGCGCGAAAGATGAACGACGGTTGAAATGAATGGATTCCCCGAAGTTGCCCTGCATTCATATCTTCCGAAGATGTTGCCCGACAAAGACATCACTAAGTTGGATTAGGTTGGGTTTGATTTCGAAATTCCAAACCAACTCAACACTTCAGTTATCCAAAGTGTTGTTCATGATACTCGGGGTGGTCGAAGGCTTTCTGTTGAAATGAAATTTCGAAATCCAATCCAACCCCGTGATACTTTGGGCGGCCGACTTCGAAGACTTCGGCAAAGATATGAATGAGACGATTAGAAGCAGTGGATATGGGAGACTATTAAGGTTGAGGTTTTGTTTGTATCAATAGAAATAATTCGATAATCCATTTACGAAGACTTATTCCGGTATTTTTGAGATAATACCGGTTTTCAATACCGTTCATATTTCGTTTGAGATCCCGGTATGTATAGTCTCGGAATATCGGTATCAGATGCTAACTATGCGTATACTACAAAAGCTAACTGGAAGAAGAAAATAAAACTTGGAATATGTAAATTTATTGAAATACTACGACAAAGCACTGAAGATGCCAAGTGAGATCTTGGCGAAACGTCTGCCCCTGTCCAGGAAACAGTGTCAGGGAACAACCAAGAAGATGAACGAATGATACCTCGGATCAACCAAAACACATACTTCTCCATCCGTGAGGCATTACGAATTACCATATATATATATATATTGTTAGCCTTGACATTTCTTAGTTCTAGACAGTACCTTTGCATTGTCGAAGTCTATTCAGTATCCCTTTGAATGGCAATGTTCCGCAACTGTCGACCGCCTGCTTATTGATAAATCCAACTGGTTATGTACTTACTTCATCTTCCTCCTGCTTCCATCGCTTGGTGGTACTGTTGATGTCCCTCAAAGTATATCCGATTTTCTGCAGTATGTCCCATAGAAACCGTTCACCCTTCTTTAGGTTATCTCCTTCACAAAGTCTTGCTGTTCTCTGAAACAAAATGTGAATCACGGATCTCTTCTGTAGAGGATGATGGCGTGTTATTGCCTTTAAGTACACGTTGGTGTGGGTTCTCTTCCTATACATTCCAAGTTCCATGTCACCATTTGTCGTCTTAGTGACCAACGCATCTAGGAGGGGCAACTATTTGGTAGTTTCCGTTTCAATATTATACTTGATCGTGGGGTGTTGAGCGTTTAAGTGATCTAAGAACTCTTGGAGGCATTCGCTGCCATGTTGCCGTATTACAAACGTATCGAAGCCATTGTTTTGGTTTCTACTGGCTCTTCTTCAAAGCATCTTCTTCGAATTATTTCCATGTAGAAATTAACTATAAACGGCAATGGAGGTTCCATGGCTGTAGTTGTGTTCTTTGGTAGCATGATTTCTTCGATCGTTAGTGGGACACTCGATCTGTTGATGACGATCGTTTCTACTGGTAGACTGTTTTTCTTCTTCTGCATAAGGCGTCCTAATAATTCTGCTTCTTCCTATTCGGCTTGCCAATGATTCAAACTTGATGTGTGTGCCACGGCTCTTCTCGAATTCTTAATTCTTAAGCCTTCTTCATTGTTAGTCTGTCCTCTTTATTATATTTGACATTATCAAGTGATAATGAAGATGTGCATTCGATATGTTTAGAAGATTGTGTTACCGAATATTTCGCGAAATATATATTCGGATTATATCGAAGTACATTATTTACAAAAGAAAGTGAACTGATTATGAGAGGCAATAATCACATTTTAATTTTTATACTTTACAATTATCAAAGATGTTTATTTAAATTTTGGAAGAAAAATTGTAGACGTAAAGTTGTTTATCCAAACTCAAATCGTTGCAAAAAACTTATTTTATCTACCTACTCATTTCGATTCGATGTATCCACCGATTACTCAAAGGAACGTTCGGCGCCTACCACATCTGAAATAAGTCTGCAATCAGATGAATATTGTCTAAATAAAATATAATTTTTATAAAAAAATATATTAGTAATTCTTTTTTAGAAACCAATTATTATTTATGAAAAGTCTCTTTTGTATAAAGATTTGTATATTTAATGATATTGATTTTTTAGATTGAGTAGACAACTTATACTACAAGTTAAATTTTTCCAATTCATTCATAAATATAGTTGCTTTCGTTTGCCGTTGGAGGCAGCACGAGCTAGAGCAACCCAACTCGGTCAGTTGAATAACTATGTATATCTATAAACAAGGGTAGTCTCTAAGGCAGTACTTGATAATACAACTACCAAATGATAGATGGTGATAGTTTGAAATTAAAAGAATGTTATAGTTTATATTTTTATTTGTTATTTGTGGTAAATAAAGTAACAACAAACCATATTTATACTGAAAAAGTAATGATTGTCGTATATCGGAATCATAATAAGAAACACTAATTCTTTATAGACAGAAATAGTATAAATTTTCGATTAAATAATTAGTACAAATACTTAACGAAACAGAAATAGTATTATTTATATCTTGTCTGTTGTCATTTTAAACATACATCACTACCTATCGTTCAAATCGCTCAAAAAATATGGGGTAGGTATAAAACTTGTATAATTAACTATAGTAAGGTCAACTTTAAATCTTAAAACGGAGGATGTTAATTAACTTTGATATTTCGTGGGTCGGTTAGTTGAGTACAGCTGCTTAACAATTAAAAACTATCTGGTTGAAACAGTTCGTTTATAACAACAGACATGACTGTCGATCTTTTTATCTTTTTGCCGCTATATCTAAAAATATAACTTTAATTATATGAAGTCATATGTTTTGTTACTTTTTATGTTGAAGTAATCGATTTGATTTGATATACATATATATAGTGGCGTTCTGTAAATGTAGGAGACTGTCGCACGTTTTCAATATAACCTCAGTTATTTTAGTAGCGACCTGGCGAGAACATCGTCATCAAAACAGTGGACCGGCAGTGTATACAAATATTTAACCAGTTCACACATAAATTTTAAAAAAGTAGGAGTAGGCATAAGTACTTAGAGAGGGAGACCTTTAATTGATTCCGGCAAACTGTACCGTTGGCATCAAATGGCGACAAACTAATCGATAAGGTCATAATCAATTTGAGAGTTGAGTGTTTGGAATGGGTATTTATAACCGGTATTGTTGTTAACAGTTTAAAAAAATAACGTGTGGCGTGCGCGTTTGGTGTGATGAAATTAGATACATGTGGAAAATGACATGGATAGACAGAAGAAATGGGTTGTGATCGTCCTTATTGGTGTTACAGCGACAATCTACCTGCTACATTCTGGCGCAAACGTAAACAGTACTACGAGTGCTACTGTACAACCAGAGAACAGAGGTAACGTGACGTAATGTGTAGAAATATTCATTTTCATCAAATTTTACATAAAAATTTAGAGTTTTTGGTTGTCAAATCGTACGTCTTTGTGGTTATTTTTCGTGTTATTTTATCAACTTAAGTATTTTATCTGCAATCTTTTAATTTGTGTTGAAGATATCAATTTATCTATGATAATTCAGTTGATGATGACTTATTAGCGGAAACCGGTAATAAATATATTAATTTTTATAGCGAGAAAGTTATTTTATTTAAAACTCCTACATTGTATTTATATTTACAACTCGCAATATAGATTACCAAAGAAAAATTAAATATTTAAAAAAGAAATATTTTTCTAAAAAAATTACTATAAGAAATTAAAATTACTTTCCCATAATTCTTTAATATTTCTTATATTTATTGTTTGATTTCTCTCTATTATCGGTATATGTATATAGGTATATAAAATAATATTCACGATGAAAATATTTATTTTTATTCTTCGGTTTCGACCGGTTTCGGCTATTCCGCCATCTTTAAGAAATCACGTTATATTATGTTTAATTTAAATTTATTCTGTTATTATGCGTGTTTAGTTTTAAGCGCGATTTCTTTAACTGTGTACTATTTCTTTATTAGAGTTTTCTAATTCTGTTGGGGAAGACACAAATCTTTTTTCTGTGTACACCGATTCTAATTAAGTGTTCTCGATATTTTTCGGTCAAAAAGAACCATTTTGGCATACACTTGAATGTCCAACCGTTCAAGGATTTTCACGTGTAGGTTTGAAGTGACTTTCCCGACAATTCGTTAAAAATGTTTATCGATACACCTTTCTGCCCCTTTCTAGATGCAATACAGCTCAAAAGTTTGTAGCAAAATCTTCTACTTGAAAAATGGTTATGTCAAAGTTGAGGAGCAATTTAATGCTATCCTTGAGGATTTCGTGATGCCCCGTAAAGATTTCCTGCGTAGATTTGCATGAAGATGATATTTTCAGTGATAAGGTTTAGGTGTGACGTCGTGTAGAGCAGCTCTAACACATGGTTTCATTGCAAACATAATAGTTAAAAATTCTAGTTTCTTCCAAAAAGCCTGTAGCATAGCTTTATCACTTTTCTAATCATTTTGGAAAAGTAAAAATTATTTTGTAGCATACTGCACTTTCCTTTATAAATCACAAAATAATTCATCAAAATATCTTAAGAATTCGATTTTTACGATTTTTCAAAATAAATCTTGGTTAATTTAAAAATTTGATATTTCGATTACGAATTGAGATACTCGCGCATGGATTTGTTCTTTGATAAGTGCATATTTTGCTTTATAAATAAAAAAATAATCAAGATATCTTAAGAACTCGGTTTTTACGAATGCTCAAAAATGATTAAGGTAATTTTAATTTTATGAAATGACACAAATTTTGGTTGATTAAATTAAAAAACAAAATTTGATATCTCAAAAACGAATTGAGATACTCATGTATGGATTTGTTCTTAGATAAGTGCATACTTTCCTTTATAAATCATAAAAAAGTCAACAAGATATCTTAAGAATTCGATGTTTTACGTATGTTCAAAAATGATTAATGTAATTTTAAGTTTACGAAATGTCACAAATTTTGGTTGAATTCAAAATTTGATATCTCAATCACAAATTGAGGCATGGATTTGTTCTTGGAAAAGTGCATACTTGTATTTATAAATTAAAAAATCATCAATATATCTTAAGAATTCAATTATTCATGATATCTCAAAAATGATTGAAGATATTTTTAATTTTATGCATTGCTATAAATTTTGGTTGAGTTCAAAACTTGATATTTCAAAACCCAATTGAGATACTTTGTGCATACTTGTGCATACTTTCCTTTATAAAACATAAAAAAATCATCAAGATATCTTAAGAATTCAATTTTTTACGAATTTTCAAAAATCATTAAGGTAATTTTAATGTTATGAAATGCCATACATTTTGGTTGAGTTCAAAACTTAATATGGATTTGTTCTCGGATAAATGCATACTTTCCTTTATAAATTACAAAAAAAATCATCGAAATATCTTAAGAATTCGATTTTTATGATCTTTCAAAAATGATGAAAAAAAATTTTAATTATGCATTGCTACAAATTTTAGTTGAGTTCAAAACTTGATACCTCAAAAACGAAATGAGATATTCACACATGGGTTTATTCTCAGATAAGTGCATACTTTCCTTTATAAATCATAGAAAAATCATTAAGATGTTTCAAGAATTTGGTTTTTGCGAATTTTCAAAAATCATTATGGTAATTTTAATTTTATGAAATGCCACACATTTTGGTTGAGTTCATAACTTGATATTTCAAAAATGAATTGAAATAGTCAAGCATGGATTTGTATTCGGAAAAGTGCATACTTTTATTTATAAATCATAAAAGCATCAATAAAATACCTTAAGAATTTGATTTTTCATGATTTTTAAAAAATGATGGAGGAAATTTTTAATTTTATGCATTGTCACAAATTTAGGTTGAGTTTAATACTTAAAATCCTAAATACAAATTGAGATACTCAAGTATGGGTTGAGATACGACAAACATTTTATCGAGATATCTTAAGAATTCAATTCTTTATAGTTTTAAAAAATGATTAGTATATTTTTAATTTTATGAAATGTCAAAAGTTTAGGATAAATTGAAAATTTGATATCTCAAAAATGAATTGAGATACTCACGCATGATTTTATTCTCGGAAAACTGTCTACTTTTGTTTATAAAATACAAGAAATTCCCGTATAAACACGAAATAAATTCTTATTAATTAATAACAAATTCTTAGAAGCATTTCTTTAATATTTTTATTTTTTACAATATTTATATTGTTTAAATTTGTTTAAATTGTAAAAATATAATTAATTGTATTCTCTTTTTACACGAATTTTTTGGGAACGTATCTACATAAAGGATTGTTAAAAAATATAAACGGAATTAATTTAAGTTATACACCGTTAATAATTAAATAGAATAGAGAAAATTAGAAAATAACGTGATTGGAATAAAATCGAATAGTAATAATGTGGCTTTCTGAAGAGGGGGGGAATAGCCCACACCTATCGTAACCGAAAAATAAAAATAAACGTTTTAATCGTCAAGTACGAATATTGTTTTACACACCTTATTTTTTTTAATGTTTGTTGTATACTTAGGTAGATGGTATTAGTGAATGTATTTTTGATAAGTAATTCAAACAATCTTATCATAAGGAAATAATGTAAAAGAAAATCACTACACCCATCATCGTTAGACCGTCTCGACTCACACAAACATTTTAAGCAACAAAATTTAAACTTAAAAACCTATGATAAAATCACAATAAAATAAAACAATATCAAAATTGAAAGTTAGTCAGGCGCGTAAATATTTTTCAAAGTGAAGTTAGGTTGAAGGGTAAGTTGGTAAAAATAATAACTATTACGTAAACTCAAAATTCAAATTCAAAACAAATCAAAACATAACCCAATGAAACAGAAAAGAAAATGAAATATTAAATAATATTCTGAAAGTTCTAAAAATGCAAAAAATAAAAATTGTATAAATTCAGAGGACATATGGGCAAGGGGATAAGGGGTGCAGGTGTAAATCGCCACCAAAATCAGACCTGTCGTCCACTTATACTAACATCATGTTAAGTTTTTTTATAGTTTTTTTGAGATAAGGGGCTCTCAGCCAAGTTTAGAGGTTGACGGGTTGTAATAATTTGTTCATTCAAGCTTGTGGTTGTGGTGTTGGTATTTATGAATTTCTTTATCTCATAAGTTTCAATTAGTTCCATTAGATTACTTTTCATCATCGGGTGTAGCAGTTTTACATTTTTGGTTTCCTCGAAAATATGGTGTTAAATACAGTAAGGCTTCGCTAATCCAAATCAATTAAAACCAGGTAAATAGAAATTACAGAAGCGTGCGGATTATTGAAGTTATATTTAGATGTTGTCAAAAAGTCTTATAAATACATACTTATAGATTTATTTTACTAAATAATAATAGCAGTATCTGCTAAGCTTTAACTAAATAAGCTTAAAGTGAGGAAGCTAGTACACTTTTAACATCGTTTGTGCCAGCGTCTTCATGAAGAGAACTCCTAATTTGCTACAGCATAATACCGATTTCTTTTAATTGCTGAATTATCAGGTTTCTTTTCACTGCAGTACTAAGATATTTGGCGTCCCAGGGCTGGATTGAACGAATGGAACGAGTGTGCCCCTATTCATACAAAATTCAAAACAAAGATTGAATAATAAAGATTCTAGTTGTAGGGTTTCCAAATCAGTTTATAAAGTACTCTAATTCGAAAACTATTGATTGCAGAGGTCTTCGTTAAATAATGTCTTCAGAAGTACTTTTTTTTTGTTTTACGAGGTCGGGGAAAATCTGCTAAACGGACATTCAGCCTGGAGTCTCTTGAACGACCGGATAGTGTGGGGTTGGAGTCCATCTTTGGATCTCCGACCCATTAGAAACCCCTTTCATCGTTTTCCCGGAATCATCCTTTCGGGTTTTCGTCGGTACCATCCTATCTTCAGAAGTACGGCTCAAGCCAACCCAACCCAGCACTCTATATTGAAATTGAAAACTAGGACCAACAGTAGATCTAAAACTAGAAACGTTCGGGTTTAGCGTCTTGAGAGATGTACGACTAAACCCGAATGTTTCTAGTTCTAGATCTAAAGTTACATCTAATGATATAAAACTAGAACTAACACTAGACCTAGAAGTGAAACCTTTCCTCTTCTAGAACTATCATTAGAACTACCACTAGGACTAACACTAGATATAAAACTAGAACCTTTTGCCAAAGTCAAAAGCCAGAACCTTTGTTTTATCAAAGTCTATTCGATGTCCCTCTAAATGGCAATGTCCCGCAACCGCCGACTTCGTGCTGAGAAAGACTTGAATCTTCCTCAGCCTCACATCCCTCTCGTGGTCCTTGATACGGCATTATATGTTTCGTCCGGTTTGGCCAACGTAAAACTTTCGACAACTGCATGATATCCGATAGACACACGCTCCTTTTAATTGGAGTAGTTGTCCTTGGCTATCGGTGCATTCCGATCTTAATACACTCCCGACAAATGTTCTGGCTAAGACTAATAAATATCATCAAAGGCTGACAAGAGAAGCCATGAAATCCACCGACATAAAAACAACGTCAATACAGAAGATGGCTGGGAACTCCGCAGAACATATGTGGTGGTGATGACGAACACGACTCCCAAACCGGGCGCGACGCAATTATTTAGTAATTAGCTTGTAATTAGCATAAATTAATTATTAATTAGTTTTCGACCGATATATTGTTTTACGACTCTCGAGTTTTCTTCTGAAGAAGGTTGCAACATGGCATTCGAAACGTCAAACATTTTTTCAAAAAAATGCACGGCAAAACCCGAAAGTTTCTAGTTTTAGATCTAGTGGTAGTTCTACTGATAGTTCTAATTTTAGTTCAATTAACAACGGTCGTGAAAGCCTTCGTACTTATATTATTCGGTAGTTGTAGTTGTCTAATTATGTCTGTGAGTTTATAACGGTTATTGATGGTAAATTTAGGTTTCAAATTGATATTCTCTCTTATATACCTTTGTAAAAGCTTAGTTAGTTTGTAGGTGCTCGAGTTTATTGAGGTAATAATTGGTCTTACTGTTATGTTTCTTTTGTGTATTTCAGGGAGTGCATATATTTTAGGTATTTGTGGGTTCATAGGATTTATAAAATTGATGTTGCCACCAATTTAGAGATTGTTGTGCTGTTCTCTTTTCGATCGTGTGTTTGGTTTTCTTGTGGAAATAGTTTGTTGGGTTTTTAATCAAGTTTTGGAAACCATTATCATTCATAAAATCTTCAGTCTTTCTGTTATATAGGTCTTTTTGCATAATAATCAAACCTGCGTTTTTGTCCGCCGGGCTGAATATTAAATTATTATCTTTAATTTTCTTTGTGATCTTGTTAATTGTCAATTGTCCATCTCTTTCCTTTGACTCCGTCTTTCTTTGTCTATTAGTTTTTTTTCTTCTCTTGTTAGAGTTTGTTGGATTTTCTTAGGAAGGTTAGTCTTCTATTTCAGAACATGTTTCAATCCTTTCTCTAAAATTTCTTTTTCTTTGCCTGAAAAAACTATGTTTGTTGTATTTGTCAATTTAGGGAAGAATTTATGGGTCGCTTTTTGTTCATCAATCTTGTTCCTTTTGTTATTTTGTTGTATTTCGTTCAAAATTATTGCGTCTGTGACTTAGCTTTCTCAATTTCAATATAGTGATTCAGTTAACATACAAATTTGTAGCAATCATAAAGTTTGATGTTCAGTAGGTTTAACTTTTTATAGTGATTGTTAAGAGTATCACCAAAGTTGGTCCGGCGCCTGACCAACTTTCATTTTTGATATTTTGTTTTATTGTGATTTTGTCATACGTTTTCAAGTTTAAATCTTGTTGCTACTTAAAATGTTGTTTGTGTGTTTGTGAAATCAAGACGGTCTACTGATGATGAGATAAAATTAAAATGGTGATAAAATTAAAATTTCATCACCAAAGTATTTTATCGATTTTATAATTGAGAAATTCAATTTCTGGTAATACTTTTTATTACGCTTGTTCCACATAAACATTTCATAATATAATATTTATAATACAACAATTACATTGTAAAAATATTGCTTAATTATTTAACGTTTTCTTTTAATAATCTCAAAAATTGATAACCTCATTCAACATTTACTATTGTTTACTGTTATTTAATCAAGTTATTTCGTTATCGAATACTGATTGATACCAAAGGTTTCATAGTAATTAGAAATCACATTTTATGAATTTCTTTTATCTGCATTCTTGAAACTGATGTTCTTGAAAAACGATTAACACATTATTTTCTTTACTTACTAGGTATATTAGATACATTTGTTTATACGAATGCGTCACCTAAAAATAAAATTAATAAGTATATATAGAACTAAAAATAGGAGTGTAAAATATTAAAAAGTTGTTCTACAGCAACCATACTAATATCAATAAAAATTATTTTCTATACCTATGTCATTCCATCTTTTTATGTGACCAGGCGACGTAATATATTAGAGGTGGTGATTTTTTATTTAAGGAGAGGAATCATAATACAAATTGTTTAATAATACTTTATACTAGAACTTCTTAAACTTTTGTAATAGCGATCCTTTTATTGTTAACATAACTTTAAACAACCCCCAATGGAATTATTTTATTTGTATTACGCGGATTTGATTAGTACAGTCAATATAAAATTGAAAAAATAGATGGTAGAATCTACGATGATAATAACACACGTTTTTCAAAAGAGTTCAGAAATGAAGAAGTTGATTGAAAGTTGTTGGCAATATTGTTAGTTTTGTATGGCATGGCTGTAAGACAACAACAGATTCAACTTAACAGGTGTGTTTTTTTAGTAGATACTTCTTAGCTGTTCACCGCGAGAAGAGTGAATATTATTACAGTACTTAATGTACCAAAGAATATCTCCAAATCTTAAACCTCCGAGTTATGATATTAAGACTCTGCAGACCTAATTATTTATATATTAGTTTTCCCAAAAAAGTTAGAAAATTGATAAAGGTGCTTGATGTGTGTCAAAATAGATCATTTTCACTAAAAACATCTCTAGAACATATAAAATGAAAAAGCTTTGGTTCGGCTTAAAACGATGTACTTTATTCAGTTAAATCTTCGGTGCGACACGTGTTTCGCCAGTAACGGCATCAACAGGCACGACGTCAATGGACACGTTGTTGTGACAAGGATATGAACTGCGGAAAGGACCTTTTAGATATATACATTATAGATGTTTTATCTTACAAATTTGAACCTGAAAAGCTTAATCTTAAAACCACCCACGCTAATTTTATCTCACAAAATGTTTGAAAAATTTAAGCCAAAAATTAAATTATATGATGCCAAAAGTTATGCCAAAACAATACACTTTTCATTTTTGCTACCTATACGTGTAAAACCGCTCTCATCAGAAAAGGACAACCAAAAAGATTCATCCATATTGAACAAGTTGTATAGGTCAATAATATTAGTGTGATCAATCTTATTTGTTTTTTACGTAAATAATTAAATTTTGCCTAAATCTTACTTAGCTCAAATCATCAGCCACACGTCAGAGCGATATTGCTTGTGACATTCAACTTGCGATTAGGAATTTTTACTTTTCTACCTTGATTAAAGCTATGTGAATCTGAAATATTTTTATACCACCTTTAATTTCTTTTGTACCTCAGGACCTTAAGAGATAAAAGATTTAAAATTTTTGCGGAACCCCACTTTTAGATATTCTAATTTTATTGATACCTTTCGGTAGAGAACTGCTTGTACCCGTTTGTACCTCAACCGGTTCCAAAATACAGTGTTTTTTAATTTCTGAAAACACCGCTGAGATTATGTATCTCCGTTATTAATAGAATTATCGCAAAATGATCGACGGAGTTAGAAAGAGAATCGTTTGTACCCGTTTGTACCACTTTTGTATTCGTTTGTACCTAAACCAATTCCAAAATACAGCGACTTTGTGACTCTTCAGAATATAGCTGAAAGTATGTATCTCCGTTATTAATACTTTTCGATTACGCAAAAGGGTCGACGGAGTTGGAAAGATAATCGTTTGTATAAAAATACAAAGGATTCAAACAGTTTCTAAAATACAGTTTTTTTAATATTAGGATCCGGGTCTCAGTCTCGGTGGTTTCCATACTTATCAAGCAAATAAGACTAAATTGACGTTTGGATCGTAACCGGTCATATTCGATTGCTCGTTCGTAATCGCTTTGGATTAATCGAGAGTTGATGTATTGGCTTTTTGATTAACATTATGAAATTTTCGTAGCGTGTTGCGCATTTTGTCATCATTCCGAGAGATGATCCGAGAGAGATTCTCTATCGATTTTCATCGACCGTTTTGCGATATCTCTATTAATAACGGAGATACACACTTTCAGCGGTATACTTATTTGCAGTACTTCATATGTTTACTAGTGATATAAGGTAATTTTTAAAAATCCGTTCTGAAATAATATATTTTTAGTTATTCAAATCATTCTTGTTTTTTATGAAAAAACACTAAAGAAAACAATTTATGAACAGATGTTGAGTGTACAAAACTGTTGTTAACTAATTTAGAATTTTTAAGTAATGGGTGGGTTGTTAGCTAAGTAATTTTAGGGTAAACTGTATTGGAGATCTTACTAACTGCAGTTTTTGTATAAGAACTCAAAGATAGCTGCAAGTTTTCTTCTGTTACCAATCTCTTACTTCTGTCATCGTTCTTCTTTTTCTCTTTTCAGTCTTTTCTTAATACCTTGTAGAGTATATCTCTTTTTGATTTATAGCAAAGTTTTTTAAATCCTGTATAATCTTCTTGTTCTACCAAATTCTGGTAAACTATTTTTCATCTATAACCAGACCCTTTCTAGTCTTTTTAAAATCTAATATTAAGGAACCACCTTCTATTTTCATATTCATTTTCACTATTCTCTTGTTACGGTTCTCGTCCTTAGAAAGTCTTTCCAATCCCCATACTTCAGTCCAGCCTTTCTTTCTGTTTACAATATCTATCTTCTGTCCAATGGTAAAATTGTCACAATATCTTTTTCTTCCTCTCTTCAGTGTTAAGGTGCTTCCTCCTCTTTATTGTGTTATTTGCCTTTTTCAGTCTCCTTCCTCTACGTTTAGTCTCTCATCATGCTCATCATCTATCATGCTAGTCTGCAGTTTCTTTCTTTTATCACCAATCTCTTATTTGCGTTGTTCACATTTGTACAATATATTTCTGACATTATTTGCGTTTTTAAAGTATCCTCTTCTATTTTAAGTATTATATATTAAGTATTTTATTCCTTCTCTCAGTTTCTAATAAAGATTTCATCTTTATTTTAATCAATATGAAAGTTGTATCTAATATCTGGATGGTGTTACAACAACAACAATTGAATTAGAATTATTCGTTTAATACTGAAATCTACAATATATTTCTACAATAAATAGCTGTGGAAATCGGTAAGTAGATACTAGAATCGTCTGATAGATTGCAAATTTAATCAATAAGCAAACTGTTCTCAAACTGTTCTTCATTTACAGAATCTGTCTTCAATGTATATGTTCGATAAGAAATAAGTTAAGGAAAGGATAAGGAAACGGTCCTTATCCTCTCCACACAGCCGTCATCACTTCTCCATATTATCTTCCCTATATCCGTTCGCTATCTCTCATTGCCACAATAGTATCTGTTTGCCAGCTTGTATTTTGCGAGCCTCTTCGTCATTACGTCCCTTTCTTATCAGCGCCCTTCTCTACTGTCTCTGGACATATGTCCTATACTACCCACAAATGGGCTGGTGAACAGTCTGTTTGATATCATTTCATAATAGGAAATATTTAAAAATTATTGGTTTGCGTATTTCTAAAACAAAGCATGGCCCATGTGTGAACGATGAACATAATACATCTAAACAGAGTAAGGTAACAAATTCATTTAACAACAAAAGTCAAAATCTTGCCGAAATAATTTAGCACATAATAGCCTGCGGGGCCTGTCGTTTATTGTTTACTATCACCTATTTTTCATTTTATATATGTTTAATTTCGTTTTGGATCATATTATTAATGAACCAATAATTATTATTTCACGTTATGTCCTAGAATTTTTCTCTTCGAAAAAAATATTGAAAAATGTGTTTAACTTTTTGCTAACGAATTGATAAGAAATTACGATAAACGAAATAATTAGCAATACTGTAAAATATTTTGCTATTGTACTTGAAACAATTAACGGTAATTTCGTAATCGCGTTTCGAACCAATTTTGATAAACTTAAAAATTAATTACTGCTAACTAGTTTGCATTAATTACTTCGGAATTTAATAATATTAAATTTATTTTCTCTTATGTACGAACTTATTTTATGTGGCACATATTCGTTATATTGACACTACGTGAGATCTTGGACTTGCGACTGATTTTATCACTTCGGAAAGTATAAAGTAAATATTATCAATACCGTATTTGTATTTCTTCGTATCAACTGAATTGATTGATATCTTATTTTCCACTTGATGTACGTAATAATAACATTATAGGTATGTTATACTTATCTACAAAGATAGGTTTAAATTGAAAAAAAAACTTTATAAAAATTTTATTTCTCCATTTAAAGTTTCCAACCATCTTCTACTAGCATTGAAAGTCAATTTTTCCTCTTTAAATTTACTTCTTTTTAGCGAAGAAAATAGGCTAAGAGCTTTAGCTGCACTATAATGGGTGCTGATTGGTATCTTTTTCTTATTGCAACCTTCAACCAAACTATCAAAAGGTCTTCCATTTCAATCATTATTGCATCCCGATTACGCATACATTGCATGAGCGCTGATGTGGATACTTCCGGATAACAGGAAGACTTTTTGTTAGTTCACTGCATCACGTAGCTTGTTCATTTCATAGTTATAAATTTGCAACTTTTCTTCCTACTAAATGTTATTACAGAGCATTTCAACGTATTAAAATTTAGCTTATTAGAGATGTTCCATTGACATATATTTACGATATAAACTTGAATTAATGTGCAATCGCGTTAATTTTCTATCACACGCCATATTTTAAAATCATCTGCATTGACATTAGGTAAATCATTTATAAATAATAAAAAGAGTCCGAGATTAGAGACTTTTGGCACTTCAGAGTGAACCAGGGACAACTCCGACCTTTCGCCATTAAATACTACATACTGCATACGATGCATAATTATTTACATGGTAAAATACGATCTAAATTATTTTAATAAGTTAGACCTGTACTTGTACAATTTACTCAGCAGAATGTCAAAATTTACTCGGTCAAAGGCTTTTGCAAAGTCGGTGTCTACCATGTCCATCTGTTGTTTGTTATCTAAGGCCAGAGCCACATTCTCAGAGAAAAACCGCTAAATTGGATACAGTTGATCTCCCTGGAAAGAAACTATGCTGCAAATCAGATATATATTTTTTGTATGTTGAAGAATTTTAATATATACTATAATATTATCAAATAATTTCGATACACATTGAATGATAGCAATAGGCTTGTAATTAGTAATTTGTTCCTTGTCGCCATCTTGATGATACTTGCTGATCTACGATTGGTCGTGCATGACTCACCGTGAGCGGGCATTAATTTTTGCATTACTCATGTGAATGTGCATGATCGTGAGCATCTTTGGTTTTGATGGGACCTCGCGTGCCCCGGTTGGAACAATTTTTTAATATTTCCTTAACAATAATATTTTACCGAACACCAGAGAATGTATATCGAACTTGTTCAGGTCCGCATTAACGAACAATGCAAAAACACGATATTTACAACTGTTTATTTAAAATATATATTTCTCGAATGTATACAATAATTAGTAATATAACTGTATAAGTATTTCTTGTTTTTATAAGTAAAATAAGGATACCGTGACCTGATTTTTCCCACCGTTAATTACTACTAATTACTAATTTTCACTGTTCTAAATCAGGGTTTTACGAATTTTTATAATTGCATCGACCCCATTCAAAATAGAACGTTGAAAACAGACAATTTGATATGAGAGATTTCGGTTTGTGTCCTTATATCCTATATATAACTTTATTATTAACGGCGAGGTCACTGAGGTTTCGATACTTTAGGATTTTCAGAAACTCAAGTGTACAAAATAAGTGATGCAGTGCTTTTATACTTTAATGACTAAAAAAAGGTCGCCTACCTATCGACCTCTCAAAGCTATATCGATCCCCAACGGATCCTTTAAGCTTTATCGAGTCCTCAGTATCATTCATCAACCCCTTGGGGATCGATTTCCACCCCTAAGGGGGATTTTTTTGAAAACTGTCGTTCATTTTTGAAAATGTCAGGTTTTCTTTGTTGTTCTAGATCAGTGATGGCAAACTTTTTAACTGGAGTTGTCAAAATTTTCAGAACTCTTAGTAAACAATAAGCTAATGTGTCAAATAAAAATTTTAAGTCATAAAAGTGAGAAACAAATAACTTAAACCAAGACTTGATACTGCGTCCACAAGACTTGATATTGCTTCTGGAAGATTTGATATTGTTTCCAAAAAACTTGAAGTGATTCCAAAAGACTTAGTAATGCTTCTAGAAGACTTGATACTACTGGTAAAAGTACTGCTAGAAAATATTGTTTACTGGACAAAATGCAAAATCTTGAAGAAGACATTTTTACAGCAAAAGGCAAGAAACTGTTAATAAGATTTGATTTCGATTCCAAAATACCAAATACTATTGGTATACAAAATGTTCACGTCAAAAGGTCAAATAATGTTAATTAAAGACCAGATATTGAATGTAAAACTGCAGAAAGTGTTGGGGCGTAGACCGCGTAGTTTTATCGCAAACACTGATGTGTTCTTATCAAATTAAAAAAAGACTAATTTGTTTAAATGTGTATTAAATATTTAATGATTGCTACAATATTTGTATATAAAATGACCGTTAACGCATATGGTTCGAGTTCTCTAACACAACTCGTTCTTGTTGGAACTTGTCACCGCATCGCACCACACGATTCAGCTACGAGCTAAATCGAGTTTAACCGAGTACAAACAAGAGAAAAAATAAACTTAAATAAGTCTTAAATGAATACAGTTATAAACAAAATAATTTATTAAATCCTAAACCTTGTTATTAATCAGAAAGCATTTTCAATGCAAACGAACCATAGGCACAGGATACATTTTACATTTATTTTTTTGGAGAACCATCATTCGTCGTCTAATCCAATTCAGGTTTTTCAGCACTCATTCTTATTTTCAAAAACCAGCGCCTATGAAACTACGAAGATTGTGTTAGATATAGCACTGACGCTCTAAAGATAAATCAGCTGATTGCAGAATTTTTCCAAATCAAATGTTGATTTGGCCATCACAAATGTTCAACCTAAGGAGCTCAAGCTGGAAAGGAGCTCAACCTGGAGCTCATGCTCCCAGTTGTTTCGAGTGATAAATCCGAGGACTTTCAAGGCATCAGAAAACAGCTTACTTATGTAGCCGCTGAATAATAGTTTACTGTCGAACCAAACCCCCAGATCCTTAACTTCCGACACACGTTCAAGACTTGTATCTTCTAGCCGATAATCATAATGAATAACTTCTCACCATGAACACAATTTGGTCAAGTCCTCCTGCAAGCTGGTACAATCATTGTCCGATTCAATTGTTCTGAAAAGGTTCAGATCGTCGGCATACATTACTGTTGAACACTTGAACAGATTTGGCAATTCATTCACAAACATCGTAAATAGTAAAGGTCCTAAACATGAACCGACATATTGCGTTCGATTTGATAGGTACGATTTCAGAAGCAACGAAAAACTTAGATCGCAGCCAAAGTCCTTAATTTTTCGAAACAGAATATCATGGTCGAGTTGTTTGAATGCACGTGAAAAATCAGTGTAAATAACGTCCATCTGTAAACGGCAATCGAAGGCTTCGCAAACGTTTTGTGTGAAGACTGTTAGATTGGTGATAGTGGAACGACCTTTGCAGAATCCGTGTTCCAATCCAATGGTGCAAAGGTATTTGAAGAGGGATCGCAAGGTCTCAGACACAGAAAGCCGGAATAGCGTCTGGACCTGTTGTGGATTTCGACTTAAAACTCTTGAGTGACGTCCATAATTCCTCTTTACTGATCTCAGATATTCCAAAGGTGATTGCATTATCAAAAGTTTCCGAATTCATAATACGATTCCCTGGTAAATTGTAGGAACTAGCAAAATGAGAGGCAAACTGATCTACAATGTCTTTGGTAGTAGTCAGTATATTATCGCCATCCGATAATGTAAAGGGAAGGTGATGATTTTTGCGCGATGAATTTACAAACGACCAAAACTTCTTTGGATCGGCATTTACATCTCTCTTCACAGTAGCGACGTACGTTTGGCGGTCCAACGGAGACGCAACTTACATTCACGTCTATAACGGGAATACATTTGACGGTGAAACTGTGATTTAGTTTTTCTATACATTTTATGATAATGTTTTTTCTTGTTAAACAGGTGTCTTATACCTAGACTAAACCATGTTGGATGTTTAAATTCAATTATTCTACCACGTTGTTTGGGGATGTACTCATCCAGTAGTTCATAAAGAACTCTTTAAAAATGCTCACAATATAGATCGACTGTATGCAGCGTTAATAATTTACTCCAATCAAACCTGGAAACCACCGAATACAGTCTAACCAAGCTAGCTTGACGAGATGCATAGCTGGAATCTTGACGAATTTGATAACGACCCACATCCTCAGAAGGCATATTCATGTATCAGCTTTAAGTGCAGGGTGTTAACTCTCGCTGCAGACAAGTTCAAATGAGGACTTAAATACGTTTAGTTTTACATTTGAAGAAACAAATACCAAATCAAGTGTGCGGGTCATATTATTTGTGACATGATTAAATTGATCTAGATTGTTGTAACTAGCGAAGTTATTAAGCAAACTACTAAATCCAGACGACAAATCCTGAGCAGCTTCCAGATAGGATAAAAGATGCTTATATAACTCAAGCGGAGAGGCGGGTGCTATGTAGCAAAGAATTAATTTCAAACAATAACCCGAAGTTTTAAATTGAATCTTGGCAGGAACAAGATCAATGGTATCGATTGGAGAAGATAAGTTAAGACATAACACATCAGCGATCCTCGAGTCAACCGCCAGCAATACACCACCTCCTCGACGTTCGCTGCGATCTGCTCTAACTACTGTGTAAGGATTAGGCAACATCTCATAATCAGGAACAGTATCTTTCAACCACGTCTCAGACAATGCGATAATACTAAAGTCAGAAGCACAAACGGAGCTTACAAAATCTATCAATTTGGTATTAAGTCCATGAACATTTTGATAATAAAGCTGATACAGGCTTTGTTGGGTAGTATTCAGTTTTTCTGACTGCTTCTGGATTTCCTTATAACTGGTATGCCATTCACATACGGATGTAGAGATCATTCTCTCCGAGCTCGGTACGTCTAGCAAGCTCAGCACGAAGATTTCGGTCATATAATTGTTCATTGGGTGTTCGGTCACGATGAATGTAAATGCTTTTAAAGTTTGTAGATTTACGTAGATTTCTTGATTTACTCAGCAATGAAAGGACATCAGCCTTACTCTGCAGCACAACCTTAATCAGTCTCGACATAGATTCCCTTGTTTGAGTCGAACTGGTCCCAACTAACGAAGATTGTGTCAAATTCCCTATCCGAAACACCTTCCTGATACGCATTGGGGAGGGAACTACTTCTTTAAAAATGCGATGAATCGCATCCGTGAGAATGCTGTCATCCGTTTCAGCGACATTAGTCAAAATTATGTTAGTTGATCTGTGTTCCCGTTCGTTAATTTCATGTATTACATTGTTAATCAAGGAGTCTACATCAGACGAGGGTTGATTGGTAGAATTGTCATTCATATTTTTAACTGAATCAGACAAAGACTGAACTTTAGCACTTAGATCTTGAATGAGTGCCTTCAGTGCTGCTATAGGACTATTACACTTAGCGCAATTGTCACATGTCCACTTAAAATTAGCTGTAGATTTCAGTAATCTAGATTCGCTGACGGGTAAACCCAAACATGCATTGGCAAAGCAACTACCGCAAACAAAACATTTCACAAAATCTCCGTCTTTGCATTTAGTATTACAACATTTGCAAGCAGGCATTGCGCTCTTAAGCGAGAGAGAATAAAACAAAGCTACCAGAAAGAAAACCGAAACAAGCGAAAAAAGAAGAACAGGAAAAGGAGGGGGAAAATACGCTTCACTCCACGGGGTTCGTCGTGGAGACTTTTAAAGACAAGGAAAAACTGGACCACGGTACAGATACACAAGGAGACAAAGTATAAGAATAAGTGAGACAGAAAACTGGTTTATCAAGCAGGAACTCATTCGTAGCTATAAAATATTTATCGAAAAAAACGTTAAATAATGCACTTACAGCACAGATATCGATAAAGTCTTGATGAAACAATGATCTCAAACAAATAGAAATGCAGATTGTAGATGTTTCAGCAATAAAATACGATCTTAAGGACGCTTTCTTGGAAAATGTTATTCATTTAAATCGACGAAGGCTCCTTTTATCGAGAAATTTGGTTAAGCAATAGAATATGACAAAACATTTATTCCATTATCTTAATCTGCTGGTGATAGAAATTTGTGGCTTCTTGTTGTTCTGATCTTTCCAAAACTAAAAAACAGGTTCTGTTCAAAACTTTATTTATCGAAATCTTACACAAAGTGCTGGAGCTATTTCCATTTAAAATAACGAAGTTGAGGTCTACTTTCGGTAGACTGGAAGTGGTGACCATCTTGGAAATATTTTAGATTAAAAGATCGGAATAAATAACCCATGTTACCAAAATTTCAAACTTCTACGAATAGTGTAACCTATAAAAGTTCTAATGAACCAGTTACGTGAGACATCCTGTATAACTATATGATTTGATCTGTTCGTTGTCTAGAAAGTTTTCTCCTCTCATCCGAATATGCAATGCAAACATATAGCAACGAAACAAAAAACAATGTAAACAAGAAAATATCGTCATTTGAAAGATTTTTTGTTTCCATCTTTATTTAATTGAATTTAAATAAAACTAATTATGTTTTTTAGATGGATTTGTTTTTTATTCATTGCTCTACCGGTTTAGAGTTTTTTAACTCATCTTCTGGAGCTATATATACAGGGTGTTCCCGTGACTCGGGGCATAAAATTAACCACATATACTAGAGCAAAAATGATGACGATTCGCGAAAAAAATTATTATAAAAGTCTTTAAATGGCCAAGATATGGGCCATCAAAGTTCAGAAATTTTAACACATTTTTCTAAATATTTTCAAAACCATTTATGGTAGAGGGTTGAAATTTGGTACAGAGTAAACAAACATCATGTAAAATCATTGAACCAATTTTGACTTTGATCGGACGACGGCAACCATGTTATACAGGGTGTTCCTAAAATTTGTTTGCTCAGAACTTTTTTGTTTGTTCGTAACCCTACATTTTTTTTGTACTTTTTAATAGAAAATTTATTTTCGAAACTTTTTTCACTCTTTGAAAATTTTGATAACATTAACCGTTTGCGAGTTAAACGCGAAAATATTAAACTTCGATTTCAATGGTAACACTAAACACAATAATTTTCGAAAAAGTTGGCCATGGCAATTAAAAAAAAAACAAATTGAGCCGTCAACTTGCTTATGTAGTTTAAACATAAAGTTGTTTGTTAATGAAGTTTTTATTAATTTTGCGTGTTCAAAATGGACAATTACATATTTAGTGAACAAACTGACATGATTTTGACATTGGGAGAATGTCATGGAAACGCCGTAGCAGCCGCTAACCGTTATCGGGAGAAATTTCCGAACCGCAGAGCGCCCAATCGAAAAACATTTTTAAGAATTGAAACCCGTTTAAGGGAAAATGGGACGTTTAAGCCGAATTTTAGTAACAACGGTAAAGTCAGATCAGTCCGAACAACCGAACTAGAAGAAGATATTCTAGACTACGTACAAGAAAATCCTACAGCTAGTACTTTGGATATGGCGAGGCATTTTTTAACGTCAAAAACAACTATCTGGCGTGTTCTTCACGAGCAACAGCTTTATCCATATCATAGTTATAAAGTTCAGGAAGTTCGACAGGCTGATTACCCACTACGACTGCAATATTGTCAAATAATGCAGCACAAAATCCAAATTGATGATCAATTTTTAGAAAAAATACTTTTTGCAGATGAATCGACATTTTCTAAAGATGGAATCATCAATTTGAGAAATTCACATAGTTGGGCGGACGAAAATCCAAGATTTAAGAAAGCTTGGAAATCGCAATGGAGGTTTTCTCTTAACGTTTGGGCTGGCATTGTGGGCGATGTCATTATAGGACCCGTTTTCTTGCCGTCAAGGCTGGATGGCCATACATACAGGGGACATTTAGAGCAATTAAATGATTTTTTAGATGACGTTCCTTTAAACACAAGACAAGAAATGTGGTATATGCATGATGGTGCTCCTGCGCATAGTACACATGCTGTCCAAGAATTTCTATGTGAACGGTTTCCGGAACGGTGGATTGGACGAGGAGTGGATGCACCGATAAGTTGGCCCCCCCGATCGCCGGATCTTACACCTCTAGATTTTTATTTATGGGGACGCATTAAATCGCTTGTGTACTGCGTTGAAATAACTTCAGTTGATCAACTGAGGTTACGAATTGTTGATTCATTTGATCAACTTCGAACTGAAATCAACGTCCTCAGCAGAGTGCGCTTTAATTTAAGACGGCGATATCAGGCGTGCATTGAAGCCGGCGGGAGTGTTTTTGAACATCTGCTTTAGTATTTTTTTTTTGTTCTGTTTTATTTATTACCATTTGTTTATAATTTTATTGTTCTTGTTCATATTTTTGTTAGAATTTTTATTATGTTCTTGTTTGTTGTTACCGCGAAAATTAAATTTATTGTTTTGGAAATTACATTCTTTTATTCAATTAAAATAAATTAACACTGGATTTAACTAAATCTACACTGAGAAATTTATGCAAATAATGGTTATTAGATCAGTTCGTTTTTCAATTGTCATCGCCTTCTCAGATCTTGCGGAATATGTTTTATTTGTTACGATTGAAATCAAAGCTTAACAGTTTCGCGTATAACTCGAAAATAGTCAATGTTATCAAAATTTTCAAAGAGTGAAAAAAGTTTCGAAAATAAATTTTCTATTAAAAACTACAAAAATAAATGTAGGGTTACGAACAAACAAAAAAGTTCTGAGCAAACAAATTTTAGGAACACCCTGTATAACATGGTTGCCGTCATCCGATCAAAGTCAAAATTGGTTCAATGATTTTGCATGATGTTTGTTTACTCTGTACCAAATTTCAACCCTCTACCATTAATGGTTTTGAAAATATTTAGAAAAATGTGTTAAAATTTCTGAACTTTGATGGCCCATATCTTGGCCATTTAAAGACTTTTATAATAATTTTTTTCGCGAATCGTCATCATTTTTGCTCTAGTATATGTGGTTAATTTTATGCCCCGAGTCACGGGAACACCCTGTATATGACATCCTCGTGCATCTTGGGGTTTGTGGGGTGGAGTGTATGGTGTTTTTAGGTATGTATACAAGGGCCTGTTTGCGGTTGTAATCTGTTCGTTTAGACATAGTATGTTTGGGTTATTGTGTTTGAACTTATTGATTTCGTAGTTTTCTAAACTTTCCATTAAGTGGCTTTTGTTGTTGTGGTGTAAGATAGTTGTGTCTTTTTCTTCGTCATATTCATGATATTTATTGAAGATGAGGTGTCTTCCGAATTTGTTTCCGTTTTTATGTTCTCTAATTCTTTTCTTCAATGGTCGTCCAGTTTCCCCTATATATGTTGCTTGGCATGTGTTGCATGTTAGTTTGTATACTCCGTTATCTTCAAGTTTATCTGTTTTATCTTTGTTGTTCATTAGTAACTAGTTTAGTATGTTGGTGCTTTTAGATGTTATATTTATATTATGTCTCTTAAAGATTCTTTTAATTTTGTTATTAATATTTCCTTGATAGGTGATTGTTCTGTATATATTATTTCCTTTTTCTTCTTATTGTGTTTCCAATGTTGTTAAGTTGTTTCTTGTTATTTAGTTTGTTTTTCTTTTCATAATTGTTTCCATAATTTCTGGAAAGTATCCATTATTATGTCCTATTTGCTTAGTTATTTCTAATTCTTTCTTTTGCTTCAAGATCTATTTCAAAAATTCTATCAATGTATGTTCTAAAAGCTACCATTTTATGTGTGTAGTCATGTTGTGAGTTGTTAGGGATTATTGCATCCGTTTGTGTTATCTTTCTGTAGACATCCTTTTGTATACCATTTTCTGTTTTTGTCAGAGTTAGGTCTTAGAAATTTAGTCGTCCTTCCTTCTTCTTTTCTGTTGTAAATTTAATTCTTTCATGTAGTTGCTTTAGGTACGAATGTAGTTTTTCGATGGTTTCTTCCTTCGTTGTATTTAACATAATGAATATATCATTTACGTATCTTTGCCATGTTAAGATGTTGTCTCTATAAGGATTCTTTTTATTCATTATTAAATCATTTTCTAATTTGTCTAGGAATACATTTGCCATTAAACCACTCAAGGGTGATCCCATTGGAAGTCCTTCTTGTAGTGTGTAGATTTTGTTGTTGAAGCTACAAAAATGTTGGTTTATGCAAATTTCAAATAACCTGTACATATTAAAGCTGTCTTTTTTGTCCTTTATTTGGTCGTGTAATATTTGTTTAATAATTTTCATCGTTTCTGTGGTTGGGATGTTCGTGTATAGATTTGTTATATCGAATGAGATGAATTTCAACAATGAAATGAATTTCACAGAAGAATCACAAATTTGACAAACATAACATTCGACAAGGAAGAAACAGAAATGCTACATAAAGGACCTAAATATGCGATAACAACGAAACCCAACCTAAGAACAAAAGCTATAGAAATTGAAACAACTATGAAAACTATACCTAAAAACGACGTTTTACAAAAAGAGATAGGAAATAATATATACAGAACAATCACCTATTAAGGAAATATAAATAACATAATTAAAAAAAATCTTCAAGAGACATAATATAAATATAACATCAACAAGCACCAACACACTAAACCAGTTACTAATGAACAACAAAGATAAAACAGATAAACTTGAAGATAACGGAGTATACAAACTATCATGTAACACATGCCAAGCAACATATATAGGGGAAATTACACGACCATTGAAGAAAAGAATTACAGAATGTAAAAACGGAAACAAATCTAATTTCGGAAGACACCTCATCTTCAATAAAGATCATGAATATGACGAAGAAAAAAACACAACCACCACAAAAACAAAAGCCACTTAATGAAAAGTTTAGAAAACTATGAAATCAATAAGTTCAAACACAATAACCCAAACATACTATGTCTAAACGAACAGATTACAACCGCAAACAGGCCCCTGTATACATACTTAAAAACACCATACACTCCACCACACAAACCTCAAGATACACGAGGATGTCATATCAAGCTTGCAATATGACATCGCAACTTCTTGGGTCCCTTGGTAACCAATAAAAAACAAATCCATCTAAAAAACATAATTAGTTTTATTTAAATTCAAGAAAATATCGCCCGAAAATGCACCACAATTAATAAAGAAACTTTTATTTGAAGAATTTTTCTTTAAAACTACGAATGGTGAAGATATTGTTTATACTCCAGTCATTTGACACACCCTCTATAATATAACTGGTACGCTGTAGTATTATACAATGATATATTATGTTGTTATTAGTTTAGAATTATTGTAATATTATTTAATTTACGTCTACATTCATATAACACTTTTTTATTTGTATTTTGTCGTGTTATTGGGGAAACCTGTTGGGCAAATAAATGTATTATTATTATTATTATTTCTTGTTGATTTATTATTTAATGACCCCTTTATTTTCTCATCTTAATTTATTATTTTATTGATTTTTTTTCCGCTATAAATTTTTAATTTTTTATATATTTGTGCTGACTGTCTCTTCATAATATTCTTCTATTTGTATCAATTGATTTCTTCATTTACGATGTTTATATAGCCCCTTGATTTTTTTTCTAAATTCAGTGATTCTTAATTTTTTTTAAATAATTAAATTAATCTTTCTTCTTAAAATTTTTTAAAATCTGAGTTTTATTATTTTAATTTTATCAAAATAATTAAATTAATATACAATAATATGCATTATTATTGTTTAAGCTATTTAAACTATTCTAAATTTTATTTACACTGTCTTTACATTACAATATCACCATGAAATTCCCTACATGTTTCTTATCGGTGTTATCGTCCTGTATTTGTTCCCATTATTTACATATTTATGAATTTAAAAATACACTTAAAAAAAATAGTGTTCCTTTGTACAAATAAAACGTAATCCTACGTGATCCTTCTCCAAATTTGTTCTCAACCTTTATCCGATATAAAGCCTAATACAGTACGGTAAACCCTAAATCACACAACATTCGTGTTATCTTTATCTAGGTAAACTTTTTAAAGCTTATTTTATTTCTTTATTTGCAGATAAATATTTGGTAAATAGCACAATGTGTCGAATACCGGATATCGGCCCGTGGAACAAAGATTCACTTTACTACTACCGAAAGAAGAAATATGTGCAATGTACTTATAAAAAATTGTTAACGTACGTTAAGAATAATGGAACCACGGCAGTTTTGTACATAGATAAATCTGCTGAACCCCTTTATTCAACGAGGGGTCTAACGTGTTGCCTTAGCTACGTCCACAGAGTATCTGATATTAGTGTTAAGTAAGTTTAAAATACTGAATATATTTTAAATATATTAATATTTATTTGTTTTTTAGTTTTACAAAATGTGAAGAATTTAATGACAGTGTTGTTTTAAAAGAAATTACTGTTCTAGTAAAATGTTACAATAGTAAAAATTTAGAAGAAGTTTATTCAAATGCTCATTCCGCAGCTGTGGTGAGTGAAGATGTGAAACTGAAAGCTAGAACTTTAAAAGAAAGATTGGATCCCCCTAGTGTATTATTAGTGGGTATTGATAGTGTTTCTCGCTGGAATTTTGAGCGTTTAATGCCGAATACGTTTCATTTTCTAAAGAAACATAATTGGGCTAGTTTGGATGGGTACAATAAAATAGACGATAACACATTTCCTAACTTAATGGGTATACTAACCGGTAGAAATTATTCTAGTATATTAAAGTATTGTGATTGGAGTAAAGTGGGTTTGTTAGATACATGTGATTTTATTTGGAAAGATTTTAAATCGAACGGGTATATCACGGCCTATAGTGAAGATGAAATAGCACTTAACACGTTTAGTTACTTAGCACCCGGATTTCAAGATCCGCCAACAGATCTTTATTACATTCCTTATATAACCGCTGCTGAATCAATTTCATTTACATCGTTGGACCACATGAGCTACTGTTCGGGACCTGAAAATTCTGCAGAAAGAATTTTTAACACAGCCAAAGATTTTGCTATCTCACTAAAAGATTATCCTAAATTTGGTTTATTTTGGACGTCAACCGGTAGCCACAATCGTTTAAATTCAGCTGGCCGATTAGATAAACCAACTTTAGCATTCTTAGAAGATCTCTACACAAATAACGTTCTTGATAACACTATTGTTATCTTTTTTAGCGATCATGGTTTAAGATTTGGACCATTTTTGCAAACTCGAGCTGGATGGTTAGAAGAAAGGCTACCTTTCCTTTATATTTCAATTCCTCAAAAATGGAAAAACAAACTTCCTTTAGAATATTCGAATTTAATCAGAAATAAAAACCGATTGACATCACCGTTCGATTTTCACATGACTTTAAAACATATTTTAGTGATGTCTGGGTTGCAATATAATGTTACACAAAGTGCCTCTTGTCCCGGTTGTATTTCGCTTTTCAAACCGGTCAAAGAAGAAAGAAGTTGCTTGGAAGCCGGAATAACGACTCATTGGTGTACTTGTTTCGGGTACAAAGAAATCAATATGAACAACGACGTCGTCTTTCAAGCCACCGAATTTGCAATTACCTCAATTAATAGTGATATAAAAGCCAATTTAGTGTCTTCAACCAAATGTGCCCAGTTAAAATTAAATAAAATTATATCTTCTAGTATTTCGGATAGCGTTGAACTAAATAGCACAAATCTTTTATTGGTCTTCGAAACTATGCCGGAAATGATACTTCAAAGTACTATAAAAGTATCTTATGATAATAACAAACCGATATTTGCTTTGGAAGGATCTGCAAGTCGTTTGGACTATTATAAATTAAGTAGCGAATGCATTACTTCTTGGGGCTACAAGAAGTATTGTTATTGTATGTACAATGTTTTTGAAAATATGAATTTTTTTAATTTTTGGTTTGAAGTTTGATATGAAACATAAAAGGTTTTGTTATTTCTACAAGACTGAATGTTATTTGCTTTAAATGTTAAGTTGTGCCATTAAAAATGTATTTTTTTAATTTAAATTATATTATTAAAATTAAATTGTTTTTTATTTAATTTTTATAAAGATTAAAGTTTAAATCTTAATTGTTTTGCGAAAGCCCATGTTTCGGAAGTCATCTACAAAGTGATATAAAAACAATTAAAATCCATAAATAAAAGTAAGTTTAAAACTTATATCGAATTAAAACACACAGTAATGTTAAGAGCAATGTAACACGTTTAGGTGCTCAGAACTATTTTGATACAACAAAATTATTTGGTGTATAAAGCGATGAACGAAACTGATTTCAAAATACAAGTTGTCAAAGGTATGAACGGGTATTAAAGGTAATGATAAAGTAGATGTTAAAAACGAAAAGCGTTGTCGATATTATTAATTACAATTAAGGAATTGATGGGTGAGACGATCAGAATTCAGAATCGGACTAAATTATTACTTGCAATGTTTCGAAACTTTATTGTTTCTTCCACTGGCAATTACTGTAAACAATTATTACAAAATGTAACTGACTCAATCCTCTTTTCAAAAGACTTTTTGCTCTTCATGTTGACAAGTGTAACATTAGGCTGAACAAATGTTTGGTGGATGTCGTGGGTGTTATTTCTCTTTGTCCAACTAGATTTAGAGACTTGCTGAGGGCGAGAGTGACTAATGTTATTACTAATTTTATTAATAGTAATGTTAACGATACGTGGCTGAACAGACATGTAAAGCAATTGATGAATTCCACAAAACTTTTTCTTAAATCTAATAAAGATCTTATCATTATTAATGCTGACAAGGGTGCTGTCCACCGTTATAATGGATAAAGTTGATTATATCAGTAAGGCTGTTGAGATGCTAAATGATGAAACAACATACAAAAAAATTTAAAAATTTCCTGTTCATACCGTACAGAGAAATCTTAAACAAACTGATCAAGAATCTTCATACTGATAAGATTATTAATGATGGTGAACTAAAGTTACTCATGTCACAAAACTCAACTTTATGTAAAGCCTATTTCTTACCTAAAATGCATAAGCCTGGTGTTCCCCTTCGTCCAATCATATCTGCTTGTGGTTCAGCTACGTATAATTTATCTAAATTTCTTGCTAACATTCTTACGATCTCCCTCAGTAATACTAGTCAATATAACGTTAAAGATACTTTTGATTTTGTGGATTATATACGGGGTTTTCGACTTCCATCTGACTTTGTTATTATATTCTTAGATGTGGTAAGTTTGTTTACCAACATCCCCCTTGATTTAATTTTTGATATTGTAAAAGATAAATGGGAGCTTATTAGTGACAACTGCAACTTCTCTTCTGACACCTTTTGTAATTTGTTAAAGTTTGTTTTTGATAACACGTACTTTTCTTTTCATGATCAAATTTATTTACAGAAGTTCGGTACACCTATGGGTTCACCCATAAGTCCCATTTTAGCGCTTATAGTTATGGATTACGTGTTGGATAATGTTATACCTAACTTACATTTTGAATTACCTTTTATAAAGAAATTTGTTGATGATATTATTACTGATCACATTTTGACAATTTTCAATTCTTTTAACTCAAGTGTTCAAATCACTATCGAGATTGAAAACAATTTTAGTATACCTTTTCTTGATTGCAATGTTATTCGGGAGGACGACTTGGTGGTTGTTGACTGGTACACCAAACCTACTTACTCTGGTCGTTATATCAATTATTTTTCGGGTCATTCGTTCAATCATAAAATTAACACATTGGTGGGTATGAAGAACAGAGTCTTAAGGATTGTTGACTCTAAATTTCAAACTAAAGGTTTATTAAAACTTAAGAAAGTTTTCATCAACAACGGTTTTCCGCTAAAGATAGTTAACAGGATTCTGTTCTCCACATCCACTCGTACACCTCATTATCTTTGATTTGACTACCAGACCTACGAAGTATGTTAAAATCATGAAAGTAGATAACTTATCAAGGCAAATTATTAACATTTTAAAAATTTATTTACCTGAGGATAACAGATTGGTTGAATATTACCCTTTAAAGATAAGAAACTTCTTTTCCAAGATTAAAGACCCTGACCCTTTAATGTATAAATCTATCGTCATTTATCAAATTAATTGTAAAGAATGCACTGGGGTATACATTGGTGTTACTGGTCAATGGCTAAAGAGACGTATAAGCTCTCACAAAAGTGATTTTAATACTAAAAAAACTCAATGTGCACTTGCTAATCATATGATTACTTGTGGTCACAACTTTGATTTTGAAAACACGGTCGTTCTCGATAGTGATAAGAATTATTATAATAGATTATTTCTTGAGATGTATCAGATTAATTTGTGTGATGATACTGTTAATTTTAGGACGGATACTAACAATTTAAGTAACATTTATTCTTATGTTATTCATTGGGATAAAACCAGAAGGGATATTGGTGTAACGAGTAGTGTTGGTGATTCTTTGATTTTTTGATTTTTTAAATTTTCATTGTTTTTAAAGTTTTGATAGTTTTTTTGTTTGATTTCATGTTTAATTTGTAATTTTGTCACTTTTTGTTAATGATAATTTTTAATTAATAATAATTTTCATAGGATTCTTTAAATTTCAAATTCAAATTTTTAAATTTTGGCGGTTTTTAAATTGTTCTGTTTCGCGTACTGGATTGGTGGATGAGGCGCAGACGCACTTGACTTGTTAACTGGTTTTAACTTGTCTTGTGTTTTTATCTGTATACACCACGTTTTAATTCACGAATCTTCATCCATCTTAATTGTTAACATTTAGAGGAGTTTTTTGTTTGTTAATTTTGCATTATCTGTGATGCCAGATCAAGAAATGTTTTGTAGTTTTTTTAACCTTCACAACTTACGTTGACTATATTTGTAAGTAAACATTTTGTCTTTTGAAAAGAGGATTGAGTCAGTTACATTTTGTAATAATTGTTTACAGTAATTGCCAGTGGAAGAAACAATAAAGTTTCGAAATATTGCAAGTAATAATTTAGTCCGATTCTGAACTCTGATCGCGTCACCCATCAATCCCTTAATTGTAGCCAACAGTTTTGCGATCATAAAACTCCGCCTAGCGATATTATTAATGTGATTATTCATAAAACTGCAATATAATTAGGATTCTTAGAGTATTTAAAAATTTCTGGTCATTTTAATAAATCCATTTTATAGGTTTTGTTACACTTGTGTAACTGATTTCAATTTTTGTAATCGATATTATCGGTGTTCATTCATTTCAATTGATATTAACAACATAAAGCTGTTCAGGTATATCTATTCTCACAAAATTAAGTATGCAGGGAAATGGAAGGTAGACAATTGTTAGTATCTCAAATAACTATTTATTTAGTTTATTTATACTTCCAAAGTACAAATATTAACAACGATCTTATTAGCCAATTTAAATGCAAAATAATCTGGTTTCTGAATAAAATTAAAATATTACTAATCATAACAAATGATATTAAATTCATGTCATAAAGTTAAGTGTACAGGGTGGTTCAAATTCGAAGTCGGAATAGGCTATCTCGAAAACTATAAGAGTTAGACAAAAAGTAGCTGACATGTCATGATCTCTTTTTTTAAGAAAAATCCAATGTTGAAAATCTCAACCCGCTATCGTCTTTTGTTTTTATAGTTTAAAAGTGAAAATATCGTAAAACCAGCAATTGCTATTATCTTGGTTATTATTATTGGTAGAGTATTATAACTAAGACATTATATGAGCACATTTTTACGGAGGATTTGATGACGAAGTTAAACATTTTTTTTTGCTTTTAGATTTTGGGATATTATGACAATTTTCGTTTTTTTAAATGGAAACAATCCCTGAGTTTTAGCTTATAAAATTCGCTTTTTTCTGAATTCAAAAATATAAGGTTCGAATTTTCATATACCGCCATCTAGTGTTAACACAAAAAATCAATAATTTAAAAAGCTGGTGGTTTTAATTTTCTTTTTAAGCCTTTTATTTTCAAAAAAATATTGAAATAGTGCTATAAAAAATATGCCCAAATCGACCACCCCAAATTATTATTTACCCCAAAGCGCTGTCGTCTTTTGTTTTTCTGCTAACCACTAAAAGTGTGGTTATTATTATTGTTAGAGTATTATAACAAAGACAATTATGGACAATTTTTACGGAGAATTTGAAACCTCTAATCATTTCCAAACACCGCCATCTAGTGTTATTTAATGTAAGTAGTTTATTAACGAATAAAAAGTAATTTAAGAATAAAACTAATAGTATTCAGGTTGTGAACTTGAGCATTTTTATAGTATTAATTCAAAATATTTGGGAAATAAAATGACTAGTAAAAGAATGAATTAAACAACGCCGTAATTAAAGGAAACTGTACATTTAATTTCTTCGACGACACTAGATGGAGGCGTTGTTTAATTTTTTTAAATTTTATTGCTTTTTACTAACCATTTTATTTCCCAAAAAGTATTGAAATAGTGCTATAAAAAATGCTCAAAGTAATTGATGCAAAATTATTGATTTTTCTGTTAAATTAGTTTGTGGTATCTGAAAATTTTATAAAAAAAGTTTATTTTTAGCTTTATTCTGCAACAGTCGTTGTGAACGAGGACTAAGAATTATAAAAATAGAAAAAAATAACGAGCTTAATAAGCTATAAATCAGGAATTGTTTCTATTTAAAATAACAATATTTTCAACTAAGTCATCAAATTCTCCGTAAAAAAAGTATCCACATAATGTCTTAATTATAATATTAATGTAAATAAAAATATTCTTTACCATACAATCAACTTTTATACTTGACGTTCTCCAGAAGATGGGGGCTAGATCCCCCAAACAATTATAAAGTAAATAATAAATACTTCATCGTGTAGTAAAGATCAATTTTATTTACATTAATCTCTCTACAACTTCTACACTTAACATCTACAACACGATGCCCAGGAGCAATAATCAAGAAAATAAGAAAAATTAGTTATAATACTGTAGCAATAATAATAACTAACATAATTGCAGTTATTAGTTTTACGATATTTTCACTTTTGACGTCTAGGAGAAAATCAAAAGACTTATATAGACATAATTTTCGGGATAGCCCATATGGACTTCGAATTTCAACCATTCTGTACACAAGATGGCACTAGATCTAGATGCCATCTGGTGCATCCTGTACACTAGATGGCGGTGTACCCATCTCGGAAACTATAATAGTTAATAATAATAGTTAGGTAAAAAGTAGTTTACATGTCATTATCTTTTTTCTTAAAAGCGTCTAATGCTAAATTTTTCTCAAAGCGCTATCATCGATATTATGACAATTTTCGATGACCTTCCAGTTTCAATACAGCTTGATGAAAACTTGCTGACTGAGCGTGTAAAAAATAAAGACACAATTCGGATGTGGGATCTTCAAAAAAGTTTTTTAGTAACAAGGGACATTTTTCAATACTCAAAAAGTAGTTTTTTAGTGGCTGATACATTTTTAAAACTCTTTCCAAGGCAGGCATAAGAGCAAGCCATCTAGTTTTGCTGTAGCCGAGCATTTGTTGATACTCCGTTTCAGTTTCGGCGCAAAACTCCTTTAGAGCTTCAACTCGAATCGTGTAAATATAAAAAAACGAATATATCTTCACAATAATGCTTTCGTAATCTAAGGGTAGCCTGTCTGCAGCAGATTTTATTGCATTGTGAATTACATGGGCTCCACATCCAATACCTATTAATGGCTTTTTCAGTGATGACTGTAATTTCGTTAACACATTGTTAGTTCCACGCCTAGCCGCACCTCCGAAATTGACGTTGGCATTGTCTCCGCAAAATGCCACGACTTTTGCTGTTAAATTATTATATGTCAACACTTGGTTTAAATAATCGACAATGATGTCAGAAGTCTCGCCTGGTTGGTCTTGGAGATCTAAAATTTTTACTTGCACACCTACGTAAGGTTGAAAAAAGCGCACTAGAATAGGGTATATTTTCTTGTTACCGTGGTTTGAAGCGTCGTTTAGTATTGTAATACAATTGGACTTATCAAGATCATCTTTTAATTCTTTCATTACTGTAGGCGCCAAAACATTTACTACAATAGCTTCTGATTTCGTACGCGCGCATGTAAATTTGGGTTCAAAACATGATTGAATTAATTTTGACGCACAATCATTAGAGCGAAAACTGTGGTTTTCTTGTATCGTGTGATAAGCCCAGACGCCTTCTGCCGCGGCGATATCCATATCCTTTAAAGTTGGTGCGGCCGATTTCTTGAAAAAGGTTAACATCGAAGAACTCGAAGCAGCGGCACGATCGGCATTTTTATGTTTTTCAGACTTTAAATGCTGTTCAATATCACTCCCACCACCATGGGAAACACTAAATTCTGTACGACACTTTTCACATCTGACATCTGAGGAAGTATTTATTTGCTTGATAAACGGATATTTTGCTTGTAAGTTAATATTGAACGTACACTTGCGTTTTGGCATTTTAAGTTATGATTCCAAAACAAAAGAAGTTTAAGTTATTTGCTTGGTAAACGAGCATCAAACAACAACAAAAAATATATCGAAAACTGGGCGCACGAAAAATCTATGAAACAATTAGTCCAAATTAATCAACAAAGCGCGAGCGATGACGTCTTCGCTTCTTTCGGCTATCATCCCGTCAACTGACGACGCCGTCTCGCTCTCGCATACCGATCGCGTCCGCCCAACTCGGCTATAGTCTGTACCACGAGAAACGATAGTGACTCATCGCCTAAAAGTAGAGGCAACAGACAAACTCGTAAGCAACCATTTCACTCTAACAAACGTCAACGTACGGCCCTAATACCAAGTCACTATCGTTTCTCGTGGTACAGACTATACTAAAATTTTGACGCGGTTTTAGAAAACGGGACAATTTTGCGTCCCAGGGATCATTTCGGGGACACCGGGACTCGTAACTCTAAAAAGGGACAGTCCCGTTCAAAACGGGACGTATGGTCACGTTAGGTAGACCTCAAATATAAGAGCCTTTGCCTCATAAGATTTGTAAGATCCTTAAATGCAATTCCTCATATGAAGTATTGTGATGAAATTTGTTGAAGTGTGAAGTGTGTTACAACGTAGCTTATATTTATAGAATATTAATTGTTTTAATTAGTTATTAAACCATAAAATGATTTATGATGAGAAAATATAAAATAATAATAATAATTCATAATTTTATATTTTAGTTCTTTATGATAATGCTAAGCTAATGGGTATATCCTTTTTTTTGCATTTTTTCGTATGTTGTAATTGTAAGAACTGTATTATTTTTTTAAATAAAAATACAAAGTACCTACACAATTACTATTGTTTTATTAAAACAATAATAAAATAATAAATAATAATAACTGAATGATAAAATTATTAATAAACCTAAGTAACGATATAAAAATACTTTCCAATGGTACTGAAACGACGCAAAGTTCGAATTCGACACTTTTAACGTTCTTACTTTTTTTTATTACCTTACAACGAAGTGGCAACGTTTTCGCTATGTTTGATTAGGAGGGTGTCCAGGCGCCAGGCAAAAAAGCATCAAGTCGTTAGTTGTGTATTAGTAGCTCAATTTATGCGAACGTAAAGTTTAGTTTGAAGAAATTTGAGTGAGATAATATTAAAATTATTAAAAATTAATTAATAATTTATTATTATTAAAAATGACGGATCAACGTCGTAGTGGACGAAAATGTTTCTATTATAATTGCAATTTAAGTGAGAGAGTTTGTAATCAACTTAAATTATTCAGCTTTCCAATTAAAAACGATGGTGTGCGTGAACAATGGTTAAAAAACGTGGGAAACATAAACTTACTTGATTTGACAAAAGAAGAGCTAAGAAACAAATATATTTGTGAAGTACACTTTAGTGATAGTGATTTCACAGATGTTAGAAAAAAAAATAGACTAAAGAAAAGTGATAGTGATAATTTTAAAATAATAACTCCTGAAAAAACTTATAAGAAAAATGAGTTTCCGACAATATGGGAAAATCCACAACCGTCAACATCCCAAACATCTACGCCTGTACGTTTAGAAACAAAATATTTAGAAGAATATTGCGAGTTTAAAACACCACCCAGACAAACATCTTCGAGAAAAAGAAATTATTCTGGTGATATAGAATCTAACAAATAAATAATCTAACAAAGATAAAAAGATTGCAAAATTAGAGCTGTTAGTGAAAAATCAAAAAAAGTTATTAAACAATAAACGAACTGTAATATCCAAACTTAATAACTGTAATATTAATTTTAGAAAAACAGTACATGACCGATAAACTAACGGGACGCCTAAAATCACCAAAGTTTGAAGTGGTTATGTTTACCAAAATGTGTCTTCTAGCCCTAAATTCTGTGATGCACATCACACCACATATACCTAATATAGCAAAAGATATTAAACAACAAATACACAAAAATAGAAGGACATTCCCAACCATGTACAACATATGTTCAGAGCACTTAGACTATTTTATCGACTTACTTGTAAGAGTTAAATTATATAAATTATGTAAAGACTCCTGTAGAAAAACTGTATCCGCAGACAAACCCCATCCAAAGGTACAAATTTTTAAAAATATTTAACCATGTAAATATATAAGTTATTGTTATTAAATTATTACTCCTATATATTATGTGAAAATATGTAAATATATGTAAATATATGTGAATATATGTAAATATATGTAAATATATATAAATATGTAAACAAACTAAAGGCCATTAATATAAAAAAAGAATTGGTATATAGTCTCCCTCGGCTTCGCGTGATTAAACAATACAACCTAACTAAAATCTAGTACTTTTTTCCCGCGTAGGTATATTAAATAACTATAGTTTGATAAATGACATAAAAAATTACAAAAATATTTCGACTGTTAAAGAGATATAGGACTCGGGCCAAATTTAATTTACAAAAGTCAAGTTTCCTTAAAATTGACCTTAGGTAATGAATTGCCTTATATGTATCTTTTTTAGAACTTTCTTAGGATTATTATACATATACCTATTAATCGATATTATAATTACGATTAATATAAAATTGGCCACAAAATATTAAAAACCCCTTGAGGTAAAATGAATCGATTTCGGAGGAAGATAGTAATAAAAACAATAATTTTTAGTTTTCTGTAAATACAGATTTACGAAAAATCGTGAACACTGCTTGGTAACTAAAATATTAAAAACTTATTGATCAAATTAAATTACGTATATAAAAGTTGTCAATACAAGGTGATTTACATAAGAACCGACACAGAACAGGGATATCGAAAGGACGATAAAGTAAGATCATTTAATGCAGTTTACAATGCATAATTTTAAATTCTTAAAGCTGGTAAAAAGATAATTAAAGTTTTAGATACTGTAAAATTAATTTATTGCAAATTGAATAATTATCTTTCATTTTTGTAATTAAGATATAAATAATGCATGTAAATTTAAACAAAATAACGTGGAACTACTTTCTTCAAAATATTTAATTTTGATTTGATATACACCAAGAACAACAAAATTTTAATTATAAAGTTTTACAATCAATTCACATCATTTAAATAAAAAATATTTTCTATTTATTTGCGTAATCTATCGCATATTTTCACGCTATTTGGTTTAAATGTTTTATATATAAAAATGAAACTTATTCAATATTTAACGTTCTATCTACGTAGACGGAACGTCGCTTCAACTCTGTTGTGATTGGCCGGAACCTCCCTTTCCTCAATTTTGACGTCTTGATTATGGTCTTAATTGAGGGTTTCACGGCTGACTACTTAATTTTCAATGATTTCAAGTAACATTAAAGAAATACATGTCTTTACTTATGCTCGTTTTTTAATTAAACGAGCATAAGTTTTTTAAAAAATAATAAGAGTGAAACAAATTTTGAATTAAATTCTGTGATCATGTTTCTGTGTCTAACCGTGTATCGACATGGCTAGATCTGGCTGTACTCAATGGCTCCAGCACAGATTACTTTTTGTGTTCCACTGTGTCTCAGTAGCCACTGAGCCAACACGGCGCGGCAGCTAGCGACATGGGACCGGACGTAAAATATTTACTATTGCGTTTCATAATGCTTACCATTAGACTCAAAACAACTTTAAAGAAAAATTCAAAGATTTACAATTATTTTAAATATTTATAATTTTTAAGTTTTTATTAAATAAATTATTACGTTTTAATCTTGTCATTGTTTAGCAAGCCATCTATACGCCAAATACCTAACCATCAGTTTCACATTTACCTATTAAACATAACCTATCCCATTGCCTAGCCCTCCCTTCGGGAAGAAGAAGAAGAACATAACCTAAAAAATACCTAAAAATAATTATTTCCGCCAGAGCTTCGGCTACCCACATTACATTCTTGATTTCCAAATTTTAGCATTAGGTGAGCTATCTATATATATATAATCAAAGATATAAGTTTTGACAGGTATATTTCTTATTGTTTCAGAATAAAGCTAAAAATTACCTTTTTTATAATATTTTTAAATTTCGCCATCTAGTGTTAATTGAACTAAAATTAGAACTAATACTAACACTAACACGTGAACTATCACTAGGACTAATACTAGATCTAAAACTAGAAACTTTCGGAATTTTCCGTACGTTTTTTGAAAAAATGTTTGATGTTTCGGATGTCATGTTGCAACCTTTCAGAATCTGGTTCGAAGTAAGTTTAGTAGTAAGCCATCTAGAGTTATTAAGTGTAAATATTTTATTAACGTAAAAAATAGTAATTTAACACAAAAACTATAACAATTAAATTTATATAAAAATTATAATAATTTTGAGGTGAAATATGAATTTGAGTATTTTTTATAAACCGTATATTTAGTTTCTTCGACGACACTATTACTACTTCGATGGCAGCGTTGTTTAATTTTTAGTTTTATTCAAATTTTATTATACACAGGATTAAGAACATCATTTAAACAAGATTAAGAACATCTATTGAAGTAAAATCTGAGATTTAAAGTCTAATGGTAAAACTCAAGAGTAGTGTTGTGGACAATTCCATCTGCGCAATGCGTGGTGTTATCTACTTTCATATCATACTTTGAATACTTTGAAATAATCAAAAATGCACCATGACTTAGTATGCGTTAGTATAGTCTGTTCCTCGAGCATTGAGTTGCACGTCATACCGAAAACACGCTCACTGAGTAGCGGCGTTGCCAAGCGTTTTCTTAGCATCTCGATGGATGAATATGTAGGAGTTATCGTATTTGATCATTACGGAATCAACTGCACCCAACGATCGTATTAGTAGCTCAATTTATGCGAACGTAAAGTTTAGTTTGAAGAAATTTGAGTGAGATAATATTAAAATTATTAAAAATTAATTAATAATTTATTATTATTAAAAATGACGGATCAACGTCGTAGTGGACGAAAATGTTTCTATTATAATTGCAATTTAAGTGAGAGAGTTTGTAATCAACTTAAATTATTCAGCTTTCCAATTAAAAACGATGGTGTGTGTGAACAATGGTTAAAAAACGTGGGAAACATAAACTTACTTGATTTGACAAAAGAAGAGCTAAAAAACAAATATATTTGTGAAGTACACTTTAGTGATAGTGATTTCACAGATGTTAGAAAAAAAAATAGACTAAAGAAAAGTGCTATACCACAAAACTATAAAAATTATATAGACTCTGATGCTGATAGTGATAATTTTAAAATAATAACTCCTGAAAAAACTTATAAGAAAAATGAGTTTCCGACAATATGGGAAAATCCACAACCGTCAACATCCCAAACATCTACGCCTGTACGTTTAGAAACAAAATATTTAGAAGAATATTGCGAGTTTAAAACACCACCCAGACAAACATCTTCGAGAAAAAGAAATTATTCTGGTGATATAGAATCTAACAAATAAATAATCTAACAAAGATAAAAAGATTGCAAAATTAGAGCTATTAGTGAAAAATCAAAAAAAGTTATTAAACAATAAACGAACTGTAATATCCAAACTTAATAACTGTAATATTAATTTTAGAAAAACAGTACGTGACCGATAAACTAACGGGACGCCTAAAATCACCAAAGTTTGAAGTGGTTATGTTTACCAAAATGTGTCTTCTAGCCCTAAATTCTGTGATGCACATCACACCACATATACCTAATATATCAAAAGATATTAAACAACAAATACACAAAAATAGAAGGACATTCCCAACCATGTACAACATATGTTCAGAGCACTTAGACTATTTTATCGACTTACTTGTAAGAGTTAAATTATATAAAACTAATGGTAAAACTCATGAGTAGTGTTGTGGACAATTCCATCTGCGCAATGTGTGGTGTTATCTACTTTCATATCATACTTTGAATACTTTGAAATAATCAAAAATGCACCATGACTTAGTATGCGTTAGTATAGTCTGTTCCTCGAGCATTGAGTTGCACGTCATACCGAAAACACGCTCACTGAGTAGCGGCGTTGCCAAGCATTTTCTTAGCATCTCGATGGATGAATATGTAGGAGTTATCGTATTTGATCATTACGGAATCAACTGCGCCCAACGATCGTATTAAAAAATTGAAAATTAACTATCCGCATTTATTACAATTAAAATTCCTAAATTATTGGCAATAAAGCAACGCTGCGACTCAATGGTCGTGGAACAGACTTTATAAACTTTTTAATATGGATGTTATAAATTGATGGGGTCTTATTTGATTGTGTTGATTCGTATAATTTTTACTCCATTTTGAGATTCATCATCCGATTCGCAAGAGATTTGTTATTTCCTTAATTTGATGTAAGTTTTAGAAAAAAAATTTAAAAGCAAATAGCTTTTTTTAATTAAGCATAATATTCGCATATTTTTAATAAAGTGATATTACCTTTTCTAATTATTTTCATTTATCCATACTTTATACTTTATAAATAGATGGTTCCTGAATATGATCTGATTGATCGAAACTGGTAAAACCGAAAATAAAGTTTATATCCACTTAAGTGCAAAATTGAGTTTTTATTAATTCCATACTTAATCAAATCATCTTGATCAGTAAAATAGATATATTATGTATTATTTTGTTTAATTTAATACTTTAATCAGTATAATATTATTGTATTACTTACAGCATTCAGCTCGTTGGGTTGGGTTGGATTCAAATAAGGTTGATGGCGCAACCCAACCCAACTAATATTTTATGCTAATTAGCTAGTTGGGTTGGGTTAAGGTCTTCAACTAATATCTAGTGTAAATGTAAATTTCGTAAATAAATCCCAAATCAAATGTTTAAATTGGTCTGGCGCATCATTTCTGTCTAAGAGCAACTGCTAAAAATTTAACGAATGTATTCCTTCTACCGTGAACGCACTGTATATTCATAAAAATGTTAACTGTGACGGAAAATCGATATAATTTCCAAACAGCTAATTTTAGGACAATATTTGTGTAATAAATATAATAAGTAACAACTAAAAAATAAAAGTATAAAAATATTTATTATTCATACAATTTCTGCAGGTACCGTTTAAATCCTGAAAGTTGTACCCTAAAAGTATTAAACTGTATAAAGCAATAAATAGAGATACCATTACTATTGCTGTACTGTTGTTCTTTTTCAGGTCATCATATATTTCCCACATATTGTCTAAACGACGACATTATGCTATGTAATTACCCATTAATGTATGCTCTTGAATGGACACTCCTTGAAAATGTATAATACTCCTGAGCATCATTTGTTTTTTAAAAATATTTAAACATATAGGAATATCTTTTAAGGCGGTTATACCACACATACTAGCGGTCCTCAATATTTATGTTCTGATTCACAAAGGAGTTACAATCAGCGTTATTGTAACGAGTCTTTCGCATTACAGCTGTTTCAATTACGGACGATAGCGAAACCGTGTATGTTGACGGGAATAGTTGCGGAATAATGTGTGCATGTTACCAAACATTGTTCACAGATACCGTTTTACTACAAAAATACCGTTTTTAGTTCACCTAATACTTGTAGATATCATTTTTTGCACCCTCCTTTAAAAAACTTAAAACCGACTAAGCAGTAACTACTAAGGGTGTATTTACTTACATTAAATAGTGAAGTACCAGTTCTGACAAATAAGATCGTCGTCTTTATTTTAAATGAACACATTCATACACATCCGCCATAGTGACGATATTTGCCGTTAGTATTGCATCAATATCTTTGCAAAGTTCCATTTACACACATCAGGGACGTGTCAGTTCCGTATAAGTTTAGTGTGACGTCCATCAGTACATATGTTCCGTTTTTTCTGGTGCATTGGTCAAGATGATTACAGACACAGTTCACTATAATTTGGATGAGAAAGAGCAATAGTTGCACTAAGCGAAGAAAACCAGGCGAAAGTAGATGCATGAAGCATAGAAAAAAGGACTCACAAAAGGAAATTTTACATTTTGTGGATGATGCAACAAATTTTCTTGAATAAGGTAGCAATACAACAAAAGATGCTTTTTGTCTAGTTTAGCCCACCCTGTTCATTTTTTCAACTACAATTTCTTTGCTTAAAATTTTAATGTTTCTATTAGTCATTCCTCTGTCCAAAAAATCTTAATAAATCTCATTTGAAGCACATTTTTATATGGTTTCATCTTTTTTGCACTAGCTGAATATATTACACTTAAAAACGCGTATAAATATAAGTCAATGAAATTTGAAAAATATCTTTACCGATATACTTTTATTTTTGGGGATTTCACTGACACTGAATAATACGGAACTGACATGTCACTGATCTCTGGAAATAGACCTTAATATTTGCATTACAGAATCACATGCACACGTGTTCGTGAACATGTAATTGCTGCTTCCGTACTTTAATGTTCTTCTAAATAACAAAATATTTTTTAATACGGGTATTCTTGTTTTTATTCCTTCTTTTATGAATATGATTTTCGGAAAAGGTATGCCGTATTTTCTTTTTTGTTATCTTTTCCAGTATTCTATTAAAATAATAATTATTTTTTAATAATATAACAGCATATTTTATGTATGTGTATATTTACCCAAAATTCAGGTTCAGTTTCTGCATCTATAAAATATAATATCAAAAGATACACAAATATTTATACACACAGGTACAAATAATTTATTATACAATATGTCCAGAAGCGGTTGAATAATGTATTAATCATATTACTTTATACTTACTATACTTACTTATTGACGATGTAATCCTCCTCATCAATTAACTCCAGTATGACATCTTCACATATTGAGCCTGAAATAGAATGCAATACTATTTCTCTGATACTATCAAATAATAGAATTGCACTAGAGCTTACTCTTTTCTGATTTACTACAATAATCCTCAAAATAACCAGAATCACAATCTTCGGGCTTGTGATCGATTATTAAATCTAAAAATAAAAATGCCAATAAGTAGATATTATTTTACGACATTTAACATGAAGAAGTTAAAGCAACCTTTTGCAGATTCTTTTGCTATAATATTTGAACTCAGTTTGTAGTGAGAAATTCTTCTATAAACATTTGCCATCTACAAGTATTGGTTCAAACCTCTCGTCCGATCCACAGCAATTGACCTTGCGTGTGAAATCGATCCCTGGTAGCCAGATTCCTTAAATTATTCGCCTAAGGAATCTGTCGTCACGTTCGTTGCTTTTGCTGACGTGTCTTCCAGCAGGTCGGTTTTTCTTGAATACCTTTTCCGAACCATAAAGACCATATCCGCGCAACTGTAGTGTGGTCCACATTCAGCTTACTAACAATCTCTCGGAGTAAAAGATCCGCCTTTTTTTGTACCATATTTCGGCCTCTATCAAAATCAATGATATAGGCAGAGACAAGAAAGGATAGAGATGAGCGCCATCCGACGTCACCCCAGAATACTAGCCATAGAATAAAACCAACTTCTTCTAGGATAATGATGTAAAACTAGGCAAATTTTAACAGCGATATTTTAAAATAACACAATTAATGTTGCTTTGAGAAAAAGAAATATATATATTTTAAACGAAAGATGTAATTACAATCAAACAAATTATAATTACAAAATTAATAAAAGTTTGTAACATAAATAGAATAATGTAACCTTTTGTGAACTTCCAACAAATTCTTATACAGATATATTGCACGGACTATAATAAGTTGTATTTGTATAAGATATCTAGAAGCAGTGGTTTAAATGAGGACCACCACCAGAGAATAACGGTATTCTGCGCCACCACTATGTTATGTTATGTAACAAGCCGAAAAGGGTATCCTTAATATCTTTTATAATTTACCTTTTATTGTCTTTATTATCGTAAGATAGTACACAAGAATAATAGAATAATAGTAGAATAATAACATTTTCATTATTTAAAAAATTTAAAATGCTTTTTTTACTTTTAATTATGAAATAATACTTATAAATTACACTTGTCAAACTTTGTCAAAAGCGGAATCAAAGACGAGGACATATGATTATTTTATATTATTTTTAGGGATTATTTATATTATTTTGAAAGATTAGCATTAGAATTAGTTATCGACGGTGACATTGGATGGCGCTGACAATGGTTACATTTTCATGTATTAATAGGGCACGTTTTTGCTAACAACTTTCCCCTTTCACTTGCTGTTAATGTATAAGTTTTATTTGTTATTTATTCACTTCGAACCAGTTTCTGAAGAAGGTTGCAACATGGCATCCGAAACGTCAAACATTTTTTCAAAACACGCACGGCAAAACCCGAGCGTTTATCCTTGCTTAAACATCGGTTTCAGCTCCTCATTTGTGGATAATTCAATAAGTTGCTCCTGTACTGGCATGTACTCATCTGCATTTGTGCTCTGAGTTTGACTACTTACAAAAGGGTTCAACACCCAGTCGGGAATATCCAAGTGAAGAATGTCTTCGTTTTTAGTTTTAGATCTAGTATTAGTCTTAATGATAGTTCTAGTGATAGATCTAGTGTTAGTTATAATTTTAGTTCAATCAAACAAAAATATTAATAATAATTACAAATCGAATATTGAAACAACCAACTCTAATCTTTCTTTTGTAATCTTTCTTTTGTTATAAATTGTAGTTGTAAATGAAGGGAGAACATTTTTCATTTTGTTAAAAATTGCGTGCCCTGTACATTAAAGATACCTCCAAATGAATATAGGCATCTTTTGGACAGTTTGTAATTAATAATAATTAATTACATTAAATAATTGCATTAATTGCTAGGAACAAAACATTGAACGTTGGAGATAACAATGGTACAAGAAACATAACAATAAACTGATCTTCAAAATTTCTAAAAACTGACTGAGAGTTCTACAGTTAGAGCCTAGAACCTAGAAGACAGTTCTGGTCGGAACTGTGATCAGTTATTTGAATTTTTGGGGAAGGAGGGTAATATCTTTGACAAAATATAAAAATATACTCGTGCCCCATTAAAAAAGTTTTTTAATTTTATTTCAGACGTTATAAGTTTGTCAACATGCCGATAACAAATGCACATCCGGTATATAATGTCCCGTTAAGTGTACGGAGCGACTGCATCTCAACAACGGTAAGGTCTAGAATAGTGTTTCCCAAAGTGTTTTGGCCCACGGACCCCTTTTCTTAGTCAAACCTTGCCGACGGACCCCCAGGGTGAAAAACTACATTAAATACTTAATAGAAAAAAGAAGACTTTAACTTTGTTGTCTTAATGGTAAATGGCGACCTAAAAATAAAATATAAAGCAAACATTTTGTTGAAGAAGTATTTATTGATTATAACTTTTGTACTAAAATACAATAAAATATTAATGGCTTGTATGAACCTGATGGGATGTTATGAGTTTATTTATGTCCGGTCCGATTACTAATTTCCAGTCTGTTTCTCTTCTTTGTGACGAGGCTCATAACGGCACTGAATCCATGTTCTACCAAGTATGAAGACGGAAAAGCAACAGCTTCTGTACTATAACTTAACCATAATGCTGGATATAAAATTGGAAACTGTTTTTGTAACCAGAAATTTTCGTATCCTTGCTTAAACATCGGTTTCAGCTCCTCATTTGTGGATAATTCAATAAGTTGCTCCTGTACTGGCATGTACTCATCTGCATTTGTGCTCTGAGTTTGACTACTTACAAAAGGGTTCAACACCCAGTCGGGAATATCCAAGTGAAGAATGTCTTCAAAACTTTGAGTAAGGTCCGAATAGAGTGCCGTTAAGTGTTGACCCCCGATAAGCAAGCAAATCTTCGTCTCTATTTTGCAATTTTGAAAGATTTGGAAACTGAGAACATTCTCCTCTTCCCAAGTTTTGCTTGTATAGCAAAAGTTTTGCAACAAAGACATATATTACACTTTTAGTTTTGATCAAATTCAGTGTGTCACCTTGTAGTTTCAAACTAGTTGCGTTGAATCTGGCAAATAAATCAGTCATATTAGCGATGTCATTTTTCGAGATAATTAAATTATGACGCGAATGATTGTCTTTACTCTCCAGGAATTCCAACACTAAATTAAAAATCGAATAGAAGCGATTCAAACACGCACCTTTAGATAACCATCGTACTTCTGTGTTAAGTAGTAAACGATTATAATCATCATCATTTTTCAAACAAAGCTGAGGAAATAATCCCTCATTTAAGGCATTTCTTTTGATTTTATTAACTGCTCTAATGACATGATGTCCACTAAGGTTTTTTTGCCACCAAATTCGGTATGACTTGTTTTAAGTACGCCAGGAAGCCTCGGTGTCGTCTTACCATTGCCGGAGCACCATCAGTAGCAACGGAGATGATATTAATCAAGGGTATAGCTTTTACATCAAGAAATCGTTTTAATTCAGTAAATAATGTTTCACCTTTCCTATCAGTTTACAAACATTTAGCAAATAACAATTCTTGGGAAATTTTTTCTTCGTTCACAAATCTCACATAATCTAAAAGTAAAGCCTCATTTCCAGGTAATGTTGACTCGTCAAGCTGTATAGAGAATCGAGATATTTTTTAGTAGTCACATAAAGAGTTTTCCACACTCTGAGCCATTTCAGTGGAATTCTTTTTATAATATCGTAAGCTGGTTTGTGCATCACGGTGCGTATTACCTCACTTGTAGCTGGTAGAATAAGTTGTTCGCTAATAGTATGCGGCTTTCCGGACTTCGCAATCATTAAAGATATATTATAAGAAGCACGCAGTCCATCGTCATCTCTCTGAGATATTGTCCCTATGAGTTCTTGCAATTTCGGTGTTTTCAAATATTTTTCTTTGAGTGTTCGAGAAAACGTTAAATCCTTATCTTTTTTGTCGTTATGGATTTTTATTAAATGTTCCTTAAGCTTAGAAGGTTTGATTGAATCGTTTGACATCGTTTTATTACATAGAAGACAGAAAGGTAAAGTACTATTTCCTAGTGACGGAATAAAGCCAAATTTAATTTATTCATCACTGTATTGTCTGCATTATTTCTTCGGTTCACTCATACTGTTATCTGATCTATAATTATAAAAAAAAATTCAAAATTATTTAACAACGGAATACACTAAAACACAGTAATTCGAAACATTAACTGAAGAAACTTAAAATTCCTTCAAAAATTTTAATAAAACAGAAATCCTTAGTGAGTGTTACTATGATACATAATTTTTTTAATCCACTTAACAAGAGAAGCCAAGTTTATACAAATAAAATTAACTGTAAATTTAGTCGTAAATTTAAGAACTCGACCGTTGGGTAAACACATTATTTATGTTTTGTCCAATCACGAATCGAATTCTTAAATTTAAAACTAAATTTACGGCTGAATTTTTTTGTAATAAATTTAAGTTTAAGAGATATCAGTTTTATTCAAATATATTTACGCAACGAAAGTACATTATTTGTGTAACAAAACAAAAAATTATACTTCTATTTGTCCAACAATCGGAAAATTTGTTGTATGCACTTCACATCACACACAAGACAGAACTAAATTGTTGTATATACTCACTAGTTGGTGTAAGGATGGACGCTATACCTGTTTATACAAGATCGAGCAGGCATAAGCCTGCATCCCGATGCCTGTTATTACTTGTATAAAATACAATTACGTACAATTTAGTACGATAAAGTACAATAAAGTACAATTTTATGCACCTGTCATATTTATATTTTACTTGGGATGTAAAAATTGCTAATAATTTATTAATAAATGATTTACTAACAATTTATTGGCGATTTTTTATTATTATTTTAACTTCCGTATTAAAAAAAAATGTGTCTCAATTTATTCATTTTTTATTAAACCTTGCGCGGACCCCCTGACGTTGTTCAGGGACCACCAAATCGATGTCAATTTTCTGAGGACCCCTTGGGGTCCGTATGGACCACTTTGGGATCACTGGTCTAGAAGTTTGGGATAAAATCCTTATCGGTAAAGTGGCCAAGAGAAATATCGGGAAATTATTTTGAAGTTCGTAGTTATACGTATAAACTATTCTTCTGTAGCGCGCTGACACTTTTTTTAATTTTTAATCTCAATCCGGGTACGTTCCATAGTTGTGGTAGATAGAAGTAGGACTCTACGAATGATGAGAGGATATAGCATACATAATAAAGATCCTACATCAGACAACATTACGGAATACAAGCTAGAAAAATAGATAACGTAGAAACGAAGATTCTAGGACAAAATTCTATTCGTAAGAAGAATGGGCTATGGTAAATCATTAAGAACGCAAATAGAATAAACGTATTAGGAAAGAGATCACACAGAGACCACAAAAACTGTCAATGGATTTCCGGATTAGAAAGAATACAAAGAATGTTTTTACAAAGGGTAGATACTGCCCTTTAATCTTGTTCTTTATCTGGATTACAATCGATATTAATTTTGTTCTCTGCTACTCGATCAACCCTTTGACTCAGAATGCAAAGCAATTAACTACGGTTAAACTAATTAAAACTGAAAATTAATATTATTAATTTTGTTAGGTTTCAGACAATTTATTTTGTAATTTTTTAAATACTAAATCATCAAAGTTTTATTAAGAACCAAACTTACAATTTCCATAAATTTTCAATAGACAAACTTCGAGTTCGAGTTATCTTAAAAACATTCGCCGTCGAATTTTCCTCAACGAAGCCCTTAACAGATGTAAGATCGCTATCAGATAGGCAATGATTCCGACTTGCCAAAATAGTTGAAAAAAATCCTTCGTTTGAAGCGAAGGAGAAATCGGTTCCTCTTTTTAACCATTTTGATAATCGGTTAGGTTCCTTATTATCAAGAGGTGTATCATTACCACCTACAAAATGGTAAATAATTTCCAAGAAATATCATTGTAATTTCCACTTACTTTTGCTGGTTCCCGGTTGAAACTCTTCAATTCGTTTTGTTTCCAAAATCATTTGCGGAATAGAACATTCCATAGAACTTATCTGGACCGGATTTCCAATTAAATTTGCGGTACTATCAACGGTTGAAACACTGGAAGTTTCAGCATCTACATGCTTCCTTGTGTGTTTCCCGCAACGCCTGTGTTTTGGAATTTTCAACACTGTTATAGTGTTGCGATCGGTTTCTGCAAATACTTTTATTACGTCGGCATAAGTTGGAGGTGCTTCGTAACATGGAGGATCATCGGGAATAATTATTTCTTCTTCTTCAGTAGGGGATAAAGTTTCATCTGTTAATTAAAAAGTTATCATAAAGATTAAACATGTTAAAGAAAATTTACCCAATAAATCATTAATACTTTGCAAATGAGCTTGTAAGTGGTTCCTTCGAGTTCCTTTTACGTTAATGCGATAAACTAAGACGATTAATGAAATTACCAAACATATTAGCGCTAAAAATAATAATATAAGATGAATGTTACGATTCTTTTTGGAAGTGTGTACCAAAGCTACTAATAACAAATATAATTGTAGCCGTTTTTAAATCAATGTCTCGTTCTCCTTTAGGAAAGTAAAAATTTGGAGTGTACATCCTTGCTATTTTATTTCTTGAACATATTTCAGGTTCATCGCTGTTATCTCCACATTGATTAAAACCGTCGCATTCTAAATTTGGTGATATACATCTTTGATTTTGGCAAAGAAAATCTGTACCTAAACTGCAATCTACAATATTTTATTTAATTTTATTAATATATTACTTATCAAAAGTTACCTCGATAACTAAAGGCAGCATAAACAATTTCTAATTTTGTTCGTTGATTGAAATCGCCTTGCAAACTGATGTAAAATCCTTGATTACTGGGTACAACGTGTTCTCGAGATCGATACAGTGTTTGAGCTAAAATATTCGTGATCGAAGGTCCATTTGAGTTTAATCCTTCTTTTATAATCAATTTTGTGTTATTATCGAAATATTCGAAATTGGTAACTTTAACGAATAGATGAGTTTTTTGGTGAAGATATCCTTGGGGTGGTTTCAAAATCCACACGCAATCAAATTTCTTTATACCGGTTTCAACCATATCGTTCATTGTAATTCCGCCACCAAGATTATCAACTAACCCGCCACAATCTTTAAAATAAATATATTAAAAATTGTATTGATTATCATAAATTTAGTTTACTTGTATTCGTGGCTAAAGTGCCGTTTGATTCCTCATTTAAAAAGGTATAAATAAATTTATACCCAACGTTCGTTCCACCGTTTGCGTAGAATCTCACCACAATCGTTGGACCTGTACTGATTAAAATTGGAGGTCGAAATATCGATCCTGTTGTTACAAACATTCTTTGTCCGTTCCAATCAAAGAACTAAATATAAAAAGAGTTATAAAAAGTGAAGGTTTGAATAAAAAAATCAAATACTTCGATTAAAGACGATCTTGATATTTGGAAATCGGCGAAAGATAGTCTTATCCTACAAATTTTTACCACTTTACAATTAATAATATACTCAACGCTTAAATCTCTTGGATAATTATTTGGAAAATAAGGCGAGGTGATTTCGTTTGAAAAATTTTGCATGTTATATGATTCAGGATTTCCATTAATAAACCTTCGATTTCCTAAAAGCAAATCATCAAAGTAGAAGAAAGTGCCAAATGAGTACTCGTGTGATGATGGCAATAAACCGTCCAGTAACGAACTTATACCTGTGTATTGTTTAGTAATCTGTGTGCGTTTCTAATGTGTTTAGCTAGAAACAAATATAATAGTAAAGGTGGGTTCATGCAACGTCTTTTAGTTTTAGTTATAGTCGTAAGGATGAAAAGTTAAGGTAATGCATTATAGTGATTCATTTTCTAATTCTGGGTATAATGATAGCTCTAGTTTTAACTATTTTTTAACTGTAGACTCTTTTACATTGTACTGGAACTAAAAGTGTAACCAATACTAGATCTAAAACCGATTTTCTGAACCAACACTACACTTAGAACTGGAAAGGTTAAGGTTTAGCTTAGGTTTTGAAAGTGATATTGATAAAAATTTGAAAAATGTTTGATCGTCAATATGTTCCCTAGACTGTGCCTAACATTCTGCGCCTAATTTTCTTGAGCATATATAGCCATGTGTCGTGGTCTTTTGTAGGTTTATCCTGGCCTCCCTCCTCTAGTAAAATTGTGATTATGGATAAATCTTCCAAGGAATTTTTGAAAATATTGAATAAAAATATAATGTGCTTTCAACTATTCAGTAATAACTTCGGCACTGTGACCGTATTTGACGTGGTCATTTGTTTCGGCCTGTTTTACGGCCGATAGGACACGTTATGTATGAATAGTAGGGTTGTACCGATTAGTCGGCGACTAATCGGCGATTAAACAATAAAAGCACCGATTAGTCGGCATTTAATATAATGCTGCAAACAACATTGTATGAAAAATAACGCATTGAAACTGTAAAAGAGTTCTATGACTTGATAGGTACAGAGTATAAAAAATGTTGGGCTACAGTAAAACTAGATGGCTTGCATTAATGATGATGACCTGCACTTGAAGAGTAGACTAGAGAGATAGAGCTGTTGCTCAAAAGCAACAGCTCTATAATGATTGTCAGAGGTAACATGTCTTCTTGATGAATTAATCAAGGATGTAAAGGTGAACATTCATTCAACTGCTGGTATGCTGATAGTATGTTGATTTTGTATTTTATAAATATTTGCTTCATTAAATAAGCTGGGATTTATTTTCAATTAAAAATTCCCAGGGTATGTACCCAACCCAACCCAAGATGATTATTTCGAGGAATTCATAAAATTTAAAATCTGTACAAGGGCAAAGACCATTGGGAAGGATTTAAAAATACAAAAACCTATAAAAATAATCATCAGGGTTATTGAAAATACGTATGGGATGAGTTGGGTTGGCTAAATTGGGAAGAAAATGTTTTACAACCAGTAATTAATTAACAGTTTATGGACTACTTACGTAAAGATTGTGCATTTCGTTAAATAGTATTTAATATTGTTGAAGCATACGCAGTTGGTTTATCAATAGTATCCAGATTTTATAAACAGTTTTACAAGTAGTAACAAGTCTTTTGGAATCATTTCAAGTCTTCTAGAAGTATTTCAAGTTTTCTAGAAGCATTTTAAGTCTTCTGAAAACTTTTCAAGCGTTCATGAAGTAATATTAAGTTTTCTACAAGCAATGCTAAGTCTTCTGAAAGTAGTATCAAGTCTTATAGAAGCATTTCGATATTTCTAAAAGTATTTCAAGTCTTCTGTAAGCATTTGAAATGTTCTGGGAGCATTCTAAGTCTTTTGGAAGTAATAAGAAGCCATCTAGAAGCATTTCAAGTTTTCTAAAAGCATTTCAAGTCTTCTGTAAGCATTTGAAATTTTCTGGAAGCATTCTAAGTCTTTTGGAAGTAATAAGAAGCCATCTAGAAGTAGTTCAAATCTTCTGAGAGCAATACTAGGTTGTCTAGAAGCATTCCAAGTCCTATGGAAGCATTATCAAGTTTTTTAGTGGCATTTCAAGCATTCTGGAAGCTTTTCAAATCTTCTTGAAGCAGTATCAAGTTTTTTAGAAGCATTTCAAGTCTTCTGGAAGCCTTTCAAGTCTTCTTGAAGTAGTATTAAGTTTTCTATAAGCATTTCTAGCCTCCTAAAAGTATTTCGATTCTTCTAAAAACATTTTAAGTCTTCTGAATACATTTCAAGTCTATTGGAAGCAGTTCAAGTCTTCTGGAAGCAATATCAAGTCTTATGGAAGCATTTCAAATCTTTAGGAAACAGTATCAAATTATTTAGAAGCAGTATCAAGTCTTCTAGAAGCATTTCAAGTCTTCTAAAGACATTTCAAGTATTATGAAAGCATTTCAAGTCTTCTAGGGCATTCTAAGTCTTTTGGAAGTAATATAAAGCCATCTAGAAGCAGTTTAAGTTTTCTGAAAGCAATATCAAGTTTTCTAGAAGCATTTTAGGTCCTATAAAAGCAGTATCAAGTTTTCTAAAACCAATTCAAGTCTTTTGAAGTATTATTAAGTCTTCTAGGAGCATTTTTTAAGTCTTCTGGAAGTAGTATGAAGTTTTCTAGAAGCATTTCAAGTCTTCTAAAGGCATTTCAAGTCTTCTAAAGGCATTTCAAGTCTTCTAAAGGCATTTCAAGTCTTTTAGTAGTTCAAGTCTTCTCAAAGCAAAATCAAGACATCTAGCGGTAATAACAAGTCTGTGGGATATAAAATGACTCGCCAATTGACTTTTTTCAATCTGCTGTTATTCTCAGAATGTTATTTTCAGGATCGCGCGGCATCATCGTGAAGTAATATTTTTAACTATTTTTACAGTTAAGTACTGCTCAGCTCAAGTTAAAATAAAGTCAAGATTGTAGTAATTGAATCTACAAAAAGTACCTGAGTGAGATAAAGTACAATAAATGATGGATTAATTAAAAGGGGATTTTTAAGTCCAGACCAAGACACAGTGGTGTCTAATAATTTTTTACTGATTTTGAAGTATGTGACACTCCAAGATGTCTCAGCGTGGAATGATAAGAATGTTTCTAGTGAAAATCGTTGGGTAGAAATACCAACACATTTTTATGTACAACAACTAAGTTATTCCAATTTCACAAGTATAATAAAATATGCTATTATTAATTATGCAAAATTAAAAACACATTTTAATTTTTTTTTGTTTGATTATCAACAAAAGTACATTGCTCAGGACATTGCTCAGGAGCTGCTCAGGAGCATCTGATCTTATCTTTATAAAATTGCCGATCATCGGAATGATCGGCAATGGCCGATTAATCGGCCGACTAATCATCTCTTTTAGGACCGAATAGTCGGATAGTCGTTTGTCGGCCAAAATCATAGTCCGTCCAACCTTAGTGAATAGACAGCGTCTGTCAGTGTACACCACGGTACGTGTCTGACACATATGATATTTGTAGATATAAACAGAACTTTAATCATGATTTTGAGGTTTTTTCATGGCAAAAGAAACGTTCGTGTCAAACTAAAATTATCGGATTAAGGCTTTTTACTATCATCTTCTGGTTAAACTATCTAAGATTATAATCTAAGATTACCATGATTATAGCTATTTTTCGCGCTCTGATTGGCTAGTAGAGGGGTTTATATAGATGATAAATTTAACTAAAAGATGGTAGTAATGGACCTAAAAGTTATGATCTTGTGTATATACCCCGAAAAAGTATATATGCAAGAACGTTCAATTTTTACCTACATGAAAACGGGAATAATTTGTTACTTTCTATATCTAAAATATAAAATTCGTACAATTTGTGATTAAAACATCATCATCCAATGCACTATTTATGATAAAGTTTGAAAATTCAGTAATAATTTTTTTTCTCGATTTTTTCTCATTTTAACTCGATCGGGACGTAGCTTACGCTTTCTTATGTCGAAAGCTTTAATGGCTTAAGAACGGGTGATTCTTTTTTAAAGTTAGTGTTCAATTGTTTTCGCTTAAAACAATTTCAAAAACCAAAATGAAAAATAATTTTGCTCATTTATTTAATAAATCATTAGGTTTTAAACATTTTTCCAGACATTAAATACATCCAGTTGAATTGTATTGCTTACTTCATTAATATTTCCTCCTAACTACTCCAAATTTGCTGGAAGGTCATCTCCATACCCGTAATTGGAATTATTAAAAAAGGTCACATAAAATCGTTCGGGCGAAATCTTAGGCCACATGCCTACAAAGTGAAATATTAAAGTGTTATTTAAAAAAATCATAAAGTTGCAGGTATTATGTGCAAGATAGACATGTTACTGAAATCAAATATTATCAATGTCAAATCATTCCTGAATTATAGAAGTAACATTGTTCTGCAAAAATTCTTAGTATCATTGTCATTTAAATTTTCATTTATGAAAAAAGATTAGATGATTTCATTTGCAATGATTCCTGCTCATGCTATTTAGTTTTTGTAAATGTTATGTTATGTTCTTAAATTATGACGGCCATGTACATAAACTGCTTTTTTCATCCCAACATAAAAAGTTATTTAAACATAATTCACTTTGATGGCGTTTGTTCATCATTATTACGCAAACTCCATTATAACTACTTGAAAGAAGTTAAACTACTTTTAGAATATGGTACTTTGATTACTTTGATTAGTTAAATACCGGGGGTCCCATTTAACTTGACAAAACGGAATATCTTAAAAACTAAGCATCGGACTAAGAATGTCTCGAATAAAATTTGTTCGGTTTGAAGGGAGACATTTAATGGTTGCAAAGGTGAACCAGTATCTCTCCTCTTGGCGGCAAAAACAGTTCCAAATAAAATTTATTTGATTTGAATGTGGACATTCAATGGATCTAAAGATGATCACGTCTCGTAACCCCTGATGGCGGAAATGAAAACAACTTACAAGTTCATTAAATTTATAAAACATAAAAACCGTAGGCCAAATCAATGTAATTTTTCCCGGACAATCTGATTCTGTTGTAAAAAACGGATTCATATTTTAAATTTGTAAGTTACTTTCATTTTCGCCGTTAGAGATTGAGATATATAAAATCTTGTCAATCATGCCTTCAGATACACTGCTAAACCCATCCCAACCCAACCCTGTATATTTGAACCAGAGACGTCCTAGGATATTTGGCGCCTCAGGACTGAGTTAGACGAACGAAACGATTTTCATACAAAATTAAATGCCCAAAAAAGAAAAGATCTGCACCTCAAAGGATATATGTATGACGGAGACTTCATGCATTTCATTGCAAAGTCTCCTCCACCAGGAGTTGACACCCCAAGTAAGGCACAATGGACTAGCCTTGTATGACGAAGTTGGTAGATATAGGAGAACTGGATGACAAGACAACGCAGAGTTAACTGACCGGATGGAGTCTCTGAACTGAGCTTTAACATGTGCTGGTCAAACGTAATCTTTTACGTTCATTTTAGGCACATTAAACGCCTTTCCTGTGGTTATACCCTGGCCTGCATGGTCGGATGACTTACCGTCGATTAAAGATGTCTGGGAATAATGTGTCAGTGAGTAAGACAAGCGACCTCCTGAAAATGTGGATAAATCCAATACCATCTAGAGGTTTTATGGAACGAGATAGCTAATGGTTGGTGTATTGAATATAAAAGTGATTGTATATATTCGTTTGGGCAGAAAACAAAATATGTTATCAACATAATCAGCAAAAAAGAATTGTCAATTCAAGAAAAAATTGAGTAATGTCATCTGATGAAATAAAAATACGAAGAGCATAATGTTACGATAAAACCAATGATGGGATGCACAATGGGAAGTTTAAATGGCAACTGGAACCAACCCATTTTCTTTGATTATGATTATAAATTACCAAAATGTAGAGTAGAGTGAATAATATGAGGACAATAGAAGGAGCCGCGATCAAAAATCCCAGTATTTGGTTTATGACTTGAAAAACAAAAGGCCAAAATCATCCATGTTACCTTTCACAAGTAGGTATCAAGGTCATAAAAGTAGGTCACTTTTAAAAACATTCTGTATATGAAATACTACAGGGATTATTATCACGAATATAGCAGTATAATACTTATACAATGATCAAACATTTTGTATTAAATATTTGTAACATACAGATTAAACCAAGACATTTTGAAAACATTCTTTGGTTTAATGCAAGTAAAAGGAGTATGGAATGTGGCCTTCATGATCACCCACACCCTTTGAAATGTAAATACAAAGTACGAAACTATTTGCTAGAGAAAGATTATGGGAGACTCTCTGAAGCTGGCAATATTCAAGGGAATTCCATTCCAATATTGGCTGCTGATACTCTTTTAAGCAAAACGTGTTTATTTCGGCTAATGACTGATAATCAACAGTTACCAAAAGAAGAGAAACAATGTGATAATATCGACTTAAAGATATTAAGATTTAATTTAAAATTTCGTAATTGTCGCGTTTATATTTTATTGTTATAATTGTCGACAATTTAATTTTCCTATTATTCGGGCTAAATAATGTTAAGCAAAATATTTCTAACAAATAAAACTTTGTTTTAACATTTTTTAATTTGTACGACTGTTTATATGTTAAATCTTTCTCTTAATGTACTGTGCTTATACATATATTACATGATCCAATCCCTTTCCCAATAACTACACCAAAAGCAAACGAAGACTATGACTTTGACTAAAACTAAAACATGTTGCATGAACCCACCATAACTTTAGTAGTTTTTGACCAAAATCAAAAGCTAAAGCATTTTCGATCCTGCTCAGAGTAGAATGTTCGTCAATCAGAACAAAGTTATTAATTAGTCGTATGAACTTAGTAGTTTTTAGAAAATTGTTGCATTTGGTTTTTGGTATCTCTAATAGTAAGGAAGATATCAGCAAAATCTACAAGCTTTTTACTGGGAGGTTTATTACCATCGTTGCACCGATCAAATAACTTACTCTCAGAAAAATAATTCAATACGAAAGCTTGATTATACGCTGTATTGTAAAAAAATCTTATAGTCGCTGTTCTAGTAATACTTTTATAATACAAACTCGAATTGTTCATATCCAAAAAATAACCACAATAACGCTTCTCAGATACTTGTTCGTAAGGGGGCTCAAAAATTGATATATAACTACAAGGGCACTCTCCAACGATATTTCCGCAAGTATTAGATAAATTCAAATAACTACAAAAATTATTTTAAATCTTTATAACTAATTTAAAAAAACGTACCTAAAATGTACAGCTATCACGCATGATGGACACGTAACTATTTCCAACGTACATTGACCATGTTCGAAACCATTTCGATCTTGCGTGGAGTTATGATGCGTTGAAAATAAAGTACCGTGCTCGCCTAATTCAAGATACAAACGTCTTCCGTCGAAACCACCACAAATTTCATCGTGATGAATTGGTTTTACTGCTTGGATTATTAAAAAAACGAACGCGGTTTTAAGTAGAAAAAACATTTTGCGACTTAAAATTTTTGTTGGCTGGTTTAAATAGGTTGTGGAAACCGTAAAAGTTGTAATCTTATTATGAGTACGATAAAATCTTATTTTTTGTGTTACATTGAAGTAATCATAATGCAAAAGGTGATAGTTCAAAATTAAAAATAGTTATAAATTGTAAAAAATGAAAATTCAAGTATTATTAATTGTAATAAAACTAGTTGAGAGTTATTATACTTAAAATAAATATTAATAAAACAATAGCTATATATATTATATTTTAAGAAATGATTCAATTCGCTTAAAATACTTTTACTAGAAACCTCTATAACGTGATTTTTTAAAAGCCGCCCTTCTCACCTATTAGAAACCTTATAACAAACAGAATTAATGTTATATCGCATTTTCCGTTAGTCATTCTTTCTATTTGTTGATAATTTCAATTTTTGTTAATTGAAAAGAAATAAATACTATTGTTGAAAACTATGAGTGTTTCTAATCCCGTATGAGGAGTTGATGTTGAATTGAATATCGTCACATAGGAATAACATTATGTGAAAAGATAAACAGTCGAAGTCTGGTCTATTTCAATCGGTTTGTAAAATTAATCATTATTTTTCAGTAGTGATAACAATGGGTATCCGGGTACCCGAGATACCCTAGTAACGCGTAGATTCTGAACAATTCTGTACCGGATCGGAAACATATTAAAAACAATTTACAAAATGTCGGAAAAACGTAAGCACTCGCAGAGTGGGAAAGCTTCCACTGCTCTCCAAAGAAGTCTCATGTGATTTTTAATTTATGTGATGCTAAAATTGTGTATGGTTGTTCAATAAGTTCAATGGACAAACAATTATCTAGTGTTAATTCTGTTCATAAGCGTGAAAGTGTAAGCATGGGAAACACACAAAACACAGGCAAAGAACAAACAAAACATAAGAATTACCTAGTGCCTTATTATAAAGTACCTTGTTATGAAACTATAGTCCAAAATTTGAAACGCGATGAATAGGAAATTATAGAAATGGTGATAAATGAAACATATGTTTCATTAACTACTGATGCTTGGACATTAAACAATAATGCGTCATATTTGGCACTACAATTTAGCACAGATACAATTTTCTTGATGGCACAAGGCATCCTATTTGACGCCTGAAGTTTAAAATTCCATTTTAAATAGGCAGATTTACGAAAAGATTGTGACTATTGTTCACGACAACGTGTCTGTAGATTCTGCAAATTCTATTGCCAAGTGTATATATGCAGCTAGCAGATTTGTTGGACATTTCAATCATAATGTTTTGGCAACAAACGAGTTACTTAAACGACAGGAAATAATGCTTGAATGCTCAAATAAATGCAGTTGGTAAGTTTTACAAATATATATTCCAATGTATTTACTCTATTTAAATTAATTCTCTAGTGGATGACGATGAATACGAAGAATTTGAATCAGACGAAGAAGAAACATCTCAACAACTTGATATAATAATCTTACAGTATCTAATAACTTGATACTGTAAGACCAGATGAGACTCAGCTTTCAGTATGCTAGATCGACTAAATACTTTGTGATGATGTTTGTGCTGTTTTGAATGACCCAAAGGTAACAAAAAGAAGTGACCCAATATATTTAGAACTGAGGGATGAGCAGTGGAAATTAATCGGAGACATCTTGCCTATTTTAAACTTGCTAAGAATTGACAACAGAGTTTTCTATGGAGAAAAGTATTGCACAAGTTCCAAGGTACTTCAAAAAAGTAAACTCCAGCCATGTCAAGACGACTACGAATTACAAGGAGTAAAATTTCTAAAACAGGAACTAGTTAAAAATATTAACGATCGACTTTTTAATGACCTAGACGTAAAAGCCTCTGTTTATGTAAAAGCAATGGTCCTTGATCCAAGGTTTAAAAAATTATTAATATTTGAACCACATGAAAGGGAGCAAGTTTACAGTGAAATAAAAAAAAAAGCATTTGAAGTGCAAGTTAGGGATGCGACTGTAGTAATAGAGACAGACTTAATTCAAGAACACAAGGGCTCAAATAGCAGTGCAAGTAAAAGTGAAGACGATCAATGCAAAAATTTAGACAGTCGATTATTTGGAGAAATAATGGACTGTAAGCGACATATAACAAAGTCCCGAAATAGACTAGACCTTCCATAAACAATACTGTGCTATTTGTAAATGCAAACACAAACAAATACTATCGGCAACAATGAAGAAGAGATCTTTTTTCATTTTTATATTTCATTAGCCTTTTAGAATTTAGGTTTTATTACAGCATTAACCTATTTAAATAATTGTGACAACGATGATGTGAACAAGGTTATTCGCTCTGGAAGGCAACTAAAAAAATAAAAAACTTGGCAAAAGTCTTTAAGCTGCATGACACAGGAGAGACTGAAACATTTGATAACACGAACTCAGAAGAATTTGAGCCAATTCAACATCTCTCCAGTTCAGAGTTGATAAACGAAATTGAACCATTCTGAAATATGAGTTCAAAAAAATGTCCGGGATTTGAATAATAATAGTTCAAATATTAAAACAACTGTCAAAAAAGGCAGTTCTGAAATTGAGTAATATGATAAATGTATTATTTAGGTTGCGATACGTAGCCAAATTGTGGAAAATCGCAGAAATATTTATGATTCCAAAATCAGGTAAACCCCCACACGAACCTTCTTTACCTTCTGCATACCTGTGATTTTCCTAAGCTGAACGATAACATAGCAGTCGCTACCTTTGCTGATGACACTGCTATCTTGACTATTGGTGAAAATAATCAAGAAACAGCAAGTAAATTCAAACTACAATAAATAAACTCGAATCTCACATTGACTTTACCAACAGAAAGACAGAGCATATCTTTGTATTTACTCTAAACTGATTCAAAGTTCCATATGCTAGCAAAGCCAAATATCTTGGTTTCTCGCTTGACGGTAAACTACGATGGAGAAATCATGTGAAAAAGAAAAAACAAGAATTAGATATTCGATATACAAATCAGTTAGTTAAGGCTGATTGGACGAAAACCAGTTTTTGCGTATGGTATACATCACACCAACCATACTTATTTTAGTCAAAGCTTTGAGACATATCAAGCAAAAACTAATAAGATCGCCATGTTGAAACTATGAATTCCTCATCGATTTCTTTAAGATTTCGTTCGTTATTTTTACGATTTTTTATATTGTCGAAAGATCGACGGCAACACCATTCATCATTGTAACAGTAGATACCTAGATAAACTAATTCCTATGTCATGTCAACCCTTTGGTCCAAATAGACCAAGGCATCGGAGTGTAAGGGTTAATAAAGTTAGAACGAGCTAAGTCAAGTAAGTGCTTTTGCTAATAAAAGGATTACGCGAAACATAAATGAAGAAGGTGTATAATAATTGTATATCGTGGATGCACGAAATGTAAAGTAAGCATATTTTTATCAATTATGACTTGTTATTTGACTCATTTATCTTATAGCTAAAATCATCAATCAGCTCAGCAAAATGCTGTTTGCAACTATTTGCTGCACACACATCCATAATGGTAGATTACAGATAATTCACTACTCTAATAGACTGTAAAGGAGGAATTACAACTATTATTCATTGGATCGAATAAACCCTTATGCTTTGATTATTTTTCATTCTGCTATACCCGACGTCCTTAAACAGGTATGTACTATCTATGTATACTTCGGCCTCAACGGGTTTTTGGCACATCTTGCTTCCTCTCTAACAGGTCTAAGATGTTAAATGCTAGTGCATCACGATTTTTGGCTAATTCTGCTTTATGACCGACCTACCACCACCGGACGTACCGTGTACAGGCCCTGTGTGGGTTCAACCTTGTCAAGTGTTCTTCAAGGATAGCACTTCCTCGCGGACCCCCCGAATCGAGAAGAAGCAACACTTAACATCCACAGTCTGGAGTACACTTTTAAAGGGTGCAGCCTCCCAGACACTAACGCGTATTTAGCCCTGACCCTTACACACATGGATGATTACGACGGCCAGAGATGAACCACTAGTTGCTGAGACTGATGATGGTTTAACTTGAGGTCATAAGAAAGCTTAACTTGAGGACTTTATAAAAATATATTTAAACAAGACTCGGTCCAACTAGGTCCTAGAGTCCAGCCAAGCCCTAAAACGGGTTTGATAAGAACTTGAATTACTCTAAGCTACATTTGTGCAAGGCAATAAATGGATGACCACATCTAATTGTATTATTTCATGAAGATTTCACATTCAAAAGTACACTACGTCTTTCATAACATTCTATTTTATTGATAAACCCTGTATAGCATTTAATATGGTATACGGCGTTATTTAATTCCTATTCACCATTTTTTTTTCGTGCATTACTTGCATATGACAACTTGACAAGAGAGATTTTGAAAATGAATATAACATAATAACACAAATAGCTCGCAATAATGGCTACGATATAAAATACCTTAAGTCACTTTTTAAATCAATTAAAGATAGACATATAATAAAGAAAGTTTATCCCCATTGTTTAAAGAAACGAAAATATTTTTCAATACCTTACAGGCTCAATCGCTACACATCAACAAATTACATAGCAAACAAATATAACATTACATTTGCTCTAAGAACTAATTATACCATCGAAACATATTTAATTAATAACAAAGATAAAATTACATCACTTGAAAAAAGCGGTTTACACAAATTGACTTGTTCGGATTGTAACGCTGTATACAGGTAAGTTATTAGTATCCCGACGGACAATGGTCACTAAACCGTTTGAGAAAGAAACAAATCGTGTTAACAAATGTTGTTTAACTCACCACTTTCTATAACCCATCATTATTTCCCCTTATATAAGGTGTTTTATTTAGGTGTAACAGAAAGTACGTAATTTTTTTAAATGGAATACCCTGTATATTTTATCATATTATGAATACAACTAAATTTGAAATTACAACCGTATATGTTACTAACTTAAAAATTTATAGTTTGTGAGATATTCAATTGTTTCTCCAAAATGTGCATGTTACAGGACCTTCTTAAAAATCTTGTAAAATCGACATTTTATCCGATTTTGCCTTGAAATTATGTTAAATAATAGTCAAAGCCAGTAGGTATGTGACAGTACCCATAGATATTGGATACACTGCACAACGTGTTTATAAAGTTCACTTATTTTTGATGTGTTTCAAATGATGATTTTTTAATTTTTTTATATCGAACACTCCGTATCTGCTATGTTGGTTGAATTGTCCATCAAGTTTTCTATAATTAATATATCATATGTATAAGTTTAATAAATTTCCTTATATTTGCAATTTAAAGAAAAATGTGTAATATTTCTTACATTTTCTTTGTAGATTGTTTATTATTTGATTAATGTTTTATAATGTAAAATAATTTTGCTGCCATATATTCAATTTAAATGCACTTACTTTCCTTGTCACAGGTCGAGGCCCCTCAGTTTAGATGTCGATATCTTCGAAATCGCTCGATGAAAAAAATTGCGGTAAAGTTTATTGTAAGCAGCGAACATTTCTGTGTATCATATGTTAATTTGGTTTTGCAGAGTTTTTCAGATCTGCAGTTTTTATTTCTCGCGAGTTTAGTGAAACTAGTACCTGATTTTTGATGATGCGGGCAACATTGTCTTCTTTGCGATTTTTTTTCTCAAAAACTATTCGACGAAAGAATTTCATCGAATAGTCGATGTGCTCTTAATGTGGGGCATATTTTACTGTATCGATATACCATATAGTTTGGGGGAAAATCGCGGTTATTTTGAAAACGACCGAGCGGATTTCAACGCAATTTTCACCAAAATGTGTTGAATAAAGTCGTTTGACGGACACCGTTATAAGTTATTCAAAATTAGGTCTCCTTAATTTTTTATGAGCGATTTAATGGAATTATAAATTAAATAGAAACAGAAATAAGCGATGCGGGGAGAGGAGGGTTCCGGCCAATCCGAACGGAGTTGAAGAAATGGTGCTGGGTGTTGTTGGCGACGATATATAGACAAAACGATATTTAAAATTTTAGATAAAATTATTTTATTACAAATTCAATTAGCATTTTTTGTATATAAGACATAAATAATGCATATAAATTTAAACAAAAATAGCATGGAAATAATTTCTGTAAAATTTTTAAAGAAAATAGAATGCAACGAGGAACTGCAAAGAGTTATTAGAAGGCTGTTACTTAATTACTACCTTGCTAAGAAATTTCCAACAGCCCGAGAAATGTATGTGTTCAGCAGTATTCTTTGAGAACATTATATTATTGGTTAAAAAATTAAGTTTTGTTTATAAAAAATTGAACAATAAACCAATATTAATGGAACGCCCGAATGCCGCACTCAGGACAGATGTTTTAAACTCTTTTTATCTTAAGACAGGAAGGAGAATTTTTTATACCGATGAAACTTGGTATGGGGCAAAGCACGTAACAAGTTTTGGATGGATGGAAAGGTAACCTCTGAAAATATAGACAGCTTTGAAGAGTACCGTGGTGATGGTCAAGAAGTTGATGGTTACAGAGGGGGGCTATACAGGGAAAAAAAAAACCATCAGGTGCCGGCCAAAGAATCATTATTTTACACATTGGCAGTGAAGACGCATTTCTACCAGGTGCAGAGAAATGTTTCATTGATGAGAAAAAAGGCTAATACCGATTACCACAGAAAAATGAATCGACAACATTACAAAGAGTGGTTCAGACCAAGCCCCATACCATACGATGTTGGATCCTAATTTCAGAAATCCAACTACAGCATGGAAAAAACGGGGTATCATCAGGTGGCTTCAGGAGAGAAATGCATCGCTACCTGAAGGTTGTATCCCATTTTCATCAATGACCAGACTACAGCTTTTACAACTGTCACGTCCTTATTATTATCATTATTGCTGTTAGATATTTTGGCGACGAGGTAAAATTACTTTGATTACCAGTTGCACACTGTGAATTTAACGCAATTGAGTTAATATGGGCCTATATTAAAAACAAAGTGGTAAAGAAAAACTATACCTATAAAATTGATGACGTTTTCAATTTGTGTCGCGATGCAATTGCTCAGTTACGCTACAAATCTGGTAAAACTGTGTCAGACAAGCTAAGAAAACTGAAGACAAATACAGAGAAAAGCAACATCTCGTCGATATTGCCATGTACAAAGAAGCTCTTAATTTGGATGGAAGCGACAATAGAGCTTCATCAAATGACTTTGATGAAACCATGTTTGATGAAGATAACAATGAAGATGTCCCGTTAATACCAGATTGCGTTTTGAAAGAAACAAAAAGAAAAGAGACAAGACAGCAATACCAATGATACCGGAAAGAGGTATCATTGGTCCGGAATGCTATTCGGGCAGTTACCGGTTTGAAAATTGTAGCAGGGGCAAAGGTGATGCAGGATAAATTACGCAAAGGAAACTGATTTAAATTACATTGAGTAATTTTTTATTATACATTTTCATAATAATAATCATTATTATTATTCTTGATATATGTTAAAATGTTATTTTTGTTTAAATTTATATGCATTATTTATGTCTTATATACAAAAAATACTTATTAAATTTGTAATAAAATAATTTTATCTGATGGTTTTTTTATCCCCTGTATAGCCCCCCTCTATAACCATCAACTTCTTGAACATCACCACGGTACTCTTCAAAGCTGTCTATATTTTCAGAGGTTACCTTTCCATCCATCCAAAACTTGTTACGTGCTTTGCCCCATACCAAGTTTCATCGGTATAAAAAATTCTCCTTCCTGTCTTAAGATAAAAAGAGTTTAAAACATCTGTCCTGAGTGCGGCATTCGGGCGTTCCATTAATATTGGTTTATTGTTCAATTTTTTATAAACAAAACTTAATTTTTTAACCAATGATATAATGTTCTCGAAGAATACTGCTGAACACATACATTTCTCGGGCTGTTGGAAATTTCTTAGCAAGGTAGTAATTAAGTAACAGCCTTCTAATAACTCTTTGCAGTTCCTCGTTGCATTCTATTTTCTTTAAAAATTTTACAGAAATTATTTCCATGCTATTTTTGTTTAAATTTATATGCATTATTTATGTCTTATATACAAAAAATACTAATTGAATTTGTAATAAAATAATTTTATCTAAAATTTTAAATATCGTTTTGTCTATATATCGTCGCCAACAACACCCAGCACCATCTTTTCAACTCCGCTCGGATTGGCTGGAATCATCCTCTCCCCGCATGGCTTATTTCTGTTTCTCTTTAATTTATAATTTCATTAAATCGTTAATAAAAATTAGGGAGTCCTAATTTTGAAAAACTGATAATGGTGTCCGATAAACGGGTCATTCTCAGAAAGACAAAAAAATGTCCCTCTGATATCAAATCTTTAAAACGTATGATAATTACATTCATTCGAGTAAAAAGCTATGTGATATGATTCATCAGTATCTGTTCATTAAGATATGATAATGTAACAAATGTTTTATGTATACAATATCTAAAAATTTTTAAAAGTTGATTCACACTTCATTCATCATATAGGTGTCCCTGCGGTAAAATTATAAGTAAAACTACTCCTAAATCGGAAAAGAAACAGTATTATATTATTTAGTAACTGTTCTTACTTGGGGTAATTAACGAATAGATTTAAGAATGGTTTGCAATTTGTTATAGATTTCAGTTTTAAATGAATCTCAAAAATGTTGTGTCCCTTATCCTAATGTCAACTCTGTTCTTGCTGTTTTCTTATATAAATATATTCATGTAGGCATGGTTAATATTGGTACGACGCAGTAACCGGCAAAATATATAAAATTAACACGTTCATCAAGATACTGATTGATTTCTGTATTACTTTTCTGACCATTCGAATTCTCAACTCCGTTACCTATCATAAAAGGTAAAGTTTAAGTGTTTTCTTACTATAACTACATTAATTAATTTAGTAAAAAATAGACTATCACTGTGTACAACTATCGGTATAAAATCAAATCAAGTTTGTTTTTAAAAATTTTTTAAAGCGTGTTTTCTCAATTCCGTGAATTTCAACTCCGTTACTAATATTAAACGGTAGCGGTTACAGTCGTATTTAACAGTTATAATGCATTATATACTGTAAATATTTATTTGTCAATGTACGCAATATTTAGTTAAGCAAATGAAAAATAAAACAGTGCTCAAATGTGGTAATTTCCAAAGTTATATAGAAACATGATCTTCCTTGCTTGAGACAACATCTAATTTTGAGTATAATTATGTTTTTACGTTTTATTATTTCTTTGTTCTGCTAGATGATGAAAACGAGTGGTAAGGTATTCAGTGAGAGAGCTGTTATGTCAATAAAAAAGAAAATATCTAATCAAAAGAGATGCTAGAGAAGATTGAGAGCGCAACGAAAAGAAGATCCGGGGGCATATGAAATTACTAATTTGAAAGAAAGAGTGAGGTATCACCGTAGAGTTAGCTGCGGTAAAATAAAAAAAAATCACAGTTAACAGATCGAGATAAAAGACGTAACAGAAGAAAATGGAGGGAACATAGTAAAAAACCTTATCAAGTAAAAAAGGCAACTGCTTTACAGAACCACAACTCTACACCATCAAGTTGTGCCTCGTAAATCAGACATAGGAAGTACTATAAGTAATCACTAAATAATATTTCCATAAGAAAGACAGTTCGTATATATTTAGAAAAAGATGAAAACAGCAGGCTCTGTCCTGGGAAAAGGACACAACAACGTACAAGAAAAACAAAAAACGGAAACACTACTTGAATAATTCCCTACATAATTTACATAGAAAATTTAATAAAATATACCCAAAATTACGTATTGGGTACTCCACATTTTATTGAATGAGATATTTTGGATTATACAGCCTACAGCACGCCAACGTAATACTTGTTTATGTATATATCACACTAACATGAATCTTCTAGTAAATAAGCTAGGAATCCTAAATATTATCGAAGAAAACATCCCATCTCAAGTTATCCAGAAAATGTGCTGTTCAACTACTAATATATGCAAAAAAGGAAAATGCGTCGAACCCAAACGTATCAAATGACCATTCTGCATTACAATAAAAAGGAATGAATGACGTACATTAAATGGATTAACAAATTAGTACAGGTAGTGGTAAAAGAGAAAATAAGGTTTTGCAAAAGAACAGTGAAACAAAAGCAAACAGTTGAAAAACACCAAGCAGTTACAGTATTGATAGAATCTATTCCGAGATATATGTTGCACCTCAGGAATATATCCCATCAATATCGATGTATAAACGCAGTAAAGAAGAATCTATCTGTCGATGAAATCTTGATCCATATGGTTTTTTCTGAAAATTACTGCTGCAAATATACCGAAGAAGTAAAATCTGCACACTTTGGTTCGTCAAAGCCTCAGATATCTCTTCATACCGTAATTATATAATAATTAAACATAATAATTCAATTAAACATATCTCATATTGTACTGTATTAAATAGTCTTCGCCATGACCCCTATATACGTGGACTTAGGATTTGTTTTTGATGATATAAAAATGATTGTTCCTAGGGTAAGATATGTTAATTTCTTATCGGATGGACCATCTATCCAATATTAATAAGAATAGGAAGATGTTTTATCTTATCGCCACACGTCTGCACAACAAATGTCAAGCAGAGACAATTCGATGGCATTACATTGAAAGCGGTAATGAAAAAGGAGCACCTGACGTTATTAGAGGCTGTATCAAACGCATAGTAGATTATGATATATTAGTGAGTGTTTTACAAAACGCAATAAAAGAGATGACATGTTTGTATTGTAAACCCGGAAAACTTTGTTCACTTAATAACTTGAGATCTATCGAGTATAGAACACCTCTATGTTGTAGCGATGTATATACAGATTCATCATCATCGGATGATGATATGCCATTGAGTTTAATTACAAGTTAGAAAGAAAATGTGAAATTAAATTATTATTTTTCAATTCCGTTACCACTTCTCAACTTCGTTACCTCTAAATTTAACATTATTTGATTATATTTTCAAGGAACAAAACTTGTGTTATGCTAATATGTTTTCTTCTGTAAATATATAACCTAGAAAAGCAATTACATGATCTTTTTTCTTAAAAATCGTTTTTCCACCCTTTCTGATAATGACCCAAACATTATTCAACACATTTTGGCGAAAATTGCGTTGAAATCTGCCTGGTCGTTTTCAAAATAACCGCATCTTACAAAACCGCGATTTTCCGCGAAACTATATGGTATATCGATAAAGTGAAATATGCCCCACATTAAGAGTACATCGGTTAATCATCGGTTCAAATTTGAAGTTTCTTCGTCGAATAGTTTTTGAGAAAAAGAATCGCAAAGTAGACAATGTTGCCGGCACACTTAAAAATCGGGTACTCGTTTCAATTAACTTGCAATAAATGGAAAACCGCAGATCCGAAAAATTAACATATGATATACAGAAATGTTCACTGATTGCAATAAATTTCACCGCAATTTTTTTCATCGAGCGATTTCGAAGGTATCGAACTCTAAATTTTTTAGAGTCCGTGTAACCTTGTTACACGGACTTTAGTACTTTATGAAATTCAAAAAGATTTATGTTATAAAATATGCAATTGTTATGCAATATAATTTTATTTTTTGTATTTTTATCAGGTTTAGATCATTTATTTATTACAAATATATTGCAAAATAAAAGAAGAATTAATTCAAGAAAAAAATGTTCATAAAAAATTTTTTTAAAAGATACTTATAACATAGTAGTGTGTAAGAAAGAAAACTTACATAACAAACAAAAAAAATTATAATAAATTTATTTCCCTTCTAATTTCGCAGAACCTTGGTGATGGTAAAATTTTTGTGATCACTTGATCTACAACTATGGCGAAACCGACAGGCCCATATATAGTTTATATATAGTTTAAGTAGTGTTTACTTAAATTTTGAAATTTAAGTAAAATACTATTTTTGATAGATAAAGAAGCAAAACCCAATAAGGATAAAAAAATAAATTGGTATGGTACCACAATAAAATATTTTATTACATAATTCTTTGTAAATATCTAAAGTACCATGTTGCATTAAAATTTTATATATATGACAGAGCAATTATTTCACATTATAAAGTATTAATCAAATAATAAAAGGAAAAACAAAAAACTGAGAAATATTAAGTGCAATAATGGCATATTTTATCACACTTTCTCTTTAAATTGTAAATATCAGGAAGACTATTAAAGCTAGACACATATTATACTTACTATTAATTAAAGAGAATCTAATGGGCAATTCAACCAGCACACAATATACAAGATGCTCCATTCGTCCGCCGGAATACTAATAACTCAAAATGTGTATTGGTGAGACGGTAAACGGTATTTTGGTGATCATAAGTCCAAAAAATAAAAACCTGTCAGATATGTGCTTTTTAGCGCATTCGAAGCATTTTGAGCCATTTTAGAAATTTCTATCTTCATCGGTGGCAATGTTACACAAGACCTCTAAATAACATTATTCATATCTAGCAACTAGATTTAAGGAGCACAACACCCGAAAACCATCAACTTTATTAAAACACCTACAAGAATGCTAACATACATAACATAACATTGTTCCATAGTATGAATAAATCCACTAAAATGGACTACTTTGAGGGATTTAAAATAATTTAAAATATAAAAAATGGATCAAATATTATTAATGAAGTTACGGAATTTTCCGAAAATTACCCATTCCTGTCGTCATGTGAGATGCGCACAAGACATGAACCATCATAATAAAATAAAAATTAAATAAAATATATTAAAGAACCAGTTGGCATTTAACCTCCGTGAGCACATGTACCGTTATCACTTGTTACTGTACATTTTTGACTGTAAGTTTTACTTGTAAACAAATTTTAATTCAGAGACATTAGAAGCCCCGGTTCTTTATAAAATAATTCTTGGATTCGTTTTTTATTACTTGCAACTTTTTCTTGGTTTTCTTTGCCACGAGCTTGCCACTGCCGAATATTTAATTTGTATGCAAGGTGAAGTAAACATTCAAAGAAGCGGATCCACGTGAGTGGGGGTACAAAATCTGCTGCATCTAATTTACCTTTCAACCGAAGTTGCATTTGGGCTTCATAAGTAAGTTCTTCACCAGAAAAATCAGAGCGAAGCAATTCCGTTTTCTTCTTTTAGTTCGTTCAAAAAGTTGTTTATTTAATTTGAGATTCTACCGATAATTCATTATGATTTAGTATTCTTCGAATATATTCACAATTTTTTTTCACAATTTCGCATATTTTCAGAGAAATGTAATTTTGCTTATATCCTCTAAAAAAGTGAAATAACTTGGTAAATATCTTACAATTTCGACAAAACTTACTTGACACTTGAATCTATAATTGTGAATCACAAGATTGAAGAAATACATTAAAAAAGTTTAATGTTGTATTTTTATGGATTTTAGATGAAAGTAAATACCTAAATATTTTCTGTTATAAAGTTAAGCAGGGTGAAACCAGAGAATAGGAAGTATTTTAAGCGAAACATAGCAATAAGGCAAATATAAAATAAACTACTTCAATATAATTTAAACATATGTAACGAAATAAATAAATAATTAAAAAAACGATGAAATAAATTTGTTAGTTTATTTAAATTCGGTGCAACATGTTCCGAAATCTGAACATGTTTTTTTTTGTCCCAGGAATAATGTTTCTTGGGACAATACAGCATAAAAACGTTTTTTCGGTGTACTGGATATAACAGTATAAACAATTATTTTTTAAAACAGTTACAAATTTCATTAACAGTTTAAAAGTGATATAATAATCCAAAATTAAAATTAAGTCTATCTGGGACAATAATAATAACTATAAACAATTATCTTTTTAAAAAGTTATTTGTTATTGTCCCATATACACTTAATTTTAATTTTCCAAAATTGTTTATAGATTTTGTAAGTGTCCGAAAACACGTGCTTTTTACAATTGCCGCCGTTCTGAGAAATCTGATAGATTTCGACATGTGGCACCGAATTTAAATAAACTAACAAATTTATTTCATCGCTTTTTATTTAGTTATTTTGTTATTCGTCACGATGTCAGAATCAACCATTTTCAAGTTTAATCATATCTACCTATTTTTTATATTTATGGCTTTTTTCGTAAATTAATTAATTTAGGTTTAAGGCATATAAAAATATAATATTTTATCAAAAACTCAGTGCGTCAATGCAATTAAATTATTCGTTCTAGAAAATTATTAACTTTAGTACACTAACATCTCGTAAATAGTATTATATAAAATAAATTGTAATTTTGGCAAGAAACATTTTGACTATCTAAATGTCGTTAAATAAATTATTTTCTCAATTTAACATATGATAGAGTCAAGGATTATTACAAAAAACTAATTAACGAATTTTCGATTTGTATATGTTATACAATTCTATTTACTACCAGCAACAGATTAAATGATAAATTTTGGAAATATACAGAAAAATATAAAGGAAAATATTAATCAAAAAACACAATTTTTATCGATGTTTTGTTTACGTTATAACTATTTACTAAACAGTCAACTGACGACTAAAATATTTTAGCGGCGACAATAATTATAAAGAAGGTGTTTCAAGGCACCTTGATGCTTATTCAATCGAATACTAATAATTGCATTTTGAATCTTCATCCCTAATTTTTTGCAATTTTAACCGAGATTTTTAAAAAATTCGCCAGTGTGCATTGTTACGAAAAGTGGTTATATGTTAGTCCCCGTAACTTTGCTGGAGTTGATCTAGGGTGAATGCGAAATAAACTTTACTAATATTTTTGACTGTACTGGAAGCATACTTAATACCACCAAAAACGATAAGGTGGATTTTTAATAATTCCAACAAAATAGGGGTAGTTCGCCCCTCTTAACTCTCTGGTATATATGTGATACATCAAATGAAGGCTTATTAGAAATGAAGATGAGTTTTAATTTACCAAATTTCCATAGCACCGTTTTCGAAATATAAGCAAAAGTGCGGTTTTTCTAAATTTTCAACTCCCATAACTCGGTTCAGAGGCTTTTAGCGCACGTATAATAAAATACGTAAACCTTATTTTAGTCCATTCTATGACTGTACCAAGTTATATCAAAATCGGTGAATCACAGTTGTGACACTTCCCTTGTAAGTATCGATTAATGAACAAAATATGTCTGCTCATTGACTTAAATGTATTTATGAGATTATATATATCAGATAGATAGGTATACAGATGATACAGATTATATCAGAGAAGAGATGTATGATTGTTAAACAAATTGATTTATTTTTATTGCCTAATCAATATTCATATCGATTATCAAGCATGTTATCTTATCAAAAAAATGGAATATATTGTATTTTTTTATTTAATGTTGAAAAGTTAAAGTAATTATTTTCAATTCTTATAGTGAACTAGTGTCTTTGTATTTTATTTTGAACCGCCTACAATTTAATTTTATTTAATCGCAATGAAGTTTACATATGCAATACTCATTGGTAAGTGATAACTTCAAATAAGATGTCTATCTTTATCTAGAAAGATTATGAGTAATTTTTAGCAAACTACTGCTTGTTCAAAATTCCTTTTTAAAATTTTATCGTGATAAACATCCTTAATTTTCTATGTAGTTTTCATTAAAGCTTTTCATCGTTCTATACAATACCGTGATTACTTGAGCAGTGCGAAGATTCAGTAATTAACCGATGTGAAGATAGCACTAAAATGTAGCAGTGGAAATTTCCGAAGATACCCGAACCTCCATAGACGTCCGTCATACCGGCAACTGGGGGTTCACTTTTTTTCACACAAAAAGCATGAAACTAATACAGTAAGAGGCTAAAATACTATGATAGTTGCAATTAGACCAGATTAAAACATATTTAACGCGGGGCAAACCACCCCTTTCAACACTTAATGGGCTTTAGCACCCCTATTGGGTAGGAGGTCCAAAGCGAACTTTGTATACGCTTCTTAGACAACCCAACAAGTTTCCGTATAGAAACCTCATTTCGGATGGTTCCCGGGGGTAAACCACCCCGCAGTAGATTACTATTTGGTCTACTATACCCTTATTAGTTCGAAGATCGGAACCAAACTTTGTATACGCTTTTTAGACATCCCATCGAACAAGTTTCCGTATAGAAACCTCATTTCGGATGGGTCCGCAAGGGTGTACAACCCCGCAGTAGATTATTATTTGGTCTACGACCCTTATTAGTTCGAAGATACAAGAAGCTTGGATTTGTGGTATACAAGTTTTTTATACTGAATTATAGCCGACAGTAATATTACAAAACTTGACTATAATATGTTTTAAAATCGGTTTTTACATATTTACAGCACACAATCGGGAGAATACCCTGATTGCAAGTAACACTCGGGTTATTCTATATCTGTTATATTACAAAGCTTGTCATCTTTGTGTATAAGTTTTATTTTCGGTTTCTTAAAGTGGTATTTGTTTCGATTTTTTTATTGTTTGTTCAGTGAAGTTTATAGCTAAAATCATCACATCAAAATAATATTAAATATTTGTATAAATTTCTATCTGTGTGGGCATTAAAAAATAAGAATAATAAAGTTTTACTTAACAACTGGACAATTGTAACTGCCGAACATATCACACAACAGGATGGATACAGCCGAATCCATCGAAAAATATGGATGAATATAGAAGCGAAGTAAAACACAATTTCAATCGAATTTAAAAAATCGTTGCCTTTATTGCAATAGAGACGCAACTACTGCATCTTATAAATGAACAGTTTGTAAGAGATTAATTCATTAAAATTGTCTGAGTAGTCCAGTAACAAGTATTAGTGATGAAGTAGACTTAACAGGAATTTACGATTTATGCACAGTAAATCTTAAGTAAACAACAATCTTGCAGTCATTATTCAGATTTCAAACCACTTTGCCGAACCAAATTTAAAAATGATTTTTTTGATTGATGGAGTACAGGCGACCATAAAACATTAATTGTAAATTATAAAAATATATAATTAGTAAAATAATGTATAAGTGAGCTTGAAACAAAAAAAAATTAATTAGAACCTAAATAAAATATTAAATCTTTTATATGATTTTTAATGCTACAGTAACAATTTATTCAACAGATCGATTTTATTTGCTATATGTATATTACTTTTAGGTATAATGCTACCAATTGCCTTACATTTAAGCAATTTACACATTTTATTTAGGACAAGGGTGCTGCATTAATGTAATAAACGTGGTGATCCACCCCCGGGACCCATCCGAAGTGAGATTTCTACGCGGAAACTTGTTCGTTGGGATGCCTAAAAAGCATATAGAAAGTTTGGTTCGGATCTTCGAACTAATAAGGGTAGTAGACCAAATAATAATCTACTGCGGGGTGGTTTACCCCCGCGGACCCATCCGAAGTGAGATTTCTATACGTGAGCTTGTTCGTGTGGATGTTTAAAAAGCGTATACACAGTTTGGTTCGGATCTTCGAACTAATAAGGGTAGTAGACGAAATAATAATCTACTGCAGGGTGGTTTACCCCCGCGAACCCATCCGAAGTGTGGTTTCTATACGGAAACTTGATCGATGGGATGTCTAAACAGTGTATACAAAGTTTGGTTCGGATCTTCGAACTAATAAGGGTACAGTAGACCAAATAATAATCTACTGCGGGGTGGTTTACCCCCGCGGACCCATCCTAAGTGAGATTACTACACGGAAACTTGTTCGTTGGGATGTCTAAAAAGCATACACAAAGTTTGGTTCGGATCTTCGAACTAATAAGGGTAGTAGACCAAATAATAATCTACTGCGCGGTGGTTTACTCCCGCGAACCCATCCGAGGTGAGGTTTCTATACGGAAACTTGTTCGTTGGGATGTCTAAGAACTGTACTACAAAGTTCCTTTCGGATCTCCTACCCAATAAGGGTGCTAGAGCCCATTAAGTGCTGAAAGGGGTGGTTTACCCCGCGTTAAATATGTTTTAATCTGGTCTAATTGCAACTAACATAGTATATTAGCCTCTTACTATATTAGTTTCATGCTTTTTGTGTGAAAAAAAAATGAACCCCCAGTTGCCGGTATGTCGGACGTCTATGGACGTTTGAACAGTTTTGTCGCTTACGTCTTGTTAACTCCTTTGAAACTACTATGCATTTAGTTTTTGAAACGAAGTCAGACATATTCATGATTTCGGTAATTTCTTATGATAAATGTAAGTTGCGTGTTCAGGTCACCTTCTGAGTTGACGACTATAACATCACCACAGTGATATATTTTGCAGATTTTCTTTTGGCCAATCTCCTAGAAAAACTTAGAATGCATTAATAAATAAATAAAAGAACAAAATTAATGATGACATTGTTTTATTATTTAAAATCGGTGCGGCGCTGTGTCTTTTGATAAATGTTCTTTCAATCTGGTTTTCAAATTACGGCCAGTCTGACCGATGTAGAAAAAATCACAGTCTTTGCAGTTGATTCTGTACGCGCCGCTTAATTCGTCTTTAATGAACCTATGTTTATTATTTAAGATATATGCACTTATTCTATTGTTTGAGGTATATGCGGGGATGATGTTAAATTTATTGAGATTTTGTTTGAGCTTGTGTTGAAGGAACGAAAGGAACTACTAGGTATTATAGATATTATAGAATTTGCTTGTATAGTGTGGGAAGATAACTTTGTCAATATGAGAGGTATGAGTTTTGTATAAATCCTCTGTATGTCTGAGATGTTTCATTTATTGTTTAAACCCATCTTTATTATTATTCCCACTTTGTTAATGTAATCATTTTCTTATAAGGGGACGTTAAATATTCTATTAAACAAAAACCTAACGGATGCTTCTTTATGTTGTAAGCAGTTGTATGAGTGTTTTGGTATAATGGTGTCAGTAGTGGTTGGTGTTCAGTAGATTTTATATGACAGAGAATTATCAACATTATTTCTTTTGGTGGTTAAGTCTAGGAAATTCAGGCTATTGTCATGTTCGATTTCTGTCGTGAATTTTAAGTTTGATATATTATCAAAAATGTTGGAAAGAGCTAGTAACTTAGCGTTGTTACCCTTGATTATAAAGATGACGTGGATGATAATGTCATCTACGTATCGGCCATAGAACAATCATAGAATTCAGCGGCGTGTACAGAATCAACTGCAATGACTGTGATTCTTTCCATGTAGGTCAGACTGGCCGTAATTTGAAAACCAGATTGAAAGAACATTTATTAAAAGGAAATTTAGCAACATACAGCGTGGTCCGTAACTAATGGGACATAGAGCAACAGTGAATTCCTTGCATAAAATTATATAAATAATTATTATAAAATTATTGCGTTCATACATAAACACAATAACATAAATAACGATTTTCTTCTAAACGACCTCACAGACTTTAACAACAACAGATTTTTTCTTCAATACGTCAATCAAATTAAATTTTCTTAGATTTACTTTGGTTTAACTTGACCACTTCCACCCGTTTTATTCTAAACAACCCTGCGCACACGCGTTGCCCATATTTTTGAAAACCTATCCGGTTTGTTGAAATTTGTAGGTGGTGTGAGTCTCCCACTCGTTTAAGTTTCTTGCTTCGTTGTCGCCATTTCTGCATTTTATTTTGTTGTTTTATTGTATTTTTCATCATTTTGATGGTATTCATATACATGATTATATTTCTAATGTGTTAATTATATATTTGTACTTTTAGTCTTGTCGAAAATTGCTAGGCAATCGGAACAGCGTCGCATCGATTTTAAATAATAAAACAGTATTATTGTTAATTTTTTCTTTTATTTATTTATTAATTATATGACGATGAGCATTGAAAAAACTATCACAAAACTTAGAATGCATTTATTTTGTGGAATGCAGTTGAACACCAAACTAGGTTAAATTTTGAGATATGAAATGATAATAGAACAAATTAAAATTTTTCAACAATCAAAAAACAGAAAATCAAAGAATCATCATCTGAAAGATTTACATTAATTTCCTTTCTGGTTCTATCCCAGTGAAAAACATAGGAATAAATGTTATTTAAATTACTATTGTCCTCTTAAAATTAACAGTATTTTCCCTTAAATAGATCTGATACATCTCCAAAAATAGTTTATTGTAATAATGGGATCACATATCACTATTCATAATTCTAGAATATTCAAAATCAAAATCATGATTAAAGTTGACCATATTTTTAACTAAAGCACATTGAGTTTCTTAAAAGTGTGTCATCACTTTTATGAGAACTAATAGGTCTCTTAAGTCATTGACTAGTAATACCAATGTAACCCGGTTCAATCTTTACAGTACATTTAATGAATGACATCAGATTTATACAGTAATGGGTCAGAACTTTAGAAAAATAGTTTTAAATTTTTAACGAATGATATTCTAGAAGTCTTCATGTTTTCTTAAAGTCATTCTTTCAAAAATTTCTCTATCTTTAGGATTCAATATATATATATATATATATATATATATATATATATATATTGATAATATAGATACAATTATAAGGACGCTTACAGCTGTTACACTAATCACACTTGAAGTTATAACGTTTTCTTTTTCTTTACTCGGTAGTCCATCTATCCCGGTGTACTCGAGTTCTCGTCTGAAGTTTAAACAAATCTATTTTATATGATAAATTTTCCAGGAATTGTGGAGGCAAGTATCTAGGCAGAAGGCAAACACGACCCATCACCATTTTTTTACCGAAGACTGATTCTGTAGTTTCTAATGTTTTGATCCATTCTGTCAGCTCCCACCATATTTTTTGTTGTACTGACCAACAATATGAGATTGAAAAATATATCCTTTCTTTCTCGCTTGGTATTCATTTATTTGCTTATTAAATTGGGTTAACTTTGCCGCAGAAACTTACACTAAGAACAGTGTTCTTATGTTTGTAGTTTTATCCGTTTGGTACTCATATGTTCCCTGCGATTTCTTCTTTAAAATTTTGCTTGCAGCGTTAGTGCATTTCTCAGTCCTGTTAGAATTGATGATTTCAGTGCATCTATACCCTAAACTTTGAAGAGAATTCACCAGTTTCAAAAATGCAAAATATATATCACCGTAAATTTTAAACGACACGTGTGTTGAAAGTTTTGACATCAATGAGACAACAGTAGAATCCCCAACATGTAAATATTTAATTGGAGGTCTGTTCTCTTGCTTTTTCTGATATGGTTTAAATTGAAACAAGTATCCTAATAGATCGCACAAGCATCATATTTATGCCCATATCTAGTCGGTTTACGTTTCTTAAACTCTTTGGCTCCAAGTCAACCAAAATAAGAAACCATACTTTCGTCAATACTTACTTTCTCATTTAAGACTACAAGTTCTTTGAAATGTATGCATTACTGTCAGTTTTCCACAGCATACGCCATCAACCAACTTGAAGATGTCCTAAACCGAACAAAATGGCAATGAAGCATTTAATTTTGCCAGCATAAATGTCAGAACTATAGACACCGTGTTGCTGTGCATAAACTATAAACTTATCGTTCAAGAAAGTGCATATTTCTTCATCAAAGAAACTTTCACAAGATACAGCATCGCTAAAGTTATATGTACGAAATTGGTGAAACAAATTGCGCACCCAATCACTTCCAGCGTTCCGAGGTTGGAATATTTGATAGCAATGGTAAATTACCGGAATAACCGCATGCAAATTTGGCGAGATCATTTATAATAAACAATCAACACACAGTATATTAACAGTATATTTTAGTGCAAAAATAATCTGAATTTATTTGCAGTAAATTACAAACACTACAAAATGGCAACCTCTGTGAGATTTGCAAACATGTGCATTCTAACAGTACAGTGCACTTCCCAATAATGTATGAAACTATGACGGACAAGATGAGACCTGCAAAATGTAAAAAATCACGAAAATGCAGATATAGTGGTTTAAAACTGTTACAGTTCCAATACTGAAACATTGGGCAAAAATGAATTAAGATATCTATATTCAAAGTTGCTTAGTTTCGCTGCTACATGACTTCAAAGTTAGCAAAGAAAATTCTTTTATTCCTTAAAACTTGAAAATACGTTAATACAACAAAATCTTTCGTGCAAAGGAAAATACAACACCAATGGATTCTTATATTTTTGTTTGTTATAACTTGTAACTGCTATCACTATCATAATTTATTTCTTTAACATATTTTGTATTTTTGTAGTATATGTAGTCGAAAGAAGTCTGAATCGAAGACGCATATGTATTAGGAACATCTCATACGGCAATACTTTAAGAGCCCTTATTTGCCAGGCTGGCAATTTTTTTATTCTATTATTCAAAATAATCCTAGAACGAAAATACTTTCAGATATTAAAAAAAATACTTCCGATTCCTAAGAGTTAAAATAGTTCAAGTATTACACTGGAAATTAATTCATAAAATACCGTTACAAACCTGTTCCAGCTATTTAGGTAAATTGAGAAAGACAGCAACATGCTAATACAGTGTTGTTAAATACTCGGGTATTTATTTTCAAGAGAATATATTCTGGGTGTTTACCTGGAGGTATTTACCCAATATGGCTCTATTTATTTAGTGCTGGCTCTATTTTCAGTTGTGATTCAGTTTTAAATTGTTGTATGCTTGTGTCAAACTAAAACTAGAACTAACACTAGATCTAGAACTAGAAAGTTTCGGTTTAGCCGTGTGTCTTCAGAATGTTTTTAGTGCTAGATCTAGTTTGATCTAGCTTTCATTGGCTTTAGTGCTCAATTGTTGTTATTGGTTTACACTGTACCAAGTTTCACCGCTCTATCTTTAACAGTATTGAAAATATTTTGCAGAACAGTTAAAATTTCTTAACTTTGATGACCTATAACTTTGCCATTTATTGGTTTACACCAAAAATTGTTACACAAATCATCATAACTTAATCATCTTAACTTAACATCATAAACTACTTCTCCAAAGACTTGTGGTCTTTGAAAGGTTTGACATCAACAGACATTCTTTAAAGGGGATCCTGACTTGGATAAATACTTTAGTCACAAATATAATTTTTTTCCTCATCTTGACTGAGAATGTCATATTAGGGTAGTTTCAAATATATGAATATTCGAGATACTTCTCTTATTTTCATACCATTCTGAATTAAGTCAATAACATCTATTATAGGTGTTTTTTAATATCTATAGAATACTTTACTTTGTTGTTTTGATATTTTTCTGAAAATCGTCCACATCTTTATTAATGAGATTACGCAGTCGACTAGATTCGACAAGAAAGGGTAGTTTTCTTAAAGTTGTTTATTGTAGATTTTGAATACTTCTGATTTTCAGTAATTTTTACGTAGTTTTAGAAGTGGTCGACAACTAGAAAACGTTTCGTACACTACCACTCCAGTAGTTGTCCACTGTGGTCGACTAATGGAAGATTATATTAATTGTGTAGCCTATATTCAATCACCGAAAAATAAGAATGTGTAAAATAACTTTATTTAAAGAAATAATAGAACTGTTCTATCTAACGTTATGTCTATATCCAGATTAACCCAGATATGCCCATGACTGCCCTATATCACTTTGAAAATGTTTTTTATCATATATCTTACTTAAAAGGGCTTACTAAAATTACTATTATTATTAAATATCTTTATTCTATTGTTAAACATACTTTTAATGCTATATGTAAGACAATGGGCATATGTTATACTATACTATAAGAAATATTACTTAGTATGATATGTCACAAAACACACATGAACACCGACATTGCATTTATCACACCGAGTAGTGGTTTTTTGGTGATAATTTGCACATCTGGTTTGCTTTTCCTACAGGACTACTAAATGCTCTAACCGGTTATAGCGTACTTTCTATAAATCATTCTTCTGGGATGAGTTTTTTTTTGTTTTTTTTCTTTTTCTTTCCGTCACAGCAATTTGACATAAACTGATGTTCTGATCAGATTGTTCAACGTCTCCCATATTTTTATTATATAGATTGACTACATGTGGTTGATCAATAAAAATAAATATCTTTTCTTTTTGGGAGTATATTTTTATTGATTGTAGAGGATGTACTCCGCTTGCGTTTGAACCGATGTTGTTATCATTCTATTTGATAAATATGGTATCTTCACCGAGTACGGTTTTCTCTCATAGTTCCAGTTCCAAATATATTTTTCTCTGTTAAATTTTCTAATACAGCAATCGACGTGAAGAAATTGTCAAGAAACAAATTAAATTTCGCCGTTTTCCAGTGATTATTCCAAAAATTTCTTCATCAAAAATAAAGAGACAGTGGAGAAAGTTCAGACAAATCGTCTTCAAGATCCTCCGCATTGAAAGTTACATCACTCCTTGGCAGATTTTCTCGAACATAATCAAAAACTCTTTTTTTCTGTTTGATTGTTCTTTTAAATTTTTTTGAAGGCGTGCTTTGTTTTTCGGAACTACATTCGCTATCACTATCTAAATTATGTTTTGAAGTTAGTTCAACTTGACCTTGCATTTGCGAAGACGGTACGTTGTTGATATCAAGATTGTCCTCATCCCCCAAGTCTTCATCAGATAAATCGTTGCATGCGTTTGTGGGCATTAACAATGTTATTGTATCCACTTCAATATCATCATCTTATAGCATTGACAAAATCTCGTGCAAGGAAAATCCTCTGGAAAATTCAAAAAGAATAATAGCTACATATGTTCACAATGTCCTATATATAGGTCACCAATGTTTGAACTTAGAAAACAACATATAAATGTAAATTACATATAAAATCAAGTTATTATATATTATACATTCTTTCTATCAGCAATCAAGTAATAGTTGCGAATTTATTACTAAATAATTATATAAAAAATAACTTACCTTACAAATCTTATGCCGTATTCTGCCATCCTTAATAAATTGGTAATGTAAAAACTTTAAATTTCGAACAGTTTTACCACTCACAAAATAAGCACACTCTAGTGAACGCATCTGTTTGTAGACTAACTAATATGAGTAATTCTAACTGCACCTTTCTACTTATCAAAGGTTGTGGATAAATACCGGAATAAATACCCAATTTATAAAGACCTGTCCACTAGGTATTTACTTATCGCCTATTGCAGACACATTGTCTATGTTTTATACACGTAAATTTAAATCGTCATCTATCTTGTAATGGGTTAAATAATTTGACTTTATTTTCCTAATGTGTGGCCAAGAATTGTTTTAACGTATTTCAACCGTTCGCGATTTCATTTAATTAAGATATAATTAAATTTTATTATTTGTTTTTTCTTATCATTAACTACGTTGATCATATTTAGTAATGCCTATAGAAGAAACAATAACGACTGATCTCATCGCCGCATCCACTAATCTTATGGTTGTAGCTAAAATCAAAGCATCAACCTAATGGCATATGTTGCAAATTTTGTTGCAATTTGTGGGCCAATTTCCTATAAACCCGACAACTAAATCCGATAACCGAAATTATTTGACACACTTTGGTTAAACCACGTCGAAGAAGTCCAGTCATTTTTGAAGCAACCACATCCTCCTAAAGCACGATTTTCTATGAAACTGTATGGAATATCAAAAAAGTAGAATATACCCCTCATGAAGCACACATCATTACACCGCTTATTAAAACTTAAATTTGTTTGTCGGATAGTTTTTTAAAAAAGAACGTAAATCGGATACAAAGTCGATGAACTGTCAAAAATCCGGTACTTTTTCAGTTAACTTAATGTCGCAAGTTACATAAAACTATTCGATGAATGCAACGGTACTGCCTATCACCGGATATAGAATATAATTTTGTCGTAAAAATGTTTTATCAATTATTTTAACAATAAAATAATAATAAAAATAAAATTATTAATATAACTATTAATATTTTAGTGAGTGACACCAACTCCGAGATCGCTTCTCACAATAATGGACCGGCTTTAACAGTAGCTGTGACGAAGTATTTTCCTGAAGCCTTTGGCCCACTTTCTTGCACCACAGTTAAAGATAAGCAAGATGTAATTATAGCATCTTTAGAGTGTCTTTGTAAACATGATATAAGTCTTATTTTAACAATGGGGGGTACTCACTTACAAGCCAACGATATGGCAAGGCTATCACGAGCCGTTTTCGGAATCAAAGATAATTCTGTGATTATAAATTTACCTAACAATTTAAATAGTGCATTAGAATGTTTTGAATTTATGAAATATGTTGTACCACAGATGATTGAATCACTTCCCCATCATAATAGACAGCTCAAAACTGCCGATTCAGAAATTCAATCGGACGAAGCAGTAAGAATAAATGAAGAAAATTATGATAAAAGTTCTTTTATATTTTTACCGACAACGATGTTGCCGACAATATCTTCATACGGAAGTGTTAAATTTAATGTTGCTCTTGATATTGTTTGTTATTGTGCTTTAAAATATCTACCTGATGTCGAAGAAATTGGGATAGAAGATTCACTTAATCGAATTTTAGCTCCCGATGATATATTATGGAAACGTTTGGATTTAATAAATCGGACATCGAAAGTAGATGGATACGCTGTGATGGCTTCAGATGGCAAAAGTGAACGTTTATTAATAACTAGTTTGGATGTAGGTACATATATGTTCTTTAGTAGTATATTTCTGCTAGCAATACACTCCAAATGCGTTAGCGATCACCATTTGTTCTTCAACCTGGAGAAGCTGTATGGGTTAGTGTTGGAACCTGCCTGCCAAAAGGAGCCGATACTGTTGTACCCATGAATGACGTTACGGTTAAAATACTTAGCAATGAAATTATAATTATAGCTAATAAGGTTCCAAATTGTAGTGAACATATAAAGTTAAACAACTATTAGATTAGGCAAAGTAAGGATAAAGTCATCTTAATATGATGTGTTTTAGATCAGAACAAGTTGAATTTAGAGCTAGAAACCTCATTACTTCCACTCATATTCAAATATTAACAGCTTTGGGTTGTTTTAAAGTGAAGGTTTACAAGTACGTTATTGTCTTTTAAGTTACTTAATATATATATATATATATATATATATATATATTTTTAAACTGATGTTATAAAATTACAGGCGTGCACGTGTTGGAGTACTGTCAACAGGTGATGCATTGTATTTAAATATTGCTAAAAACGCAAGCGATACCGGTGTAATAAACAGCAATAATATTGGATTACTGAATTTTTTAAAAACTTTTGGATATACTGCAAACGATCTTGGAGTTGTTAACAACGAGTATAATTTCTTTTAAATATTGTTATCTAAATAGTATCGAAATATCATTGGCTTTTTAGTCCGAATTTGTTAAAACAAGCATTAAGAAAAGCGTTTATTCACCATGATGTAATAATAACAACAGGAGGCGTTTCCAGGGCTGAACATGAGATGATTAAAAATGTTTTATGTCTAGATTTTGGAGCAACTATTCAATTTGGTCAAATTGATATGGATCCGGGGTAAATCAATATGTTTATCAACTAATTCGATTGTAAACAAAAATTGGTTTAGATATTGGACATCTTTCGCTACTTGTTCTTTTAACGGTTCAACAAAATTTATATTTTCACTACCAGGAAGTTTTAATGCAATTTTGGTAACGAGTAGATTATTTATTATTCCAGCTTTACGCAGATATGAAAACGCATTAAACGACACTTATCGTCTATTTAAGGTTGAAACGGTAAGCTGTACTGAAATACAATTATTGTAAACAATGTTCGTTTCTAATTATGTATGTGTATGTTTAAAGAGCCAACGTAAAGAGCGACGTTTCTTGAGTGGTGACCAAACGAGTTTTATGAAAACGGCAATAGCTGTCAAAAATGATACTACGTCCACCGATAAATTTATTGCAAAATTTAGAGACGACATCAATTGTATTCTTTCTTATAGTAATGCCGCATTAATAATTATACCTGAAAACAAAGTTATTAGTAATAAGGTATCTGCCATTTTGGATGGTATTATGTTGTACAAGTAGATACTATTATTACAATTTAGTATAATTAAATAATATATTACATAGTATAATTAATTAATAGTATTAAAAAGTATGTAATATTTATATTCGCCGAGTTTTCTTCTCGTGATCGTGACCTATAATATCTATTGTAACTTTTAGCCCTTCTCAAATTTAGAGTAAATGTACATCCCTACTGAACCTTAAAATTCACGGTATGTATTCAGTTGTTTCTGACTCGTTGTAAAGACGACAAGTTTGATCCTCGGATTGTTCAATGTGTGAACGTGCTTAGAACCCCTTAGCTGAGGCATAATTCCAACAAGCAACGTGCGTAGTTTCTTCAATATGCATGTTCTTTTAATCGTAAAGCACTACACGTAACAGTTTTGACATTTTTGTCTGCCAACAAATGCCACTGTATACACCAAAATTTACGAATTTTCTATTATCTGAGTTTACGAACTAATATCTGGTAAGGAAACTGGATATTTTGCAGTCAGTTGTACGGCAAAACTAACATTCCACGGAAAAATCACGGGCCCGACAAAGATATGCATGATTGTTAAACAAATTGATTTATTTTTAATTCCTAATCCATATTCAAATCGATTATCAAGCATGTTATCTTATCAAAAAATTGTGATGAAAATTGAATATTGTTTTATTTAATGTTGAAAAGTCAAAGTAATTATTTGCAATTATTATAGTGAATTAGTGCCCTTTTGTTTTGCCCCGCCTACAATCTAATGTTATTTAAGCACAATGAAGTTTACGTATGCAATACTCATTGGTAAGTTACAAATTCAAATAGCGTGTCTATCTTTATTTAGAAGAATTATGAGTAATTTTTAACAGATTATTGCATGTTCGAAATTTACTTTCAAAGTTTTGTTATCAAGATAAGCATCTTAGATTTAAATACATATTAACAAAAATCATCTATATTATATATTAGTGTTCGTTGAAGTTTTCCATCGTTCTATGTTAATCATACATATGTATATATATACAATGTACTGATAGCTCATAACACCCACTAACATTCACATGAAATACAGCACCTATTATGTATTAAACTACAATTTTGAAACTTCGAAAATACAAAAATTAACATTTTACTAATTAATATATGCATGCAGCTATTTACTTATTACATTTATTTACGGCAGACGTTTCGCCATCTCACTTGGCATTTTCAGTGCGTTGTCGTAGTCTCCTGTTGGCAGACTGCCAACAGGATTCAGAAAATGTTACGAAATTGTTTTCGTCCTGAAATAAGCATTTTGGTGCTCTACTGGCATTTCTTGGAGGCTCCCGGTTGTAGCTTCCCGATGGACGCCAGCAAATGGTGCTGGTCGATTGAAGTCAACTTCCCTTGGTTTTCCACGTGGTAATTTCTGGATTCTGTAGTCAATATCAATGATTCGGTCCATAATGATGTATGGACCTTTCCATGAGTTTTAAAGGTTCGACGAATACCCACGTCATCTTTGCGGATTTTATAGCTAAACTTGGTCTCCAAACTGAAATTCTCCTTCCGTTAAAGTCATGAGTCTGCTTCATTCTATCGCTATCGGTTTGGATGTGTACCCGTACCCGTTAATGGATATTATTTATTAGTTGTCACATGGCAAATAATGCGTTATTTTCTATTGCAGTCGCTCTGGATAGGTATATGTTAGTGAGGCAGGATAGAGATACTTGCGGGGGTGGCGTGGGTGGCATCTCCAAAAGCCTTAAATCTTCACGGCTAATTGCTGAGCGAAACCGTGATGTGGAGATGATATGGATTAAATTACATCTTCCAAAAAAATGCGTGAATGTTGGTGTTGTGTAGACCCTCTGAATCAAACGTGAACATATTGTTGAAGTTTTGGATTCGTGTATATCTCAGTTTTTGCTAATATGTGATAATTTTATGATTGTAGGTGACGCCCCGTTTTCCACGTTGTTTATACGGTTTGGTTCAGAATGTGAACTCACCTACTATGATAACTGTCACTAGTTCTACACTCATTGATCAGTTTGCATCTAAAATGGAGACAAGAGCAAATTTTCGCAATCGACAGCATTGTAGTGTAGTAATAATAATGTGATAGATATATACACAATTTAAATTAAATACTACCACAGCCGTTTGTGAATGTTACTACAAAAATTGTCATCGACTATTTATAGTACTTTTGTTGTAGACAGTATACTGTACATAGTAGTAAATACTACAATCGTATTGAGTACATACCAGTGAGCGGAGTAATATTAATTAATACAGTTGTATTACTTTATACAACAAAAAAAGTACTTGTTGTAGTACATCCCTAGCAACCTGTTTTTGTCCGGGTTTCTCATGCGCTAGTTTCCTTCTAAACCTTACGGATATTATTGTGCACTCCTCTGATGCTGGCCTTGTTACGGCCTTGGTGACTCTTGATTACTCCATTTGACACTGTCAGTCATCAAATGTTGCTTGCTGCTCTTAGGTTTATGGGTTTAGGCCGTGAATCCCTTGATTTATTTCGACATTATTTGGAAGGCAGAGCCATGAGGATGCGTGTTCGAAACACTACTTCTCGTGAATTTTGCGCCCTTAAAGGTTTGCTGTAAGATAGTATTTGTTGTCTTATCTTATTCATCCTAGATACTGGTGCTTTCTCGTTATACGTCCGTTACTGTAAATTACAAACTTATGCGGATGATACAAAGCTATATTTGAGCTTAAGGGCACGGTTTATTGATTAATGGTACAAAATCATCAGCTATTATATTTGGTAGATGTAAAGACCTTGGAGTAGTCTTTAGTGGTCTCAGGAAACTACTACGGAGACTACAGGTGTAGTCTTAGTGGTCCTGCCAAAGCGTTATTGAGCGTTCGTGTAGGCGGCTATGAACTGCGAGTGGTTGATACAGTGAAACTCTTGGGGGTATGGTTGGATTTGGATGTGCGTTTTAATACACATATCAATCACTTAATTAGAATTCCTTATGCCATGCCTGTATCTTTATACGCCAACCGTCATATTTTAAGCACGCAAAGTAGGACCTTGCATACTGATACTATGATACTTTCTCGCTTTAATCACTATAACTCTGTTTATGGACCTCATCTGCGTGCAGATGCTGCAGCACGAGTCCAACGAGTCCAGGGGGTGTGTCTCCGTTTGATATTTGGTATACGTCGAAATGAAAGGATTTCCTACAAGTTTCCTGAGATACGGTGGCTGAGTATGAAAGCAAGGAGAATTTTTCATGAGCGTGTATTATTTTTCAAAACTACTGTTTTCAAAACTCCAGCTTACCTGTACCATAAAATTCTATTAAGAGCAGAGGTTCATAATATAAACGTCCGCAGGAAGAACTGCTTGTCTGTCCTGCATCATAACACCCAACTGTTTAAAAGGCCGTTTTATTACAGAATTGCCGACTTTTGGAATTCTCTGTCGGAGGCTTTGCATTCTCATCGATCAGTGTTTGCCTTCAACGTTTTGTTTTTGTTCTATTTTGTTTTGTTATGTTTTGTGTATTTACTCGATTTATATGTTGCTTTCCATTGTCATATCTCTTTCATTTTTTTCTAATTATAGTATTTCCGGGCGATTGCGAAAATCAGAGTTGTTTATCCAAACCTCATCTGACAATCGTCTGAGTTCGCTTGTATTAATTTATTAATTTTTCATTTGCGCTTTACTGGCAAACATCAGTTATCAAGTCAATAAACGAATTATTATAATTATTATAATTTTCTTGCCTTGCGGGCATACAAACATCAAGTCTCAGAGTAGACGTAACTCGCGATCAGTAACGATACTAGCCGGCATCTGTCCCGTTGTTCCATGTACTGCAAATCTATAGGCCAGCAAAAATAAATAGAGATGCTTATAGAGGGCTAGATACCATTTGAGCCGCTCTTCCATTGTGTCAGACTGTGGATGAGTTACTATCGTTGTTGTCTTCTGGGTATTAAATATTCCACAGACATTGCATAACAGTACCGACTTAAAATTGGGTCCTTGGTCGGAACGCAGCTCTAAAGATACGCCAAATTTGCAAATCCAATCCTTAACGAAGATATCTGCTATCGTTGTGGTTCCCAGTTTGGCAAGGCATAAGCTTCCAACCCAACCTATTTACTATCTAGTCTATTTACTAGCCTATCACCAAAACGATGTATTTATTGCATTCGTCAAGCTAATGGAATGGACCAGCGACATCAATGGCAATTCCCTGTACGAGCTCACATTATTAAGTAGTCGTATTGGTGCGTTTTCGTATCTTTGCGGCCAGTTACTTGCAGCGCATGTCACGCACTTACTACAGTAATCTTTCACGTGATCTTTGCAATTTGCACAGTAAAATCGCTCCTTAGCTTGTTAAGAGTCTTAGTGACCCTTACAAAGAGACCTCCGGTGACTCCATTACGAATTTTCTCAGGAATTTCGAAACTCTGCAACAAGGTATGATAATTTGATCATTTACGTCGCCACCATCTTAGTTTTCAAGTCGCCAGTGCAAAAGTTCGTCAATCAGCACTAAAGAATTCCATTGTGCCCGATATGTCTTCAAGTCATATCGGGCAAAATGATCCCCAAGTTCCAGTCTTGCCATTTCCAGTCGATAATCAATTCTCAGATCTGGCCGCTACCTTGGTCAGTCTTTACGTCTCAGTGTTCCATTGGTCATTTACTACAGTTGTTCTGTAGATTTGAACAATTTTCATTGTCAATCCATCTCGCAACCTGAACCTCGGGATTTTTGAATCAAAGGAGCCATGTCAACGCAGCGTGATCTGTCGTTAATAATAATTTCCGACCGTAGTGATATTTGTAGAGATGCTCTATAACCTTTACAACTGCCAAAAGTTTCCGTTTTTACTCCGTAGTTGCGTCAAGGTTTCGATACAGTCTTATTAAAATATTCCGCATACTAACTACCGTGAGTCATGTTTCCCGTTCATCGTGCCGAAAGTTATCATGGGTCATACACGATGCAAGCTCTAACTCCGTGGAATCACTTACCCATTGAGTTGCGTGAAACCCGCAGTTTTTCCGTATTTAGAGCTTCGCTTAGAGGTCGCCTGTTGTCTTAACAGTTATCTCAGACTGTTTCCTGATACAATCTGCTTCTTCTCTTTTCGTTTTCACCTGATAGTTTTATTTCTTCCTCTCCAATCATTTTCCGCTTAATTTGAGTCTTTCCTTCTTGTTCTCTCGTATTCTTTTTCTATTACTTGACATATAAACTTATTTATATATATATATATACATTTTTTTCTCTCTTATTGTATATATTGGTTGCAATTGAATAAAACATCCATTGCTGTTAGAGAAAGCAATAACAGGTGGAACAACGACCCATAATTTTATTAGTACTAAGTTCTTCTCTAAAAGAGGGTCTGGGATGTTGTTCTGCTGAGTTGGTTTATGACCAATCTCATCAATTTCTTAGTCAATCTCTTAGCTTACCTGGAGAATTCTTTATTGATTCACATGCTTCTCTAGAAACTAAACCACTTCTTGTGAGTTTTCGAGACACATTTTCTAACCTTAAACCAATTTCTGCGTCACATCATTCCAAAAAAATCTTTTATTGATAAAGATCACCGTACTTCTAATTTTGTTTTTATAAAAACTGAGAGGGGACTATCTATAGCGGTTTAGATCAACACCTACATAGAAATTTTATGATCAAGTTACACTTATCGTCAAGGCTTCAATAAATTTATATATTTTTTGTATTATATCATTTGATATCGTATATTTTAATATATCACATTACAATATATGGGAAACCTCCACAACTTTAATTTATTTGTCTCGATAAAAGTTTTAGAAGTTATCGTTTGAGTTTAAGCGTTTGTTAATTTTTATTTTACTATGATCTCAGTTTGTATTGATTTTCTTTTCTATATTGTTTTCTTTTGTTTTTATGTATTGATTTATTGATTTAGTTTTATGGATACTTGATTGGGGGTTTTCCCTGCTAGTATCCCGAATATAAATTGAGATTTAATTTTGTTAAAAAATGTTTTTATGAAATAATGATAAAACTAAAATATTATTTTAACTGTTAATATTTTAGTGAGTGATACAAATTGCCATGTGGCTTCTGATAGGAATGGACCAGCTTTAACAGCAGCTGTGACGAACAATTTTCCTGAAGCCTTTGGCCCACTTTCTTGTACCACAGTTGCAGACAAGATAGATGTAATTACAGCATCTTTAGAGTGCCTATGTAAACATGATATAAGTCTTATTTTAACAATGGGGGGTACTCACTTGCAAGCCAATGATATGGCAATGCTATCACGGGCCGTTTTCGGAATTAAAGATAATTCTGTGATTATAAATTTACCTAACAATTTAAATAGTGCATTGGAATGCTTTAAATTTATGAAATTTGTTGTACCACAGCTAATTGAATCACTTGCCCATCAAAATAGACATCTTAAAACTCCCAATTCAGAAATAAAATCAGACGAAGCCTCAAAAATTAATGAAGAAAATTGTGACCCAAGTTGTTTTCAACTTTTACCGACAACGAGGATAAGTAAATTTTCTTCCTACGAAAGTATTGAATTTAATGACGCTTTTAATATTGTTCGTAATTATACTTTAAAATATCTACCTGATGTCGAAGAAATTGGGATAGAAGATTCTCTTAATCGAATTTTAGCTCCCGATGATATATTATACAAACGGTTGGATTTAATAATTCGGACATCAAAAACGGATGGTTACGCTGTGATAGCTTCAGATGGGAAAAGTGAACGGTCATTAATAACAAGTTTTGCTGACCACGGTGATGTAAGTATACATTCTGGAGTGGTAAATTTGAGTTAGTAACTCACTTCTATTGCTTCAGCTATCATCATTTGTTCTTCAACCTGGACAAGCTGTACGAATTAGTTGTGGAAACTGCTTACCAAAGGGAGCTGACACTGTTGTACCCATGGACGGTGTTATGGTTAAAACACTTAAAAATGAAATTAAAATTATGACTAATAAAGTTCCCCACTGTGGAAAATATATAAGGTTAGACAATAAGATTAGACAAATTAGGATAGCTTCATCATAATATGGTATGTTTTAGATTAGAACAAATTGAATTTACAGCTAGAAACATCATTACTTGTACTCATATTGGTATATTAACAAGTTTGGGTCATTTAAAAGTAAAAGTTTACAAGTAAGTTACTATCTTTTAGATTACTTATTATAAATATACAGTTTTAAATAACATTATAAAATCTCAGGCGTGCTACTATTGCAGTATTATCAACAGGTGATGCATTGTATTTAAATATTGCTAAAGACGCAAATTGTGCCGGTGTCATAAACAGCAATAATTTAGGATTACTGAATTTTTTGAAAACTTTTGGGTACGCTGCAAATGATCTCGGAGTTGTTAACAACGAGTAAAATTTTTTGAAATATTGTTTCTAAACAGTACAGAAATATCTTGCCTTTTTAGCCCGAATTCATTAAAACAAGCCCTAACAAATGCTTTTCTTCACCATGACGTAATAATTACAACAGGTGGCGTTTCCGAGGTTGAAGATGAGATAGTAAAGAAAGTTTTGAGTATAGATTTTGGAGCAACTATTCAATTTGGCCGAGTTGATATAAACCCAGGGTAAATCAACTACGTGTAAACTAATTCGATTGTAAACAAAAATTGTTTTAGATATTGGACCTCTTTCGCTACCTGTTCTTTTAACGGTTCAACAAAGTTTATATTTTCCCTACCAGGAAGTGTTGATGCGGTTTTGGTAACGAGTCGATTGTTTGTTATTCCAGCTTTACGCAGATATGAGAACGCAATAGATGACACGTACCGTACATTTAAAGTAGAAATGGTAAGCAGTATTGATTTACAATTATTTTAAACAATGTTAGTTTATAATTATGTATCTGTATGTTTAAAGAGCCAACGTAATGAGCGACGTTTCTTGAGTGGTGAACGAATGAGTTTTATGAAAGCGGCAATAACTATGAAAAATGATAAATTTATTGCAAGATTTAAAGACAATATCAATTGTAGTCTTTCTTATAGTAAGGCCGCATTAATAATAATTCCAGAAAACAAAGTTATTAGTAATAAGGTAACCGCTATTTTAGATGGTATTATGTTATACAAGTAAATATTATTATTATCTTTAGTTAATATTATTAATTATTAGTATTAAAGAGTATGTAATATTTAGCTCTGCCCAGTTTTTTAAATATTACCAAGATTTCATCTTCCTTGACTACCTTGTTAGAAGTAAGAATGTTGACAAAGATTACTCCTCAAAAAGGTACTATAGATCAGTGTTTTTCCTTAACCGAAGATATTTGGGATGTTATTTAATTTACAAAATATATCAACTAAATATGCTAATTTAAGCAGTCAAAAAAATCAGATAGACAACCAAATAAATGAAATGTATGTTCAGTAACAAATGCTTGAACTTCAGATTTTAACTTAAACAAGGGAACCATTTGTTACGGGAAAGCCATCTAACTTCCATTGTATTTTTTATGTTTTTCTAATAGTTCGCACGCTGATATAGTTTTTAAGTTTTGTTCTTCATTAAATTTTATTAATTGCATAGCAGTTTGTTTCTAATTATTATTACTTATTGCTAGCTTTTTTTGTTGTATTAATTAATAATTTTAATTATGTGTGTTTTATTATTAGTTAATTAATTATTAATTTTGGAGCAATGTTGAAACGCTTATGCGTAGAGCATTGAAATGCGAGATTGGTGATGGCCCACCTTAGTGAGCTTAGTGATTATTTATTGCAATCAAATTGTGATATGCTTGGTATTTCGGAAACTTGGTTGAACAAAAGTATGTCTGACTAAATGTTGCATGTCAGAAATTATAATATTTTCAGTGTGGATAAACAATCTAGTGGTGGTGGAGTAGGGTTTTTGGAAGAGATTGTTATAATTGTAATCTAATTGGTATTCAGGTTACGCTGGAAATTGAGCAACTCTGGATTAAATTGGTGGTATCAGGAATTCACATAGCTTTTGGTATTTTACAGACCTCCTAATTATGATCTGATATAATTTATAGAAGAGCTCGAAAAGTTGCTTTTCTCATGCATCTTTTAGTTGTTGAGATGGTAGGGGTCGGTTTATATCTATTTATGACAAGGTTAATTATTTTATTAAGGTGATGATTACCTTGGTTGATGTCCATGCAGCCCTGGTTATTAGAACTTATAAATGGGACTACCACTAACGTTCATAGGGCAAGAGGGCTCATAATTGACATATGAATAGGTATCGGTAATATTTCCTTTTAAATGAATTGACCGGTGAACACTCGACACATGTATTAAGTAAATTGTTACATACCTTAGTAATTTGATAAAAAAAAAGAATTTCTTAAAAAATTCAAAAGAATGATTTGGAGGCGTTCCTTTAAATCCTATGTTTACCGTGTGCACATCAGTTCTAAAAGTTATTTTGTTATGCAGATAAGATAGCTTATGAGTCAAAACTATTATGTAATACAGACAAGCGGAGTGGGATAATCTCCGATTCTCCCTATTTAGCCTCACCGCATCAACCAACTTATGGCTGACATGCTCTCGCCGTCTAATGCCATAAAATAGTCTAAGACAGGAGTTCTGCACCTTCAGTATCCTCTGTTTCAACTCTAGAGTTAAAAAAGGGGAATACAAAATATCCCCATAGTTAAAGTTCGGTAATATAAGAGATTTGCAGAGCAATTTTTTCATTTTTATGTTACGATAAGCCCTAGTATAAATCATATTTAATCGAGTATATGACCGCTGAATACAAGTTGATATGTGATCTACAAAAGATAAATCTTCATCAATTAATATACCGATGTTTTTAGCCGATATCCCAAAAAGGCGACATCGCTCCATCTGCCTTTATGTGATTTCTTTATTTAACCTTATCCCATATATTTTTGGAGCAGAATAAAAGCAGTTATATTTTAGCTATATTGAAATCCAGACCATGTCGGCGAGACACAACAACCGAGTCCGCACCGAGTCCAACTGTTATATTATGAATATAATCCTTATAAAATTAAAAATAACGAAGTTTTCACAAAATTTTTCGAAACTACAACTCATACTTTCGATTCAATTTTTTTGACGTATAACTTATTATAACTTATTTTTAATTACCTGTCGTTTGGTAGAATGTTTATGTGATACAGAAAAGTTTTTTGCGATTTTAAACTATTTCGTGTGAAACATTTTCTTGCGACGAATTTATCTCATTTCGACATATTATATCAGTGTGTAGGTAGTATTCGTCATGGCTGAGGTAAGTTGGATATGTGTACTATAATTTTAGACATTAATTTTAATTTTCATAGACTATAAGTTTGATTTGTTTGAACTCCGGTTTTTGAAAGGAGAAAGGAGATGATTTAGTAAATACACTAAGGGAATGGGGATTTATTCAAAAGGAAGGTCCATGAGTGTATAAATGGGTGTACAAAGGACACGTTTCCATACGGAAACAAAAAAGGAAGATGTGCGGTAAGCAAATATCGTTTCAAACGGGCACATTCTTTACACATCTAGATTTGATGTTTAGCAAATTTTAGGATTCGTGTATCTTTGGGTGGATAAGGCAAACCTTATAATTATAACAAAGGTTACGGAGATGGCCTGATTGATAAGTACTTGTTGCACCCAGAAAAGATTGATGGTCCGGATACTATCGTCGAGATAGATGAAAATCAGTTTGGAAGAAGGAAATATCATCGAGGACACCGAGTGGACGGTCAGTGGGTGTATGACGGTTTTGAAAGAGAGACTAGTGAATTTTTATGGAAGTAGTAAAGAACAGAAATGCATATACCCTGGTACCAATAATTGAAAAATGGATTCTTCTTGGTATAACCTTTAATTTCGATTTTTAGAAAGCTTACGACTGCTTGCAATGATGTATGGATATGCATGGATATGTACATTTGAAAGTAAATCATTCAATTAACTATAAAGATCCTCAAACTGGCGCGCACACCAACACCATTGAATCTATACGGAGACATGCAAAGAGCAGTAGGTCAACGTCCGGCAGTCGGCTGGTCCGTTCAGCCAGAAAACTTGATAGGACAATGGATTTTTTTAGGATAGCTGCGATGATGTATAATTTAACGAAGCCTGCTCAACAACAGGATGTGGATGGAATCGTAAATATATATTATTCATTCGATGACGTTAACGATTCTTAATTTTGGTGATATGTTTTTTTTAATGTGATGCAGTATGGCAGAGGGTCTTTATTTGTATAGTTTGTTGAAAAAAGCCTTAACATTCAGCTCTGCGTGTTCCACAAAATTGTTTGTGTGGATCTGAATGTTAATAATATGAGTTATTTTGATCATTAAGCAATTCATCCATATCAGTAATCTAATTCAGGTAATACAGCCACAGGATTTAGGTTGATATAGATGAGGGTTGAGTTGAAATGAAAGCTTTTAGTAATAACTAGCTATTTATTAGTAGCTGTGTTTTGATCGTATTTCAGATAATTCTTTTATCGATCATCCTTATTGTGATGAATGTACAGATTTTCCTTTATAACTTTTGGAGCAGCAAGTTTAAACTGATTATGAGGATTTTGCCCAATATTCGAATAAGTAATCAAAAAATTGCATTTGTTAGTCATACAAGATCGCATAAGTGTTCAACCATAATAAAGATTTTTAAAACTTTGCATAGATATATAAAAGAACTCTTTATATTGTAATGTAATTTGGCAGGGAGTGAGTTTCAGTTGTATGGTTCGTTGAAAAAAACATAAACATTCAGATCTACACAGGTAGTTTTGTGGAATGCAAGTAGAATTTAATGAAATATAATGTGGATTGACAGCGGGTGGATTGGGTGGGTTTTATTTGTATTGTTACTTGGATAAACCTGTACATTCTGATCCTCACCATTCTTACAACCAAATAGATGGCAAATAAAAACGTTTCAGTCATTGTTGGTTTTAGTTTCGATTGAGACACATTCTATTAACTACATAGTCTACCAAATAAAATTCTATCAAATAACATATAACCAGTTCAACAAAATATTAAAATCATGTTTGTTTTCATAAAAAATAACGTCATTTCCGGTTACTTTCTAAAAGTTCTATTTCAAATTTGGATGATTTGTAAATTTTTAAATTTGTCATTATTAAACATTCGGCACGGTTTATTAATCAATTTTGAATTTCAAGTACATTGTGTTACATGCATATGTTAATATATTACAAAAAATTTAGTCTAAAACTTCATTTAGTGGTTTAGAAATAGTAGATCGTCGTTTAAATGGCTGCTTCACATCTGCAACGGGTAATCCAGGTTTACCATTTCGATTTTCATACATGAATTGCCAAAACGACATACAATTAGAACTATAAAGCGGATATTTTTGGTATAGCTATAAAAAGAGGCGAAATAATAATAATTCGATTAGTACATGTAAATAATACCTCGGGTGCATCCCCATAATATTGATCATTTGGTTTAAATCCATCAATATAATAACTAACATCGTAAGTTGTACAATATTTTTCGACCGGCGGCGGTTCGGCTTTTTCTTCCAAAAGTTGGTTTGTTATATCATTAGTTAATTGACGTACGAGGTTTGCTCTTCGTTTACCCATTTTAGTTCGAAGATCCGGTTTTTGAGGCCACGGATATGTAATCTTCATAGTAGAACATATATCCGATGGCGATAAATGCGAACCATCTCGTATTAGAAAGCTTCCTGAACCTTTTTGTTTAGATTGCGGAGAAGTTTGTTCAGATTCTGTACTATCACATTCTTCTTCATCTTCCTTAGGCAATTTCACAGCACATGCATGAATTGTTCCATCCATTTCCAATATTTAATTAAAATTTTATTAGGATTTTATGTTTTTAAATTAGCTTTGGCAGTAAATGTATCTAAATTGACGTAAATAGTGGGAATGGTGGGAATCTAAAAGTTTTATGGTTGCTAAGAAAATATCGATTTTATTTTTCCTGCATTATTATTATTTTTGCGAAATTTATATTACAATCACAACAAATGTGAATAAATATACGAAAATATACAGGGTATTTTGATTTTTAAGTATTTTTAGTTATTACTGTAAATATGTTTTAGCAAAAGTTCCATAATAACAGAGATATGTTCTTTGCCATAATCATCTTATTGTCGTATTGGTACAAGTTTCTTATGTTAGTATTGCAATCTGTATTACTTTTTTATTTTTAAGAACATTAACCAGAACAGTTTTACATTTTTTCATGGAAACCATTTTACATTAATTATTCAAAGTCATTTCCGTGTTGTTGAATACAAGGAGTTGCTCGACGTATAAGTGAATTAGCATAATTTTTAGGCCTTGATTTGTCTTTTCGGTTACAAAAACAATCTAAATCAATACAAGTACGTAGGCTTTTTACCTAACCTTACTAACACATTGGCAGTTCGGCTAGGTTTTAATAGATGTAGACATGCTTCAAAGTAATATCCTTGTCTATAATTTACAGATATACGGTGTGTTAACAAATTATCGTAAGCGAAATCTAGGCAACCAATATCACAGTATTGGTATTGCAATACGACGAATATTCCTTATATTCGTTATTTGAAATAATTATTTCGAAAAATGCTATTATAAGTTGACTTTTGTATAGCAATTAACAACTGTAAAAACGTGTTTCCTATGTTTAAAAGCGTCATAATCAACGTCGAAATCTGGGAAACGTTGGTTGAATTGCTGTATACAGCTTTGTAAGGAATAAACACAACTATCGTCCGCATTCTGCGTACCGCTTCGATAATGTGCTATTAAAATAAAGTCATCATGTTCCGCTGTGAACGTCATAAGGAAAGAAATAAAAATCTGAAAAAAATTCTCATTGAACGTTTTGGTTATTTTAATTTGTTTATTGACTTACCGCTTAAATCAATCGCTAGAAACAACAGCAACGATAGCTCTAAGAAGAACTGTTTGGAGAAATACAAAGGCAGCAAAAAATGGTTAAAGAATAAAGAAAATCCGGAAACACACAAAGCATACGACAATCGTGACAATAATAACCTAATAACGTTCGATCTGATGTCAACATCTGGTTCAAATCTGGTTACTAATTTAAAAATATCGCCATTACCACTACACTATGAGATAGATAACCAACAATACAACGGGACGTAGGTTACGATAATTATTTAACACAGTGTACATAGTTATTCAACCAAAGTTACTTTGTGTTCATAATACCTAGATGGCAGAATACCTTATACGTGCCTAAAGTCCCTAGATTACTAAAGTACCGCGGCTCATGAAGGTATGTATTTAAACTATTAGTACTAATGCATGCCACTGTCTGTCAGCATATGTCATTGATAAAACCTTGATGCACCTTGGAACTTGAAACCTCAACTCTTGAAACCACCATGTAGAGTTTTATATTAACTGATGTACAGGTAGCACTCGACTTACGACGGGATTACGTTTCAAAGGTTTCATTGTAAGTCGGTAATTTATTTTAATCATTAATTTTAAAGAAAGGAAATGATGTAAATGTTATGAAGTTGTTTAACATATCTAAATATCAATGAAATACTTAAAAGAATCTTTAAAAACATAATTCCATGAGGGTTCCTATTTAAGTATGTCAACTTAGGAATAGTATCTCAATTTTGAGATATTTGTACATTTCAGTTTTATGGAAGCACTAAAGAGTCTCAAAATTAAGAAAAAATTAAAATATCCGGAACGATTTTTCTACCGTCTCACAATGGGGCCAAGCAAAGAAAAATTAGGAAAAATCTAACTTGATTTCTTTCACGCAAGTGGGTGTTAATAGGATTAATAATAATACAATATCACATATTAAAATTTAGCTAACTATGGTATTGATCGCAAAAGATCTTGCTATACTTGAAATATGTAATTTATAGTGTAATCTAACAGTCAAGGATATATTCCAAGAAGGAAGGCCATAATGAACCATAATTTGAATTATATCAAAATTTCCTGAACTAAAACAACGAATAAGTTTCATGTATAAGACTTCTCCATGAATTTTAATTTTAGAGTTTTGGTTAATTGTTCTAATAACTCCTAAATTAAGACTTTTTTGAATTTTTGACCATTCTCCTGAGAGATCTAGGTTGTTCGATTATGGATTAGCGTATATGTTCCATTACATTTAAGTACCTCTCTATCTATTGTAGTCTTTGAGTTGTGTTTGATGAAGTTCAAAAGTTTACCTTTATATGCTGATAGTTACAAAATTGAAATTATAGTAATCAAGTAAAGAACTAACCTTTAGGGCCATTTTCTTTGCAAAATACCTTCACAAATTACTTGTAGCACAAAGAGATACTATACAAATGTGTTTAAAAGCACTATATAATTTTCACTGCAATTTGTAAGTCAAGTTTATAAATATTATATCTTCAGGATTAACAGCCATCCATTTTGTATTTTTATTGAAGGATAGGATACTAGGGATTTGTGCATACATGTTATTATAGAAATTTGGCCACAACCATAAACAATATAAATATATTTAAAAGCACTATATAATTTTCACTGCAATTTGTTAGTCAAGCTTATAAATGTTATACCCGGAGGATTAACAGCCATTCCTTTTCTATTTCTATTAAAGGATAGGATTATAAGAATATGTGCATACATGTTATTATAGAAATTTGGTTATAATTATAAACTATGTATTAACACTTTTTTCCAATTTTTCACTGTTGGTCTCACTGTGCGCCTGTTGATTTACAATTAGTCTTCTGGAAGTATTTCAAGCGTTCCAGAGGCAATATGAAGTCTTCCATAAATAGTATCAAGTCTTCTGGAAGCAATATCAAGTCTTCCAAAAATAGTATCAAATCTTCTGCTAGTATTTAAAATCTTTTGGAAGCAATTTAAATTTTCTAGAAGTAGTATGAAGTCTTCTGGAAGCATCTCAATTCCTCCAACAGTAACATGAAGCCTTCTGGACGCATTATAAGTCATCTGGAAGCACTTCAAGCCTTCTAGATACAATATCAAGTTATCTGGAAGCATTGCAGGTCTTCTGGAAGCATTGTAAGTAGTCTAGAAACATTTCAAGTCTTCTAGAAGCAATATCAAGTTTTCTAGAAACAGTGTCAAATCATCTAGAGCCAGTATTCGGTCTTCTGGTAGCAAATCAAATCTCCTAACGGATGCCAGCAGAATTTCCGCATCCTTACGGTTAACAAATGCTCGTATCCTAATGGTTGTGGCGTCGCTACCAGTGAATTGCGGTAGCAGATGACAATCCACTTGTTTAGGTACGTAAATAGCGATCCTCGTCCTCTGTGCACTGAGGCAACTGAAAACAGAACCACTTAAATAACTGAATCCGCATACCCTGGATTTTATAACCCATTGTTCTTGGATCAGTGCAATAACATTCCTTGCCAACCACCTTCCATCGAGATGTTGAGACTGATTGAAGCCGCAAAAGTAGGTAGATGGAATCTCATAATCAGCTGTGACTCTAACGCGCACTCTACGGTTTGGGGTTGCGCTAGAGATAATGCTAGAGGTAAGACCCTTTTAGAATTTATTTACAGCAGTAATTTAGATATACTAAACAGAGGCACTGAACCCACCTTTGTAACTACCAGAGGACAATCGATTATCCATTTAACTCTTGTCTCCATGAGTATAACAAGATCAGTCCACGACTGGAGAGTTTCTGACAATATATCAATGTCGGACCATAAGTGGATTACTTCCGAAATTGGCAATATCAATTACAGACCCAACCTGATCCGAAACCCCAAAAGAACAGACGTGGAACTGTTTAATTCCACGCTTTCGGAGCTGTTAGCAAAAGTCGGGCAGAGACAATCAGCGGATAACCGCAGCATAGACAAATATAGTACTTCTTTAAACGGGATCCTGCTCCGTTCTTACAAAAAGGCCTGTCCCCTCCGCAAAGAGTCATCCTCCGGACGTGCCACCGCTTGGTGGTGCCTCGAACTGGAAACTCTCAAACGTGAAGCGAGGACGGCCTTCAACAGGGCTAAGGACTCCAGAACCGTTTCCGACTGGCAAACTTACAAGGGTAAGCTGCCAGAGTTTAAGAAAGCCGTCCGTCAGAAGAAGCAAGCGGCGTGGAGGTGCTACTGTGAGGAAGTTAACTCCCTCACCGAGGCATCTCGTTTAAAGAAGGTACTCGCTTCTGAACCAGACAAACGTATCGGCTTGTTGAAGAGGGAAGACGGTTCTTATACCGACAACCTTCTAGAAAGTTTACAGCTGTTAATGTCTGTTCATTTCTCAGGTTCTGACAACCCATCACTGTCCAACCAGCGTCAAACCATCTACCGGCAGCAGATGATTGGAGTCTGGCCGAACTCATCTGCGAGGAAAAAAAAATAAGGTGGGCCGTAAATTCCTTCGCACCGTTCAAAACTCCAGGACCGGATGGGATCGCACCGACCCTCTTACAATGGGGTCTGGAATGGATCCTACCGCACCTAAAGAGAATATTTCAGGGCTGCCTGGCAACACGCTACTTGCCGAGGATTTGGCGTGATGTTTCAGTTAACTTCATACCGAAACCGGGCAAGCAGGACTACTTCCTCCCGAAGTCTTACAGACTTATCAGTCTCTCCTCTTTTCTTCTGAAAACTTTAGAGAGACTGTGTGATAGATACATCAGAGACCACTGCCTGATCAGCAGACCACTGGACTCTGATCAACATGCCTACGCACAGGGCAAGTCAACGCTGACGGCTCTCAGCACTGTGGTTGACTTCATCAACGACGCTGTGGACCGCAAAGAGGCCGCCCTGGGTGTCTTCATCGACGTTGAAGGAGCCTTCGATCGAACGACCTTCTCAGGAATATACGAGGCCTTGGCTGAGCACAATGTTCCTCCGACACTTTGTGGTTGGATAGAGAATACACTCAGACATAGACTCGTGAAACTAAGGATTGGCAATACCACCTTACAAGGTACCGTTACTAGGGGCTGCCCAGAAGGGGGTGTTCTCTCACCTCTATTGTGGAACCTTATACTCGACAGCCTCTTAAATCGATTAAAACTAGCCCGCTTTAAAACCGTTGGCTACGCTGATGACCTGACCAGCCTCGTCAGGGGAAACATAAATGTACTGTCTGAAAGGATGCAGGTAGCACTCAACATACAATTATGTGACCTGGTGTAACAAACAAACTCTCTCAGTAAATCCCAAGAAGATCGAGATGGTAATTTTTACACGCTTACACAGCTTAGGCGGATTTAATCTACCAACGCTTGCGAACACTCCACTTAAACTTTCCAATGAGGTTAAGTACTTGGGCTTAATTATGGATAGTAAGTTAACGTGGAAAGCCCACCTAGATTATAGAGTAAAAAAAGCATGCGTTGCTCTTGACCAATGCCGAAGGGCTGTTGGGAGGACATGGGGGTTGTCCCCCCGAGTAGCCCTTTGGATCTACACTGCCGTTATTCGACCCATGCTAACTTATGGTGCTATGGTATGGTGGAATAGAACTTCAAAAATCACCACCATCGCAGCAGTCAAAAGTATACAGAGACTTGCGTGTCTGTTTGTTACAGGTGCGATGCGCTCTACTCTCACCGCAGCCATGGTGGTCATGTGCTACCTCTACATCTCTACATATAAGAGGTGGCACTGGTAACCATGAAAAGACTACAATCCGTAGCTACCAAAAAGGTGGAGGTCACTGGTGGTCGAACGTCTCTCTGGAGGGAAGCAGTCGAGGACTCACCCCTTCTGGAGTGTAAAGCGGATGATATACCGGCCAAATTCATCTTTAGAAAGTACCTCACCATAATCAGTTCCACAGTGACAGATACATACAATAACTTGAAAATCTACACTGATGGTTCAAAAATACGGTGTGGGTCTGGCGCGGGGGTGTTTTCCCACAACCCTAGGATCTGCCTCTCAAAACCCTTAGGTAATTTCACCACCGTCGTTCAAGCAGAAATGACTGCTATTAAACCCGCCGCTGACTACAGTGTTAACACCAAGAGTCGGGGTAAGTACTTTACTATATTTACAGACAGTAAACAATCTATTTTAGCTCTAAGCAACGTTAGGATAACGTCTGCCTTAGTAATGGATTGTCACCTAGCATTGGAGGAGGCCTCGATCCACAATCGCGTCTCCATTCAATGGATAAAGGGTCATAATGGCTCAGCGGGCAACAAGAATGCAGACAGGTTAGCCAAAAGGGCAGCTGGAAGACATTTTTGGGGCCCCGAGCAGATTGTCATCCCAGCCTTAACTACTCATATTTATATGATTAAGTACATTACCGACAAGAAATTTTTAAAAGCGTGGGACAATAATCCGGGCTGTTTTCAAGCCAAGGAATTGTTAAAATATTCTTCCAAGAAAACTGCTCAGTATTTCATTGGGTTGGGCAAAACCACCTTCACATTAGCTACAGGTCTCCTCACGGGACACTGTAAGGTAAACAAGCATCTTCATAACTTGAGGATTGTTAATTCTCCTCTATGTCGGCCCTGTGAACAGGATGACGAGACTGTATTTCACATTTTGTGTGACTGCTTCTCCTTAACCGACTTCAGAAAGAGGTTACTTGGGGAGAAGTGGCCGTCCACAAATGATATCAGGGACCTCCCTCTAAATGACGTTCTGGCCTTCGGAAAAACCTTAGGCTGGTTGATGTGAACAGTATCCAGTCATCTAGAGGCTGTATCCTGTCTTCTGGTAGCAAATCAAGTCTTCTAGATGCCATATCAAGTCTTCTGAAAATTTCAACTTTACTAGTAGTTTCCAAGATAGCCTATTTTGACATCGAATTTAAACCAATTTAGGGAATCTAGGGAATTTGCTTGATTTATCTTTTATGGTTTTCACTAAACAACCCTTTATTTGGCGGCAAACCGCGGTACTTTAGGAATTTAGGGACTTTATGCATGCCTAAAGTCCCTAGATTACTAGAATACTCAGGTTCATGAAGCCTATGTATTCAAAATATTCGAGCCAAATTGGCGGTTTGACAGCATGCGCTTGTTACAATGCCGTTCTTTTGCTTCAGGAATGTGAAAAGACTTTGTGAAGTTTATTGTCAATAAACTCTTGATGAAACCTCCTTGTTTAAAATTGTGCATGTACAAGTAGCACTCGAATACGACGGGGTTACGTTCCAACGACTTCATCGTAAGTCGATTTTATCGTAAATCGATAATTTATTTGAATTATTAATTTTAAAGAAAGAAAATGGTATAACTGTTATGAGATGATTTTACATATCTAAACATCAATGAAATAGTTAAAAGAATCTTAAAAAACATTAATAAAACATGTACATTTTGCAGACAGCAGTTCTTTACAAAAAATGGGAGTTCCTATTTAAGAATGTCAACTTAAGAATGATATCCCAATTTTAGAGATACTTGTGTCCATAGGTGTCCAGTCCCGGGTTCATCCCAGGATTTCATGTAAAAAATGATAGGTCTGAGAGCACTAAAAAGTCTCGAAATTAAGAAAAAATTAAAATATTCGAAATGATTTTTCTATCGTCTGTTGATTTGCAATGAAAATACGCTCGGTATCAAATAAATTAGTTTTCTGGAAGCATTTCAAGTCTTCCAGAGGCAGCATCAAGTCTTCTGGAAGCACTATGACGTCATCCAGAAGCAGTTTAAGTCTTCTAGGAGCAGTATTAAGTCATTTGGAAACATTTCTGGTAGTAATATAAAGCTTTCTAGAAGCAGTGTCATTCAGAGGCAATGTAAATGTTCTGGAAGCACTTCAAGTCTTCTAGAAGTAGTATCAAATTTTTGGAAGTATATGTCTTCCAAAGTCAATATCAAAGATGTCTGGAAGCATTGTTATTCTTCTGGAAGTCGTACCTAGTCATCTAAAAGCAATCGAAGTCTTCTAAAAGAATTGAAAGTTTTAGGTTCTAGAAACAATATCAAGTTTTCTGGAAATCACTATTAAGTCTTTTAGAAGCATTTGATGTCTTCTAGAGCCAATGTCTCTGAAACAGTCTTCTAGGAGTATTTTAAGACATTTGGAAGCATTGCAAGTCTTTTAGAAGCCGTATCGAGTCTTCTAGAATACCTAGCAAGTCTTCCGGAAGTCTTATAGAAATACGCTCATTAGTTTTCGCATTATCAAATAATCCGAGGAAGATTGAATAAATTGTAATCGAAATATTACCATTTAAAAAAAGTTGTTTTAATTAACACATCTTGTGGACCGCTTATCCGGAATAAATTTTGTACCTGTTGCCCACGCACGATGGTTAGATACTTCTTGCTGTTCAAGATTTACTAACAGATGAGTCAGAGTAGCGGATGGTGAAATATTTCCTCGTGTGATGTCTTAGTTAAATGTAAATGAATATGATGAAATGTAAATGAATATGAAATAACATATTGTAATTGTTTAGCTGGTTATAATAGTAGAAAAATTGCTCGAGCGCAGAATCGGCAGAAATTTTGACACATTTGGAATTGTATATGGAGCCGTGTTAATTGGTAATTGTATAAAACCCGAAATTATGAAATTTTGAAGATTTTTGCTGTACTTCCATAAGCTTCTCATATCTCTACAAACAATATCCGTTTAATAGGTTTTTCTTCAACTCTTTGTTTTTTAAGTTATGAACGATTTTTTTGTGACATGATATACATAAACACCCGAAATAAAAGCGGGGCAGAGTATTCTTGCAAAATGAATGATGGGGCTGACATATAAATTTAAACACTTTTTTTATTATAATATAATAAAAATAGCATTGTTTAGATCAAATTTAATTTAAATTAAATGGTACGACTGTTTTCCAATCAACAACTCTACTTAACAAGTCCTTAATCCTGCTTTATTTCTTCCACTTTCTTCTTTTTGGCTTTGATGTAAGTCCTATAATAGAAATCGCCGAATAAAGTAAACATGAATAAATTTTGGGGAATTAATAGCATTGTTATCCACTTTGGGTATGCACAATTAGGTTGTAAAAGTACCCCGACAAATAATAAAAGAAGTAGTCCAAATTGTATCTAAAAATCAAACATTAAATTGTTAATTCTACTTTTATTATTTTTACTAACCAATTGTAAATGTGTTATGTGTCTTTTCCACCATACGCTTTCCTTAAATGACTTGTTATAAACTGTTAAAAGATAATATGTGTACATAAACATATGAACAATGCAGTTCAAATATCCAATAAGAACTCCTGATCCTCCTGCAACAAATCTGGTTCCACACCAACTCAAAGCCACCATTCCTGCATGATGATATACATGTAGAAAAGTAACCTGAACTGATTTTTTTCTTAAAATGAAAAATACCTAAAAAATATTTATTCCGTTTATAATTGATTACATGGTTATATAACCTCTAATTTTACCGTATCCAAGAGATCAATTACTTTAAGTATAAAGTAATAATAACAACCACGTAGCATTATAATTGCATAAGAGCTATTTGAGTAATCGACGGACTCACATGTTAAGTTAAAATACGGTAACAAACATGTTCCCTATGAAAAAAAAATGTGTTATACAGTATGTCTGTAATGAAGCGAATATAGGTGTTAGAATCATTATAAATGGTTTAGCGAAAAATCATAAACTGATTTACTTAAGTTGGTGGAAGAATAATGACGTTCTATCTTATTAGAAGATCTAGCGTTGGAATTAAGTAGGAACAACATTATCCTTTTGAAAAAATCTAAACATCTCACTTTAGCCAAAGTTCACTACAATAAAATAAATGTTCCCTCGTCGAACAAAAAATATGTTTTTGAAAAAATATACGTCATCGTCGCAAAAACTACTATTCATTGTTCGTGAATGAGGTTTATTTTATAGGAATGATATTTTGCTTTTTCTATTGTCCAAGTTCGACATAATATTCATAACAACAACATGAGGGTTTCTTGCCCATTTTGTTGAACCTCCTCTGAAATAGTTGGGAGCCCACACTTTGAAATGTGCCCATGCTTCTTAAGATTAATTTGCAATTTTCAGGATACCACGGTAAAAATTTGCATAAAAATGTCGATTACGTCATCTATAATAATTATACGGTTATATAACTAAATGACCAAAATTGCAAAAAGTTTATATCTTTAGATCCGTCTCAAAGATGTTTTTCATAATCAGTTTGTGATGATGTTATCGCCTAAAGTCGCTTCTTTACGGACAAACTGTATATATTATAAAAAAAGAAAAATACGTACTACAACAAAAATTAATGTGCAATAAACTACTTGTATTGCATTATATGCTATTAATAGTTTATCAATATTAAATGCTGGTCGATTTTGCATCCATTTGGGACCGAAATCCAACACAAAGTATAAATACCCTGCTAGAATCAGTATAATGTATATAGGATTGTCCATAAATACATAACCGTCTATCCTTGGATCTAAAACAGATAGATCAATAACAAAACAATAACATTAACATTTTTAACTCTTACCTCTCCATTCTTCCATACCAGCTTTATACATACCCCATAATGTTTTGAGAACTAAAGCCATTATTATCCCTTAAAAATAGTTTAAACATATATTTTGTTAAATGTATTTGAGAGAATTATTAAGTCAGTTCGGCAACTAAAACGTTGTCTTTAAAATTACTCCGTAACTGACATTTTTCAGTGTATTTATAAGAAGAGTGGGAAAGATCAAAGGTCATATTTGTCAATTGTATTGACAAGAATGCGCGCAAAATGAATATGAAACAGAAAAAATTTAAATTTTGAGTTCTCATAGGCATTTATGTATGCTGAATCAACGTTTTAGTTACTATAGAATTCTGATTTTAATGGATATCCAACGTATAGGTATGTATTTGAGTCTGTAATATTCATTATAGAAACAAAAGAAATCAATTGTGTTTGTAAATTATTCTTTATGATTACTTTTTATTTAATCTTGTTATTTTATTACATAAAAAGTATTAATTGTAATTGTGGTTAAAACAATAATAGTAATATATCAAAAAATAGCAGTTTAATAAACATGAATTTTTTAAAAAGTGGTTATCATTTCCTGCTATTATTTTTGAAAACGTAATTCTTCCTACATTTCTCTAAATCGCTTGACATGTTCTTAATAATTAACATTAATCTGCAGCTGAATCGATATCTAATTGGAAGTATAGTAGAAGTATGAATTTAGAAAAATATTTCTAATTAAAAATAAACGCTGTTGTGAACGCATATTGTTTTGAACGCAACACATCGCAAAAACCTAGCTGTCGCGTCATTGAAAAATTGAAATTTATATTTTTTTGATTTTGAAATTAATATATTCAATTCCCTATGAACGTTATTTTTAATGACGTATCCCCCCGCAAAACTTTTACTGTTTATATAATTATTAAAATAAATATTATTATTATATTTACACTATATAAGTAGAGTAAAGTTAATTTGACCCTCGGCTTATTTTGTAAATTTTTGAAACTTTTATTGCTTAAAATGTGAAAATGAAAGCCTTTAGTGGATTTAATTTACAGTTAATAAAATAAGCTTTCTTCATTTCAATTTCTAAATATTCATTATTTTTTTAAATTTGTTTCTTTAATGCAGCAATAATAATAATAATGAACTTTATTAGGGCACAAAATGGGGGTTCCAGACTTTAGTCTGTTTTGACGAATCTACAATCAAAAATATAAAAAAATAATAAACAGAAAAAAGACAGTAATAAAATAGTATTTTTATAATGTCAAAATAATAATACAGGAAAAATACACTATTAATAACAAATAAAATATAGCCAACAGCGACAACAAAATTAGGGCTTATAATACCCATACTTCGGGATTTTAAACATCGGGATCACGGTCAATTTATGAGCGGTATTGAAAACTGTTATTGTCCTAAAAATACTGATCGTTTGACATTGCTATTATTTCTAAACTAATTACAACAGAAAATATAAGTACGAAGGCTTTCACGACCGGTATTAATTGAACTAAAATTAGAACTAACACTAGCACTAACACTAGAACTATTACTAGAACTATCACTAGGACTAACACTAGACCTAACACTAGAATCTTTCGGGTTTCGCCGTGCGTTTTTTGAAAAAATGTTTGACGTTTCGGATGCCATGTTGCAATCTTCTTCAGAAACTGGTTCTAACTCAGTCTAACTCAGTCAGTTAGATCTTTTGATGCTTTTTTTGTAATTCGCGTTTTTTGTATCCTATTATTTTAAACGAAAATAAAATAAATTTAGACAGTATAGGTGTTACGACTTACCAACTGCTATATACGTACCAAATATCCCAAAAATTGTAAAAATTTACAATTTTTGACAACTAGCTAAAAGTTGATGACTCTGTATGACTGAAAATTTCATTATAACATCGAATACTGTAAGAGTTTTCATCACAGCACAAAAAATTACAAAAGATTAATTTAAGTAACAAATATTTGACGTTTCTGAGTTGGAGGAGAAAAATGCTTTATGTACTAATTCCGGTCAGTTGTGCGCATATAACAGGTAATTTAGATATATTAGGTAATTTAGATAGGTAATTTTATCCAACCAGGTGTGTGGGATTCCGCCGGCGACAGGGATTTTTGTGCCGACTTCTTGCTGGTTACACCACTAAAAAGCTCCCCCTTTTTTACTTACTTATTAGATCTTGGCTGTCCGGACCAGCTTACGAAGTAACCTATGCGTTACCAAGATTTTTTTTACTATTTTTTTATCTTTTCTTTTTATATATAATATATTTAGTTATGTGCTCTGGTTGATCCGAGGTATCATCCGTTCATCTTCTTGGTTCTTCCCTGCGGACAGGGGCAGACGTTTCGCCAAGTCCTCAATATATTTAGTTAATTATATTTAAAAAAATATTTTAATTTGCAACAAACCGCGGAAACATGTTACAGGGTCCGCCAAGGGAATCTGACGAGTCTTGGGGGTGTCTCACGTAACTGGTTTATTAGAACTTTTTTAGGTTCCAGTCCACGTAGAGGCTTGAAATTTCGGTAACATGGGAATTTCATTCCGATCTTTTAATCTAAAATATTTTCAAGATGGCCACCATTTCCGGTCTACCGGAAGTAAACCTCAACTTCGTTATTTTAAATAGAATGCTATAGTTTTTATTACACCATTCAATTATACGTAAAAAAATATGTTGTCTTTGATAATAGTTGTTGGTACCTAGCGTTCTTTGTTTTCGAATTTGTAGAGAATTAAATTCCCTTTCTAATAGGGTATGAAAATATGGGGCGTCCCATTTAAAATTCTCGACTTTCACGCATTTGAATACATAGAAACGGTAACTCAATTATTGACCAGCCTTATAAGTTATACTGATACAACAAGTGACAATCTATTTGACAGCATATGAAGAGTTATCGTGCCAATGCAAAACGTTTTTGGATTAACGTTGGCTGAGATATGTGCTTTTAAAGAGCATGGCGATATTTGCCAAAAAACACTTAAAATCAAAATAACTCGAAAATAAAAATCACTAAGTATCACTAACTGTTATCAAAGGCAACATATTTTCTTACGTATAATTGAATGGCGTAATGAAAACTATAGCATTCCATTTAAAATAACGAAATTGAGGTCTACTTCCGGTAGACCGGTAGTGGTGGCCATCTTGAAAATATTTTAGATTAATAGATTGAAATGAACAACCCACGTTACTAAAATTTCAAGCCTCTACGAATAGTGGAACCTAAAAAAGTTCTAATGAACCAGTTACGTGAGACAGCCTGTATATTTTCACATACAGGTAATCGATAGTATATTACATGCCATTTTATTTATGGAAAATAATGTCGCTTAAGTGACGCCCTTCACCGCGTACACACTGTTCCAAGCGGTTTTGCAAATTGTTCATTACTCGGTCTAGCATATTCATAGGAATTGCACGAATTTCATTGGCAATGTTTTAATGTTTTCTTTTAATTCCTGAATTGTGTGCGGTCTATTCAAATACACCTTGTTCTTCAGGTAACCCCATAGCAAAAAATCACAAACGGTCAGACCGGGGGGCCGTGCCGGGCAAGGAACATCCCCATTTCGTGAAATTACTGCTGCTGGAAACAATTCTTGTAATCGCGCTATTGACACTCGTGATGTGTGAGCTGTTGCTCCATCCTGTTGAAAAGATACAGTATCCATATCAATGTTTCGTCGATGAAGCTCTGATTCCAAAAAGTTGTTCAACAGTTCCACATATCGTTGCGAATTGACAACAAACAATTATACCAAATCGCGCTACTCCACACGGAATTGCACGAAATTCCTATGAATATGCTAGACCGAATGAACAATTTGCAAAACCGCTTGGAACAGTGCGTACGCGGTGAAGGACGTCACTTAAGCGACATTATTTTCCATAAATAAAATGGCATGTAATATACTATCGACTACTGTGAAAATAAATACCTTGTTACATAACTGTGTAGTTTAATACCAAAACTCGTCAGGTTCCCTTGGCGGACCTGTACATATAATATTTTGTTGCGGTTTTTGTGTTTATGTAGTGTGATTAACAACATGTATGTATAGCAAACATTATTTATGTATATTTATAGGTAAGGTAAGTAGGGTAAGTACAAAATTAATTTACAACTTTTTGTGTGAAACTGTTCAAAACATTCTACATACAACGGTATTTCACATTTTAGGCAAGCTCTAATTGTTTTATTTTTGCAAACTTTACAACGCCTTCTTCTTTGGTCCTCCACTATAATAAGGTTAAATGCGAGTATTATAACTCGATTTTTGGCGTGCCCTATTTTTCCAGTAAACTTTTGGTAATAGCTCGACGAAATGCTCATGGAAACGTCAAGAAACTATAGAACAATTGGAATATACCATTTCTTGCTCGTATATTGATACGGTAAGTTGAAATATTGTTGTCCATTAGATCTACGCTACCCATATATATGGGTAGCGTAGATCTACCTATATACTCTATATATATACAGGGTGTCTCACGTAACTGGTTCATTAGAACATTCTTGGGTTACCCTATTCGTAGAGGCTTGAAATTTTGGTATCATAGGTTGTTCATTCCGATCTATTAATCTAAAATATTTTCAAGATGGCCACCACTTCCGGTCTACCGGAAGTAGACCTCAACTTCGTTATTTTAAATGGAATGCTATAGTTTTTATTACACCATTCAATTATACGTAAGAAAATATGTTGACTTTGATAACAATTGTTGGTACCTACCGTTTTTTGTTTTCGAGTTATTTTGATTTTAAGTGTTTATTGGCAAATATCACCATGGTCTTTACAAGCCCATATCTCAGCCAACGTTAATTCAAAAACGTTTTGCATTGGTAAAATAACTCGTCATATGCTGTTAAATAGATTGTCATTTATTATATCAGTGTACCTTATACACCGTGGTCAAAAATTGAATTATCGTTTGGCTGTATTCAATTGCGAGAAAGTCGAAAATTTTAAATGGAACGCCCCATATCTTATTAGCCTATCTAAACGGGAATTTAATTCTCTACAAATTATCTAAAACATTGTTATACCTATTTATTATAGTTTTCTTCATATTGAGTATTTTATCGAAATCCTACACAAAATGCTGGAAGCCGTTCGTGTTTTTATTAGAAGGCTATGATATTTTGACAGTTTATTTTTCTTTAAATGATTAATTTATTTAAATTATCATTGGTATTATTTTTAGAATAATCTGCGATTGAATAAACTTTAGTTTGTTAGCTTTCATTTGTCAAAAATAACCAGCAGAAGAACGCATAAATGAACAATGAAAACAATAATATGGCGTAATATTCGACGTAATGATGGGTGAGATATTCCTCAGAGAGTTCAGTTTATTTATTTGCGGTGCTTTCTTGTAAAATATTATTCATATAAATCAACCGAAGCACCTCTTACCAAAGAATTTGATAAAGCAATAAAATATGACAAAACATTTATTCTATTATCTTAAGCTGCTGGTGATAGAAATTTATGGTTTCTTGTTATTTTGATCTTTCCAAAACTAAGAGATACGTCTCTTATCCTATCCAAAACTTTATTACACCCGCCATGAATAAAAATAAGACGAATTTAAAATATTGGCGTGGGAATAATTGGCCATGATATTCAAAGACATTAACAGCAGTAAGTGATGACACAACTAAGTAATGACAACAATAACATAAACATAGTTGAAAAGCTATCAAAACTCCATGGATTTCATAAACATAAAAACAAGAAGCTCTCCAGCATTGCATGCGTCCATTAATTTCCAAATATGAGGGCAACTACAACAAATAGGCACAGGAAAGTATCTAAATAGTTTGTAGAGAATTAAATTCCTATAATTTTAAGTTTTCATTCTTTTATGTTATTGATTTTAATTTTTGTCATTAAATTGTTGTTTTTCATTGTTTCATTTATTCGGTTTTCTTTTGGTTATTTTTGGTAAATTACAGCTAGCAATCTAAAGTTTAATCAATCGCAGTTCATTGTAGAAATAATGCTAATAATAATTTAAATAAATTAAACAAAAAACTGTCAAAATGTCATGGCGTTCTAACAAAAACACAGACGGTTTCTAGCATTTTACCTATGATTTTGATAAATTCCTCAATAGCAAGAGAACTATAATAAATAGGTACAGGAATATTCGTAGATAATTTGTAGAGAATTAAATTCCCTTTCTGATAGGGTATGAAAATATGGGGCGTTCCATTTAAAATTTTTGACTTTCACGCAATTGAATACAGAGAAACGGTAACTCAATTTTTGACCAACCTGTATAAGATATACTGATACAATAAATGACAATCTATTTAGCAGCGTAAGTAGGTATAAAACAAGGCTATCTCTGACGTCAGAGGTAGCCTTAGTCAAGGTCACGCTTCCCCCTCCCTTCCCGTGGTAGCCGGCGCCACAGTGGCGCCCTCTATCGGTGGTTAGCGAAAGTACACGGGCGTCGCGGTTGCCGGCGCCGCCACCGCCGGCCGCCACCGCTAGATGTCGCTGTCGCGCGTTCGCGGTGCGGGACGGGCTGGTGCCGCGCGGGGGCGGGTTGGCCGTACTTTTTTGTTTTTTTTCGGTTGTGTTCAAAGAAACCGCAAATAGTAACAAATAAGCGCGTTTGCGGTTACGATGACGCGGACGACGACAATGATCGCGCGATATGACATCACGAAATCGTGTTCAAACGTGTCTTTGAGAGATTCGGCGCGCACGCGCTTTTTGATCAATGCGGATGAGGAGAAGTATTTTATGCTTGCCAAGACGATGAAGAATTTAGTTTATTGATTGGTGTTCAATACATTCTTATTACAATGGAACGTGAAACAATTGATTCAACAAATTTTATAAATAATTTACTTATGGATTTCGAAAGGCAAATAGCGGAAGAATATGATTTGGTGAATGAAAAGCGATATGATCTCTGTCATCTGTTGAGTATTAGTACGGGCATTAGTTTAGCTCGTGGAGGATATCCCGTGGTAAAAATAGCTGCAAGCTGTAATAGAAAATGCGTTCAATTAACATCGTATGAATGGGATCAATTTTGGAAAATACATGAATCTAAGGCAGATCAGCATTTATTTCAAAAAAGAAAGTGTTCTTCTTGTGAGCCGCAGCAAACTGATTCTAAAGAAGAGCAATTAAGTGCTTACGTGAATATATCTTATGGATGCAAGGATAGAAACGGTATAAGTCATAAAAGAAAATATATAAGGATACAATCACGAGGAGCGAGTTTACTGCTTCATTCAACGAGTTACAAAACTCTAAAACAACTTCGTGAATTAATTACTATGCGTTTACAAAGACTTCATTTGATGAATTTCCCTATTTATTACACAAATTTAATCGAATCTATTCTCACCAATCAACTCGTCGAAGAGGAGAATATGGTGGACTATATAAAAAGAATGTTGAGTCTTAATCCCTCGTTCACTCCGTTCGAAGAGTTGGAGTATCGAGAGTGTGCGCTCGAAATAGTTACGTTAATTCCCGATCAAATAAAGGCTGCGATAGGTGCTTTAAAAGTAAACGATGTTTTCAAATGAAGACCTGATCTATATTGTAGATAAGGAACATAATTTTATATCATGTAAGGAATTGGAGAGAATTTGGTGTGCACTACCCACGGAGATGCAAGAAAAATTGAAATATCATTTGCCCTGCCACAAACATTATAATGTTGGTGGTGGGGGTGATGAAATAGACGGACCCCCAATCTCTATAACAAAGTGTAATATATGCGATGAGAAGTGCGATATATGTGTATATTAATGTTTAACTGTTATTAAGAGAAGAACTATGAATTTTACCATATTTTACACAGTGATGCAAAGTGCAATACTCATCAAAGCACCTCAAACTACAAAAGAGACATTAATTAGTTTTGATTCGGACTATACAAGAAATGAAGTAGATATGAAGTGGTTGCCTATGAATCAAATGATTGAAGAAGATGAATTTTCGATTATACCGAATTGTTCACGTGAATCCATTATTACATTTAAACTAAAATTTACTTTGCAAGATAATACTACATTGACTAGTAAATGGATTTCTGTACTATATGATATTGATTTAATTTCAATATGTTACAATAACATTGTCATAGTTATACTCGCTTCAATAATAATATTAATAGGAATTGCATATAGTTGTATACTTTTGTTTAATAATATTTATGATAGCTGTATAGAATTTGGTATGATATTATTAAACTGTATGTAAAAAGGAAGTTAAATAAAAAAATTAATAAAATTATCGTTTTATTTGCGATCTAATTATACAACATCATTTTTATTAATCCAGCTATTATGCGAAGAGGGAAATCCTAACCATTTAACGTAGACTTTATTCTTCGATCGTTTAAGAACTCGTTCGATAAGATAAACATCTTTGAAATTAGTAGGTTGAAGTTCATGTTCATAAAAGGCGCCCAAAATAGGATTATTTTCCATATCATTAAACAGGTAAGTAGGAGGATTCGTCATTTGTACTTTTCTTATCTTAAATAATTCCATACTCCAATTAGCTGTATAACCTTTTTCAAATAAAGATTTATGTTTACTAATACGAACCACCTGGCCTACAATAAATTTTCCTCTCCCGGCAATCTTTAATTGAGTATATGCGCTATTTAACACTTTTTCTACGTTTTCCCTATTAACCATAGAAGGAGCTAGCCACGTTGTTCGATGCTTTGTATTGTTGTAATCCTTAGTCACGTCTTGAAGTATATCGATCCAAACTCGGTTACCTCTATACATAAACGTTCTCTGTAATTTTTCTTTGATCGTTCTGATCACTCGTTCAGCCATTGATGCTTTTGTAGTGCTAAATGTGGAGTAATGATTGACGTTATGTTTGTCAAGCAATTTTTTTAGCTCCTCATTATAGAACTCCTTTCCCGCATCAGTTTGAAAATTTTTTGGAATCCTACCATCTTCAGAAAAAATGCTGTTTAAGGCTATTCGCACATCTTTTCCCGTCTTATTCTTTAAAGCTCTGGTCCAGAGATATTTTGAAAAACAATCGATAACAACCAATATATATCTATGGTTCTTATTACTCTTAGCATGTGCGCTCATGTCAGCCAAATCCGCTTGCCATAAATCATCTAATCCTTTAATGATTGTTCGTCGTCTTTGGAAGTATTTTCTAGATGGTTTATGTAACTCTTCTATTATTCGCTGTCTTACATCAATTTCGCTCATGTTAATGCAGTAAAAGTACTTGATATAATGATAATTTTTGCTATATGATCCATCCTTTTATTCAATTAAGTCATATTTGAATCTATCTAAATTATTTTCCATGTACAATTTTAATTCATTGGTTATATTTGTAATATTTTTAACTTCATATCTTATATCTGATATTTTCGATATAACATCAAGGATTTTAACATCCTGTTTATTTATATATTCTTGAGTAGAGATTTCGTTATCCTTTAAACTCTTCCTAAATGTATTCGTTAGATTCATAATAATCTCCCCCATATCTAATTTTAATTGATTATATTTTTCCGTTAACTCATTTATTTTGTTGATTTCTCTATCGAGAAAATCACTAGCTTTATTAAAGGCAGGGGAACTTTTCATGCACAATTTTAATTCATTGGTTACATTTATAATATTTTTAAGTTCATATCTTATATCTGATATTTTCGATATAACATCAAGGATTTTAACATCCTGTTTATTTATATATTCTTGAGTAGAGATTTCGTTATCCTTTAAACTCTTCCTAAATGTATTCGTTAGATTCATAATAATCTCCCCCATATCTAATTTTAATTGATTATATTTTTCCGTTAACTCATTTATTTTGTTGATTTCTCTATCGAGAAAATCACTAGCTTTATTAAAGGCAGGGGAACTTTTCATGCACAATTTTAATTCATTGGTTACATTTATAATATTTTTAAGTTCATATGTTATATCTGAAATTTTCGATATAACATCATGTATTTTATCATCCTGTTTATTCATATATTCCCGAATAGATATTTCCCTATCATTTAAACTCTGTTTCATTGTATTCGTTAGATTCGAAATAGTCTTTTCCATGTCCAATTTAAATTGATCATGTTTTTCTGTCAATTCATTTATGTTCTCAATTTGCTCGTTATGAAAATCAGTAATTTTATTTAAAGCACGGAAACCATTGTCATAAGTACGAAATACGCTATTGCATCGGGAAATCTCGCTTGTAAGACGTTTTTCTACTTTTCGACAAAGTTTATCAACATAATCTTTTGTTGTAACATCATTTCCATCAACAGGATTGGATACATTACATATGCGTTTGTTTTCTCCGTTAACATCTCCATCATTCGTAATACCCATACGTAATCCTACATTGTGGTATACAATTTGTACGGCATTTTCATTGAAGTTTCCAAATTTATCCATTTCAATAAATGATATTTGCTTCTCTTAGTTCTTCAATTATAGATACAATTTCGTTATTATGAGATGTATTACCTGCTTGTTGAGAAGCAACTAATAATCGCAGTCTATCCACAAGCTCATTTATATTATCAAAGTATATGTATTGATAAGGTCTAGTATCTCCAGCTATTAGATTTAAAGATGAAGGACTATATCCAAATCCGATATATGGATTCATTGCAGTTGTTGCTGATTTTGTTCTTTTACGAGAAGTGCGCGGCGTATCTTCTGCACCCGATTGACGATCAATCATCCGTTTAATAATATTTCTATATTTAAATGATTTGTTAGCCTTTATTCGCTCATTAGGATCATTGTTGCGTTTATGAGCATTTGTATCATTCAATATTTCTAGGTATTTATTCATATCGTCTTCGTTATAGTCTACGGGAACTTTCTTAAACAATAATTCGTATAGACCAGGAGTTCCTTTGTATTTCTTTTTAGTGCTATCGATAATTATGTCCCCATTAGCAACAAGCGTAACAGTACTATTTCCAATGCTCCACGACTCAATGACCGGATCACGTACAATACCAAATGTTGGATCATGGAAATCTTCCTTCTCCATCAACAAACCGCGTATATACTTTCTGGGTAATTCATGATATTGTTCAAGATATTCATTCGTTGATTCATTTGATATTTTCAATGGTATCTCTTGTTCTTGTTTTTCATCCGTTGGAGATAGGAAATATTCTTCGGGTTCGTATGTGAATATTTCCTCGTTCGCCTGAAGAGGTGAAATTGTGGGTTGTGTTTTATTTTGATTCAACGGTTCTATTTTAAGTGGCTTAATATCGATCGCTTCAGGTTTTTCTGTTTTAGGATGTTTTTTAAGAGTTTCAATTAACGTATCCAGTGGTTTAACTATTGGTTTGTGAATACGTTCTAATTCTTTTTCTTGCCCCTCTTTACCAACTTTAATGGCTAAATATTTACGTCGAATAGCATCGCTAAGATGAATTATATCTGCATTTAATTTATCGGATCTCTTTGTTTTTAACACCCTTTTAGGATGTACCCGTCTCGTAGGCTTTCCCATGACTACGCGAATTATTTTTATTTATAACAATATATACTGATCAAACTTGAATTTATAGCGACCATCTTTTATATCTCTGTCTTTATCAATAACGAGAAATCCATATTTGTCTTTCCAGCATAGATTGCACATGGAATGGAACTCCTCAAATCTCATATCCGGATCAACGTGATTAAAGAATACATGTTTAAGATTGCATGCATCTTGTTTAAATAAAATAAGTAAATTAACATTATCTCGAATTAATTGTTTAGGTACCTTGGAATATGATTGAGTTAAATAAAAACTATCGATAAAGCTATGCCTTCCCATGGAATAAAACTCTTGAATAATCTTCTGATTACTGAGGGAAACATCATCGAAAATGAAAACTGAATTAGGTAGCGCTTTATTTGGTTCAATGACTTCATCATTTTCTTTATAGGGAAAATATCTAACACCTTTCACTGCATTTAAAATACGCTGCAAAAACTTATACTTTGACTGATACAGCGATTTTGAATAAACATATACATTTTCAAACTTTAAACCATTAGGATCGAAAAGAAGGGATAGCATTACATTAGTTTTTCCACAATTACTAGGACCCGCTATTATCGATCGTATAGTGTTCGGTAATTGTTCTCCATGCCGTTTGGATAACAATGAATTCTCTGTTGCTGTTCGATCATCAATCTCGCTTACTTCGATTTTATTTTTAATTTTTTTAAGACGCATCTTTATATAATCACATCAGCTCGATCACTAGTCGCATAGTAAGAAAAAATGAAATTTATATATGCCTATTACACCGTTTTTCATGTTAGTATAATGATTAAAAGCATAGAGGGAGGAGGTGTATTTAATTCATTCATAAATAAATTACCTATAGAACTACATATTCCGGGTTATCAGTATTGCGGTCCCGGCACAAAACTCTCTAAGCGATTAAGTCGCGGCGATCCCGGAATTAATCTCCTTGATAAAGCTTGTAAAAACCACGATATCGCCTATTCGCATAATAAGGATTTACATACACGTCACGAAGCCCACCAGATATTAGAAGAGAAAGCGTGGAACAGAGTTCTAGATAAGAATTCAAGTGCTGGAGAAAAAATAAGCGCTTGGTTTGTAACTACAGGCATGAAAACGAAAAGGAAGTTAGGATTAGGTATGAAGGAATATAAAAGAAGAAGGAAAGGGATGCGAAAAAATGGAGGCTCCATTGCTTTTAATACAAACGTATTGAAACCTATCAAAACAAAATTAAAATTAAGAAATATCTCTAATGAAAATTTAAATAAGTATGCGAAATATGCATTGGCTATAGCGAAAACAACGGTAAAAAATGTGGGTGGTAAGAAAAAGGTCCGCACACCTCGCGTTATACCAATTCCCTCCAACAGTGGTAGCGATATCGCTAGTAAATCAGGGGGTTTTTTACCATTTCTCATACCTTTATTTGCTGGATTATCAGCAGCCGGTGCACTCGCTTCTGGTGTAAGCAACGTTGTCAAAGCAGTAAAAGATGTAAAAGCAGCTAAAGAAAAATTTATCGAAGACCGACGGCATAACAAGGAAATGGAGGCGATAGCAATTGGGAAACAAAAATCTGGTCAAGGTCTTTTTTTAAAACCATATCGCAAAGGATTGGGTTTGTTTTTGGAAAAAAGGAAAACAAAAAACTCCCGCAGACGCCCTTAACGGATGATATTATTATGCGTTACGGGCGAGAAAACATACCAAATTTTAGAGGGGTATACATGCGTGATACATTACCTAAGAAACCGCTAAAAAAGGAATGTGCAGTTGTTAATTTAGATTCAATTCAAGGATCTGGCACACATTGGGTTGCATATTATAAGAATAATAATATCGTTCAATATTTTGATAGTTTTGGAAATCTAACGCCTCCTAAAGAACTTGTAAATTATTTTGGATTTAATACAATATTATTTTATAATCATAAGAGATATCAACAATTTAATACAGTCAATTGCGGGCATTTATGTTTAGATTTTTTAAAGAGAGTAGATATTTAAAATAAAACTGCAATGAGTAAACTTTAGTCATGTCTTGTACATTCACGTTGCGTGGTAGAAAGGATATCCTTTCAGCCGATTATTATCCTCCTCTAGAATTGGATGAATCATCAGAGTATGCCTTAGGCTTGATAGGCCTTTTTACCTACAACAGTATTCCAAATATCGAAACGGGATGTAATAGAATATACTATGGAGGTAAAGGAGAATTTATCGAAATACCTACAGGTTCCTATGAAATAAAAAACATAAATGATTACGCGCGAGAACAATTACTTAAAAAGACTAATAAACAGGATACAGATGAAGATCCCATTATAAGCATTAGACCTAATCATAACACTTTGAAATGTGTAATTACTTCTAAAATGGAAATAGATTTTACTAAATCGGATAGCATTGGATCAATGTTGGGTTTTAGTAGAAAAATTATAATGCCGGGAGTAACGAGCGAGTCCGATCAACCAATACAGATAATTAGAGTATCAAGTATACGTCTCGAGTGTAATATCGTGGCCGGCGCCTTTTACGATAACGAGAGATCGCATACCTTATTCGAATTTTCACCTCAAGTTGCTCCAGGTTATGCTATAAGTATAGAACCGAAAAATATTGTTTATTTACCTATAAGCAGTCGTAGAACGATTAACAACATAACCTTATCCATTATCGATCAAAACGGTAAACCTGTGAATTTTCGAGGCGAGGAAATTGTTGTTAGACTTGAACTGAAACGAATTTCATAAAAATAATGGGGTTAGTATTCAATTCATCATCTTGCGAATATAAAAACGTAATGAAGCAAGGAGGAAGAATAATTGGTGCCGGATTGTCCAGCAAGCAACATCAACGTTTAACCAACGAAAATAAATTATTTTTAAAATCCCTTGGATTCAAAATTAAATCGAAAAAATGAGTGCTAACATTTTAAATGTATACGACGCAGCAATATTTGATGATAGTTTGTCGAGCGAGGAATATCATACATATCTACCTCGCATACAATCATTCAATGCCAGTGATGAAATTAGAATACCAATAAACCATCAAGATATCTATACATATCCTCACGATAGCTATGTCTTTATTCAAGGAAAAATAGAAGAAACGCCCGCTGTTGGAGGAACTGGAGATGTTCAACTAGTTAACAATGCTTTTCTATTTCTATTCGATGAAATACGATATGAGATAAATGGTGTTGAAATAGACAGAAATATAAAACCGGGAATTACATCAACGATAAAAGGATACATTTCCTATAGCGATAATGAAAGTAAAGCGTTGCAATCGGCGGGATGGATTCCTAAACCGCAAAATAAACAACCAACGTTTATTACTCCTCATTTCACTGCTTGCATACCTTTAAACTTTATCCTAGGATTTGCCGAGGATTATAAAAAAATCATTATTAATGCCAGACAGGAGTTAGTACTATTAAGAGCTCGAAATGATGATAATTGCTATAAAAATAGTTTGAAGAATGGTACAAAAAAAATGAAAATATACCTCACTAATGTCGACTGGAGAATTCGACATATAACTGTAAATGATAAGCATCGGTTACAATTATTGAATGCTCTTAATAAGGACATGCCTATATTGCTACCATTCAGAAAATGGGAATTATTTGAATTACCATCTCTACGTCCTACAAAGAAAGATATTTGGTCGGTAAAATCGAGTACTAGCTTAGAAAGGCCTCGATATGTTATAATTGCATTTCAAACCAAAATGAAAGATGATGCCACATTCGATTCGGCCGATTTTCAGCATGCTAATATCAATAATATTAAATTACACTTAAACTCATCTCATTATCCATATGATAATTTAAATTTATCTATGATTCAAAAACGTTATGGAAACGCCTACAATATGTACACAAGCTTCAGGAAAAGTTATTATGGAGGAAATAAAATTGGAGAACCTCTGCTAGATTTTAATCAATTTCATGATATACCGCTTTTCGTCATTGATTGCTCCAAACAACTGGAAAGCATAAAATCTTCTACGGTTGATATTAAACTAGATTTGGAGAGCGATGTTGCATTTAATGATAATATTACCGCGTTCTGTCTCATAATTCATGATACTATCGTACAGTATAGACCGCTAACAGGTTTAGTACAAAAAATTATTTAGAAAAATGATTATTAAATTTCTATTGTGTATCTGCTGGTGCTGGTGCTACATTCACGCTGAACATTTTAATCTAACTTATTTTAAAAATGGATCTAGTTCACTTATTCATAATGTGCGAAACCGCAGTAGCCAAATTCGATTGGAAATAGCACCATTTTCCAGTGAAATGCTTAATTTAAAAATGGCGAAAAAAAAGAAAAAAAGTCCTATCAAGATTGATAAGCACAATTCATCTACGGAAACACCTACTGCAACAATATTTTCATTAAGTTTAAAACCCTACGAAACAACGTTATCAAGTTTAAAGCCTGCTGTAACTCATAAAGCAGAAGCTAATGAAGACATGAACTGTATGAATGATTTAAAAGACTGTAGATTATGGAATAAAGACCTAGATGCGAGATATGTACGATTATCGTTAATGACTCATAAAGATCTTACGGATTTAGAAGAATGTCGAGAGAATTTAAAAAGTTTGGATTCAATTGAAAAGATTGCTACTTTAAAAGAAGCTCTGGATGAAAGGGTGCAGGAAGTTATTGAAATAAGACAAGATTTAGCTAATTGCATGGCACAAAATTCAGGTTTACGGTTAGAAATATCTATGTGGGCTAGCAAGTGCAAACAAGAAGTTTTACCTAAACCTGAACTTCACGTTGCAGGGAATGCAACATCTACTATTAGTTCTGAATGTAGTTGGCATTGCTCTTCATGTGAACAAGAAACAAGAAGACTAAAATCTAAATTAAATACTTGCAATTCAATCATTTTAAGAGAAGGTGCGAAATGAGTAGGAGGGTCAAATTTTCTCGAAGTGTAATCGTTCATGAAATTGAATTAGTTGATATCGAGATTCCTAGTTGGGAACAAGTGGCTAGGGACAGAGCAAGGTTCTTGAAGCGGATTAAAGAAACAGAAGAATTGATATCTCCAATTTTAAAACGTTTACATCGGATAAAAGTCATGGCATCGCGAAATCCAATAAAAATCATCGATATGCAAGGTTTTACTCTATCATCAGGATTTCAAGTGAAAGAATTAGCTATAGGGGATGGTGAGTCGATTTCCCATTTTCTTTTTCAAGCTAACGTATCTCATAAAAAGCTCAATAAACGTGAACGAAGGCAGATTGCTTGGGAACAAAAAAACTTACATCATTTAAACTATAATGATGGATATGTACCCTACAACAGACTTAGAGAAATTCTACTCCAACATACACATGAAGCAGAGGTAATATTTGTGAAGGGTTCGCAAAAGGAAATGCTGTTACGAGATTTACTACCAGAGATAAGAAGTGTAATTATTAATTTACAGGATAATTTTAATTGTCCATTGCTTTCAGCTACGCAAAATAGTTGTGTATATCATAATAATTCATTTAATAATTGTGCACTTGAAAATGTAAAGTTAATATCAAAATTTTTAAAATTAGGATTTAAAGAATTAAACTAGGAAGAAATGTTAAAGCTTAGATGTGACTAAATATAATAAAAATCAATAATAAATTAACCTTTTCTTTTATTTTTCTCAATCAAAATTTCCAACATTTTCTGGTTAAATTCAACTATTTTATTCAAACATATCAACATTTTCTCCTGTTGCAACGTTTGTTTTCGAGGGGCTCCTTCTATCCCCCGAGGGAGTAACCAGCGAGACTTTGGCGTCTCCAGTGGAGTTAGAGTTGGAGGCGACCCTATTTCGCTCCCGGAGCACCAATTTGATGTTGGAGCTGATACCGAATTTAGATGGCTATAGGGATACCTATAGCTATCTATCTCACTCCCAAACTCTTCATGCCCATTAAAGGGTGTTTCATATTCACTCCCCATTACTTCACCTTTTGAGTGAGGAGATGGTGATCTGGGAGTATCATTCGGCCCCCAATTAGCTATGAAAAAAACAAAAAAATTCATTAAAGAGAGTTAAAGAAAATTCGAAAATTAAATATTTACTTTCAACATCAACACCCGACACTTCAGGGGAAGGAGATGTAGGGTTATCGCCCCCCTCCCACGTCACTATTTAAAAAAAGAAAAAAGGAATTAAATAAGAATTAAATAAGAAAAAAATTAATTACTTACTTTCCAAAGTTTCCTCCGCCTCTTTTTTTATGGCACGGGATCTTTCACGGTTTAGTATGACCTGAATCAATTCTCCCCATTTAACACCATCTACTTATAAGAGAGAAAATAGTATGAAGAAAAAAAAAAATATATATATATTTGTATGCTACTTACCATCTATTTTATCCATTACTTTACAACTGAAATTAAAAATTTCAATCTCCGTCTTACCATTGTCTTCATTAATATATAAAATATACTTGGACATTTTTTTTTTTAAGTTTTTTTTTTTTTGACGACACTAACTAACAACTGACACAAAGAATTATGAAAATCAAGGAACGATCGAGGGTATTTATAGAAGCTTCATATCATTTGAGGTGTAGCGGTTTTTTCAAATCATTTCTCTCGTTACCGCAAGAGGAAAATTTACTTGTATCGACTTTGTGGTTCAGCGTTTTTTCTTAAGAAATAAAATATATACATTTCCTCTTCTGCGGCATCCTGTAGGTTTACGAAATCCTTAAAAGATTATGCAAAAGGAAAATATTTCTTACTTATTTATCATGAATGTGGTTCAACGAATTTTTTAAAACGATAGACACTTCCATTTATGCGGTGTTTTGTATGTTTATAAATCTTTTGATAGTTGCAATCATTATTTTCTTACCACCATTTTCCGTTTTAACCCGACAAGTTTTATAAAACATTGATAGAAATTTCCTATTTTGCAAGAAATTTTTGTATGTGTGGTCCAACGGATTTTTAAAACGATCATTAGCATGAAAATGAGGTTTTTTAAATTAAAAATAAACGAGATAATTTCTCTATATTACTTATTTATCACTAATGTGGTTCAACGAATTTTTTAAAAAACGTTAGAAACTTCTATTTGTGTGGTGTTTACAAAACTTTTGATAGTTGCAATCATTTTTTCACCACCATTTCCCGTTTTAACCCAACAAGTTTATAAAACCCCGATAGAAATTTCCTATTTTGCAAGCGATTTTTTTGCCTGTGGTCTAACGGATTTATTAAATTAAAGCTAGTCGAGATAATTTCCATATATAAACGCTGCAGTCCTAGAGGATTTATTATTTACCGAATATTATTAGACGAGTTCACATCACAGACATTCACAATGCCTAAAATTCTAAAAAAAAAACTTCCATAGTTTCTACTTCTTTTCCTGCTAAAGTTGGGAAACAGTCTAGAAGCAGAGATCATTTTTCTGAAAACGAAAAAGAACATGAAAAAGAAGTGATTAACTTCGATAACAGCTCAAATTCCTCTTCAGCGGGTGATAGCATATTTGAAGCAGAATTAAAAGCCGCCAACGTGTCCCTTTACGAGAAAAAGCCGAAAATATCATGCATGGAATTCAAGATTGGGGAAATACATCCAATAGTTGCTATAAAGCAATTGTTTAACGCAAAATATCCGACTCTGTTGGTGGAGCTGAACGAGAACGTTGTGTTTCTTCCGGAAAGGTATTTATATCAAGTCAGCAATCAGTTTGTTGAGATGGTTAATTCGGGGGAATATCCTCAAATTGGTTTGACATTAGTCAATCGTAAATATGTTGGGAAAGATACGCTTTTACATGAATTTGAATTCGTGAAAGTGTAAAAATTTTCTAAAAATTCACTATATTTGGATATTTAAATTAGAATAAGATAATAGATTACTAGAGTTTACTTAGTTATAATTAGATCGTAATGGAAGTTGTAACTGCTGAAACTGTTAAAACAACTAAAAAATTACTAAACCTCTCTAGATCCGAGGATGAATTTAAAAGGTTACAAATATTAAATAGAAAAAATATTCGATTACTGACTAAGCTTTTACGTACTAAGGATGGAGGAATAGGGGTTAAGAGACATTATCAATCAATCTTATGCGATTTACAGCAAATACACTTAAAAATTGGAAATAGTTTAAAAGCATCGAAAGAGACTAAATACGGAAAAGGTTTATATAAGAAACGCAGCGATCGAATTAGGTGGCAAGATATAACTTCCGCGTTTCAATCTCGTGTTCGAACTGGAGCTATCATTAATTTAGTGCATAAAGATCCCAAAACATTTTTAAATGATTGCTTATTTCTTATAAAATCGAGAGTGCAAAATGTATTAAAACATGAAATGTCGGGTATCAAGTTGAACTTAGAACTTTCCGGTAATTTCATCATTCCTACAAGTGGTGAAGAAGATGTTAAATATTTTAATACATCCAACGCCGTAATATTGCGGTCTTCCTCTATCATCACTATATTGAAGGGCTTTAATGAGGATATATGTAATCAGGTAAGTACTTTTTTACCTTTCTAAACAATTATCTATTTCATCTTTTTATATTTATTTCTTTTTGTAAGATGGAGGAGTTTGCTGAACGGAATTCCGGATGGTCATTCGTTTCAATTAACTATTTATTGGTATGCATCAATAAATATTCCCCCCTACTAGCGGGAACCTACATTCCACTACCACGAAAATTATCAACACGGAAAAAAGGGGTGATTCAAAACATACGTAATAATGATAATTTATGCTTCATATATTGCATACTGGCGGGTTTGTACAAAATATTTTCATGTGAAATGAATTCTTATTCATATTTTAATATTGAAAAAATGTTTAATCTAAACGGAATTGAATTTCCGATTACATTAACGGATATTCCTAAGTTCGAAAAATTGAATCCAACAATTTCCGTTAATGTTTTTGGATTCAATGACGAACTAGATCTAATAGGTCCCTATTTTCATACAAAAGAAGTAAAAGAAAATCACTTCAATTTATTAATTTTAGAAAGTAACAGCTTACATCATTATTGTTTAATACGCGATTTATCTGCTCTATTATATAAAAAAATTACTAAAGATAAGACCAAACTATATATATGTGATCGTTGTCTTAATCATTTTAATAAACAAGTTCTATTGGAAAAACATTCTTTAAATTGCATGAATCATAAAGCGGTCAAGATTACTCTCCCCGAGAAACATATTTTACAATTTCAAAATTTTAAAGCACTAATTAGAAAACCATTCGTAATATATGCAGATTTCGAATCGTTACTTAAAAAAATTGATGGTTGTCACGATACAAATACAAAATCATATACGTTGAATTATCAATTACATGAAGCTTGCAGTGTAGCCTTTAACATCGTTTGTTCATTTAATAATAGCTACAATAGCTTTAAATTGTTTCGGGGAAAGAATCCTCAAACATGGTTTATAGATCAATTGGAGCAACTTAGCCAAGAACTTCATTTAATTTTGAAAGCTAGTACTACAAATATCATGAAAGAAATGACACAAAGTGAAATATCCATATATCATTCCACATATAACTGTCCTGTATGTTACTGCGAATTTTCTGATGCAAATCCTAAAGTTCGACATCATGACCATTTCACAGGAAATTTTATTTCCCCTCTTTGTATGAACTGCAACTTACAAATTAAATTAGATTACAATATTATCTTTTTTCATAATTTTAGTGGTTATGATATGCATCTATTTGTTTTAGATCTTGTTGAAAAGTATGATGTCAGCATCCTTCCGGTTAATCATGAAACATACATTTCTTTATCGGTTAGAATTAATCAAATTAAATTTATATTTTTAGATAGTTATAGATTTATGGCGGCCTCTTTAAATGAGCTTGTATCCAATCTCGCACCAGAGCAATTAATTCACAGTAAATATCATTTCCCTGATCCAGATCAATTCAAGTTAATTACACGCAAAGGTATTTATCCTTACGATTATATAGATCATTTTGATAAATTTAAAGAAACTTGTTTACCTGAAAAGCAATATTTCTTTTCATTGCTTACACAGGAAAGCATATCTGATGATAACTATTCACATGCAGTCAACGTTTGGAATTCATTCAATTGTAAAACATTAGGCGATTATTCTGACATATACTTAAAAACCGATGTTCTTCTTCTATCGGATGTTTTCGAAAATTTTAGAAATTTAACAATGACTCATTACGGTTTAGATGCCGCTGCGTTTTATACCGCTCCAGGTTTAAGTTGGGCTGCTTCTTTGAAATATACTCATATACAATTAGAACTGCTTCAAGATATTGATATGATTTTATTTATAGAAAAGGGAATTAGAGGAGGTATCACTCAATCTATTCATCGGTATGCAAAAGCAAACAACCCTTATGTTCCCGATAGTTATGATGGCGATCCCTTTCATACCTACTTAATGTATTGGGATGCAACTAATTTGTATGGATGGGCACAGAGTCAATATATTCCAATCAATGAATTTAGCTGGGTAAAGGATATGGATTTTGATGTGTTAAATGTTCCCAACGATTCCGAATATGGGTATATCATAGAAGCAGATTTAATTGTACCTAAAGAATTGCATGATTTCTATAGTGACTTTCCACTACTACCCGAACATATGAAACCTCCCAATTCCTCAGTTTTAAAATTGCTTTGTACACTTTATAATAAAACTTCATACATTATACATTACATAAATTTAAAACAAGCAGTAAAGTTAGGTATTAAACTGGGTGAAATTCATCGTATTTTAAAATTTAAACAATCACCATGGTTAAAAAAATTTATTGATTTAAATACCGAATTACGAATGAAGGCAAACAATGAATTTGATAAAAGTTTTTTCAAATTAATCATTAATGCCCATTTTGGGAAGACTATGGAAAACGATAGAAAAAAGAGAAAAATTATTATTTGTAATAACTGGAACAGTACTCGCAAATACATCGCGCGCCCTGAATTTAAATGTTTGAAAATATTTAATGAAAATATTGTGTCAATAGAACTCGAAAAAACTGAAATTGTTTTTAATAAGCCCATTTATGTAGGGTTTACAGTTTTGGAATTATCTAAAACGCTAATGTATTCTTTCCATTACAATTTTGTTAAACGTTGTCTAGATAATTCATTTCACAGTCAACTTTTATATATGGATACAGACTCCTTAATTTATAAATTTAAGTGTAAAATTCAAAACTATTCAATCTATGACGCTGTTCGAGAAAATGTAAATTTATTTGATACTTCCGATTTATTGCATGATAATATTTGGAAAATTCCATTAATAAATAAAAAAATTCCAGGAAAATTTAAGGATGAATGTAAAGGACAGATTTTAACCGAATTTATAGCTTTAAGACCTAAAGTATATATGTTAAAGATTAACGATAAGGAAATAGCACCTAAAGTGAAAGGGATTGGTAAAGCTGCTTCGAGTATTTTAACGTTCAATGATTTTGTAGATGTACTTTTTAATGACATGGTAAAATTAGCAAATTTTAATACAATTCGAACTAAAAATCACAAATTATATTCTATGAATGTGAATAAAATTGCATTAAATAGTAATGATGATAAGCGTTACATATCTCCCGATTCCTCCATTGTTACGCGACCATGGGGTTATTTTAAAAATAATGAGGAGATGTATTTTAATTTATAAGTTCAATATAAGCAATATACTATGTTAAGTAAAAATAATTCTTTTTATTCATTGAATATCAAGCAAACAAAATCCTTCTCCTTATCATGCGCGTTATATATCCTACTTTATTAGATTATCGCAATCATCGATGAAACCGCAACAGTCATAAAAAATAATAAAAAAAGCATAAATTTTTATTTTATTTAATTATACATTAAATGATTATTTGCTAATTCATGACGCGCGCGCCGAATCTCTCAAAGACACGTTTGAACACGATTTCGTGATGTCATATCGCGCGATCATTGTCGTCGTCCGCGTTATCGTAACCGCAAACGCGCTTATTTGTTACTATTTGCGGTTTCTTTGAACACAACCGAAAAAAAACAAAAAAGTACGGCCAACCCGCCCCCGCGCGGCACCAGCCCGTACCGCACCGCGAACGCGCGACAGCGACATCTAGCGGTGGCGGCCGGCGGCCGGCGGTGGCGGCGCCGGCAACCGCGACGCCCGTGTACTTTCGCTAACCACCGATAGAGGGCGCCACTGTGGCGCCGGCTACCACGGGAAGGGAGGGGGAAGCGTGACCTTGACTAAGGCTACCTCTGACGTCAGAGATAGCCTTGTTTTATACCTACTAGCGTATGAAGAGTTATCGTACCAATGCAAAACGTTTTTGAGTTAACGTTGACTGAGATATGGACATGTAAAAAGCATGGTGATATTTGCCAAAAAACACTTAAAATCAAAATAACTCGAAAACAAAAAACGGTAGGCACCAACAACTGTTATCAAAGTCAACATATTTTCTTATGTATAATTGAATGGTGCAATAAAAAGTATAGTATTCCATTTAAAATAACGAAGTTGAAGTCTACTTCCGGTAGACCGGAAGTGGCGGCAATCTTGAAAATATTTTAGATTAATAGATCGGAATGAACAACCCATGTTACCAAAATTTCAAGCCTCTACAAACAGTGGAACCTAAAAAAGTTCTAGAGTTGTAGAGGCTTGAAATTTTGGTGACATGGGTTGTTCATTCCGATCTAGTAATTTAAAATATTTTCAAGATAGCCGTCACTTCCGGTCTACCGGAAGTAGACCTCAACTTCGTTATTTTAAATGGAATGCTATAGTTTTTATTACACCATTCAATTATACATAAGAAAATATGTTGACTTTGATAACAGTTGTTGGTGCCTACCTTTTTTTGTTTTCGAGTTATTTTGATTTTAAGTGTTTTTTGGCAAATATCACCATGCTCTTTACAAACCCATATCTCAGCCAACGTTAACTCAAAAACGTTTTGCATTGGTACGATAACTCTTCATACGCCGCTAAATAGATTGTCACTTGTTGTATCGGTATATCTTATACAGGCTGGTCAAAAATTAAGTTACCGTTTCTCTGTATTCAATTGCGTGAAAGTCGAAAATTTTAAATGGAACGCCCCATATTTTCATACCCTATCAGAAAGGAAATTTAATTCTTTACAAATTCTCTATTAATATTCCTGTACCTATTTATTATAGTTTTCTTGCTATTGAGGAATTTATCACAATCATAGGTAAAATGCTAGAAACCGTCTGTGTTTTTGTTAGCAGGCCATGACATTTTGACAGTTTTTTGTTTAATTTATTTAAATTATTATTAGTATTATTTCTACAATGAACTGTGATTGAATAAACTTTAGATTGCTAGCTGTAATTTACCAAAAATAACCAAAAGAAAACCGAATAAATGAAACAATGAAAAACAACAATTTAATGATAAAAATTAAAATCAATAACATAAAAGAATCAAAAACTGAAAATTACAAAAATAAATTATGGGAATTTAATTCTCTACAAACTATTTAGATACTTTCCTGCGCCTATATGTTGTAGTTGGCCTCATATTTGGAAATTAATGGACGTATGTAATGCTGGAAGCTTCTTGTTTTTATGTTAGAAAGCCATGGAGTTTTGATAGCTTTTCAACCATATTTATGTTATTGTTGTCATTACTTAGTTGTGTCATCACTTACTGCTGTTAATGTCTTTGAATATCATGGCGAATTATTCCCACGCCAACATTTTAAATTCGTCTTATATTCATGGCGGGTGTAATAAAGTTTTGGATAGGATAAGATACGTATCTCTTAGTTTTGGAAAGATCAAAATAACAAGAAAACATAAATTTCTATCACCAGCAGCTTAAGATAATAGAATAAATGTTTTGTCATATTTTATTGCTTTACCAAATTCTTGGGTAAGAGGTGCTTTGGTCGATTTAGATGAATAATATTTTACAAAAAAGCACCGTAAATAAATAAACTGAACTCTCTAGGAACATCTCGCGCATCATTACGTCGAATATTACGCCATATCATTGTTTTTCATTGTTTCATTTACGCGTTCTTCTGCTGGTTATTTTTGGCAAATAAAAGCTAACAAACTCAAGTTTATTCAATCGCAGATCATTCTAGAAATTATACCAATGATAATTTAAATAAATTAAACAATAAACTGTCAAAATATCATAGCCTTCTAATAAAAGCACGACTGGCTTCCAGCATTTTGGGTAGGATTTTGATAAAATACTCAATATGAAGAAAACTATAATAAATAGGTATAGCAATATTTATAGATAATTTGTAGAGAATTAAATTCCCGTTTAGATAGGCTAAAAGGATACGGTGCGTTCCATTTAAAATTTTCGACTTTCTCGCAATTGAATACAGTGAAATGGTAATTCAATTTTTGACCACAGTAGATAGATAATGCCGATTCTGGAGCGGAAGTCCTCCGGGAGGATCGGAGGATCGGAGGATCGGGCGACGGTGGCGCCACCTAGCGGTGAGTAGTGAAACTAAGCATGCGGCGGGCGGTGGAACTACTGAAGTTAGTCCTCAGAGGATCGGTCGATGGTGGCGCCACCTAGCGGCGGGCGGCCGAACTTCTGAAACTAGTCCTCCGAAAATCCCCAGAGGAACCTTCCTCAAGTCCCGGTCGACGGTGGCGCCGCCTGACGGTGGGCGACGGAATTTCTGGAACTGGTCCTCAGAGGATCGGTCGACGGTGTCGCCAAACGGGATCGTCAAGGAAATAGGTCGCTGTCCGACCGACCGACCGACCGACGTTTCGATCCTCCTCGAGGACGACGATGATGATGATGATGTCACCTACCAACCGACGCACGCAATGTTGCGCAATGTTACGCAATTTTTTTTTTTGCTAAGTGAGAATTCTGAAGCGGAATTTATCCGTGAGGAATGAGAATTCTGAAGCGGAATTTATCCGTGAGGAATGAGAATTCTGAAGCGGAATTGATCCATGAGGATCGAAAGGATCGATCGATTGATGGTTACCCCCCACCCATTCCCCGAATCGAACTCTATATGTAGGGTTGTTGTTTGAATTTGGTGTGTAGTGAGTTCGTGAACAAAGCGTCAGCTTCTTGATGGACAAAAAAAATATAAAAAAAAATAAACAATGAACTCTTTAAAGACATCAGATTTAGAATTCGATAATGCAGTTGTTGTACCCACTTGTAATTACAACCAATTTATAGAAACCAGTGTAAAAAATGTAGAAAAGAAAATCTTGAAGGAAAAGCAATTAATCGGTGAATCTAGTTATGGACTTAATAAAACCGGAACCAAACGCGTTCGTACAGGTTTAAGTCTAGCAGGTGGAATTATACCAATTGTAAAGATAACATATAGAAGTAGATGTATATTTTTTACGAAAGACGAATGGAAGGACTTTATGGATGAAAAATTAGGTACCATTGATCAAATGAATCATCGATTGGAAGTTTTCGTCACTGATAAAGGAAAAGAGGAAATTCATCTTATAAGTAGAGGAAAGAAAATTGTATTTGAAGACGACTGTTATAATAATTTACACAAAATGAAAGAGTTGATAAACAATAAATTAATTTTATTGGAAAATTGCGGATTTACTCAGTTTTATAGTTATGTGTTGAGGGTATGCTTAACACTGGAAGGGGGCTTGTATGAAAATATAAAAGCATTAATATTATCCCAATTTAATTCAGTAAATGCTTTCTATATGTTCTAAGCGGTACAGATTGCTTTCAGTAGTGTGCATTACGATTTCGAGCTATTAAAAATTAGGCCAGTGTAAAATAATAAATAAAAATATTTGTTTAGCATATTGCAAATTATATATTGACAGTATGGAAACCGTTATAAATAAAATTGGGGCTATTATTGAAATATTAGAAGTAAATGGTGGAAATTTACAGGATATCGAACCGAAACTTTTTCAATACATTCCAATCTAGATACTTCAAACCAAAGTTCGAAGTCAATCGCTAGAAAATAAATGGGATTTATTAACGCCACAACAAAAAATGGAATTAGAAACTTTTCGACCATGTTGGAAACATTTTAATCTTCCAACACAAAGTACCCATGTAGATGGATGTCCACCTCCAATTAATCGATGTCCTTCTTGTCGTAACGGCGGCGGCGGTGATGGTTTGAAGTTTGAAGAAAAGAAATAAAAGTAGTATTAGAAGTCGGGAGCGCATGGTGACCTCGCTCACGTTATCGTTGATACTATTTATAAATAATTTTGCTTACATAGTGAAGAAGTATAAAATAAACAAAAAACTCTTATTACATTTACGTTTATTTATTTACTTTTTATAATACATTAGTTTTAGGAATCCAACTGTTATGAGATTTATCTAAACCTAACCACTGCACGTACACCTTGTTTCCTTTACGACGTAATATTTTTTCAATTAAATAGACGTCTTCGTGTTTTGCCTTTTGTAGTTCTTCTTCATAGAAACATCCGAGTAAAACCTTCCCTACCATGTCCTCCAGTAAATACGTCTGCGGAGATGTGTTATTTATTTTGGATATCTTGAACAATTCCGTAGACCAGTTTGGCGTATATCCTTTTTCAAATGTTGTTTTATATTTACTTATACGAACTACATTACCCAATTGAAATTTCGATTTTTTGTTCGTATTATTAATATTGGTATAGTAAACGGAAGATAGCAGATGTTTTTCGTGCTTTGCAGTCACATCACAGGGTTTCATTCGGATAGTTCTATGTATAGTTGAATTATATTTGTTGGTTATTGGTTCTATTATATCGATCCATTTGAAACTACCGCGTAAACTAAACTCTCTGTATAATTTGTTTTTAATAGTTCGAATCACTCTTTCGACGATTGAGGCTTTCTTGGTGCTATAAGTTGAATAATGGTTAATACCGTAGGTTCGCATTGTACTTTGAAATTGTTGATTATAGAATTCCTTTCCCTGGTCGGTTTGTAAATTTTTTGGATATCTTCCTTGACGAAAAACATTTTCCATTGCCTTTTTTACCTCAATCGCACTTTTAGATTTTAACGGTTGCGTCCAGAGGTACTTGGAAAAGCAGTCAATTGTAAAGAGAATGTATTTGTAACCTCGATTTTGTTTATTGTATTGGGTAAATTCGCCAATATCAGACTGCCATAAATCGTCGATACCTTTAACGACAACTTGTCTCCTGGAAAAATTTCTTCTGGCAGATCGGTGCAACTCATCTACAACGTCAGCTTTAGCCATCTTTCTTAATTGAATTTACTCCAAGGATCTCGTATAACTTATCATCATGTTTGTATAAATTAACAATTTCTTTTTTTAACTCAACAAGCTTTTTTTCGAAGTCGCTTTTATATGTGGTAATATTACTAGTCAATAATACTATTAATTTTTCGATCGTTCTATCAAGATAAATCTTATTGACAATATCTTGTTCATCAAGTGGTGTGGCAACGTTTACGATTCGTTTGTTGCCAACGTCTAGATCACCGTTCGCAGTCAAAGTAAATCCGACCGGTTGCTTTTGATAAATACGTTGTACGGCAAAATCAACTTTACCACGACTAAGGTGACGTCCAAATTTGTCAGTGTTCATTGTAATACTGAATTGAAATTAACAAATCAATGTATTTATTACTGAATAATTCCAATTTCTCTCAATTCTTCAATGATGCTCGCAATTTCATTGGTGTGGCTAGTGTGACCGGCACTTTGCGACGCTATCAGTAAACGTAAACGATCTACGAGTTCGTTTACATCGTCCCAATATACGTATTGGTACGGAGTCTTAACGTCCGTTTCTAGAGTTAAATTGTTTTTCGAGAGACTATATCCGGTCCAGGATTTTTTGCGTTTCTTTTGCAAAAGTGGTTTTATAACATGTTGCCATTTAAACGACGTACTACCTTTCAATTGTTTATTAGGATTGAATTCTCGACGATGTACGTTCGTAAGCTCGAGAATCTTTAAGTACTCAACCCTATCAGTTTCAAGATCTCCTTGAGGTGTTACTTTGAAAACGAGTTCATACAGTCCGGGGGTTCCTTTAAATTTCTGTTGCTGAATTATCATGTCGTTGTTGTTGTCAAACTCAATTACACTGTTACCTAATTTAAATTTACTCACTTCCGGGTCGTATGTTATACCATAGGTAGTATCATATTGATTAGATGTATCTTTTAAAAACCCATCGATGTATTCCTTGGCTAACGGTTGGAATGCTTCGAGATACTGATCAACTATGTGAGGATTTGTTTCATTCATATCTCGATAAAGTCGGCGATATTCCTCTAACGATTGTTTCGGTCGCTCATCTTCTGCAGGCGCAGGTGGACTTGATGTAAAATGTTCTTCCTCAGTTAAGAAACCAACTCGTGGTGGTGATTCTATAAAGTACGATGGTGGTTTTAAATATTGTTCTCGGTGTTGTTGGGAAGAACGAAAAGGAGATTTGATTGTAGCAGTACTATGATCCATTTGTGTTTCTTCTTCTTGTTTTGTCTCCTTATTCTGTTCTTCTTTCTTTATTGATCTCGCTCTTGATTCTTCCTTAAGAGCAATGTTTATATTTTCAAGAGGCATTGTGATTGGTTTATACGTCTTCTCTAAAGATTCTGCAAGCTCAGCACGTCCCATTTTTAATGCCATATGCTTCCTTCGAATCGCATTACTAGCTTTTATAATCTCCTGTTTCACTTTATCTTTCCCTTTAGTGGTTCTTTTTGGAGGCATGGTTACTCAAGTCAGACAGAGATACAGACAGGTAGACTGACAGACAGACCGACAGACAGACAGACAGACCGACAGACAGACAGACGGGCAGACGGACGGACGTGCAGATAGGTCAGTGCTGACTGACTGACATCCGGCTATTGAATGAAGAATATTTTGATAAAGTAATGTTTAAATAAGAACGATCATGGTTGAATGTGATATTCAAATGTTTTCCTATAACGTCCATTGTTTAGGTCTCTGTCCTTATCGATAACGAGAAATCCATATTTATCCTTCCAGCATTCGGCACACATTGATCTGAATTTGTCAAATGGTAGATCAGTACCGATGTGTTCATCGTACACATGTTGTAAATTCAAATTATCTTGTTTGAATAGAATAATAAAATTGGCGTTATCCCGTATTAGATGTTTTGGAATTCGTGCATAAGATTGACATAAGTAGAAACTATCGACGCCTTTATGTCGTCCCATGCTAAAATACGATCTGATTTTATCCTGTTCGTGACACGATACGTCATCGAAAATGAATACTGAATTGGTTCGTGCATCTTCGGGATCCACGATCTCTTCACTCTCTTTAAATGCGAAATAATTGACGGTTGGTACGGTGCGCATAACATTTTCCAAAAGTTCATATTTCGGTTGGTATAAGGATTTCGAGTAGACGTACACGTTCTCGAATCTGAGACCCTTTTCATCGAAGAGCAGTGTAAGCATTAAGTTGGTTTTACCACAATTCGATGGTCCACATACTAAACAACGAATGCTATCCGGAAAATTATCACCGTGTCTTTTCATTAATTTGCAACCTTTTCCCTTGATATCATCGTCTAAATTTACAATCTGGACGGCATGTTTCTGCTTCACGAGACGCATTTCGAATAGTTTACTTCACACGTTTACCTAAATATTTATAGTGGTACAAACTATAATATATATCATTTCAATGCCGTCACTCAAACGAGGTGGAGGTATTCTTAATTCTCTGATCAACAAGTTACCCGTAGAACTACACATTCCATCGTATTCGTATTGCGGACCGGGTACGAAGTTGGCAAAACGTTTGGCACGAGGCGATCCCGGCATTAACCCCCTCGATTCAGCTTGCAAGTCTCACGACATATTTTACGCACAGAACAAAGATCTATCGAAGAGACACGAAGCGGACCGGGCGCTAGAGGAGCGAGCTTGGGAACGAGTTAAAGCGAACGACGCGAATTTTGGTGAAAAAGCGGCCGCCATGGTCGTCGCCAATGCTATGAAAATCAAACGTAAATTGGGCATGGGTCTAAAGAAGAAATGCAATGCTAACAAGAATAAGATACGTTCTGGAAACGGATTGGAATTATTTCGGAAAACCTCCATACAAAATGTGAAAGGAAGTATTATTAATAAGAAGAAGAGGAACAGTAATGAGAAGAAGAAGAAGAAGAAGAAGAAGGCGAAATTAACACCGGATACGATCAAGGCGGCTACCAGAACACTTCCAGTTCCTAAAACTACCGGCGGTGTTCTACCCTTAATTCCGATATTCGCCGGCTTGAGCGCCCTTGGCAGTTTAGCGGGTGGTGCGGCCGGTATAGCAACCGCAGTCAACAAGGCGAAAGCCTCTCGGCACCAAATGAATGAATCGAAACGTCATAATAAAATTGTTGAAGAAGCAATAGCCCGTTTGGGAGTCGCCAAAAACAAAGACGGTAACGGCCTCTACCTCAAACCATACAAACAAGGAACGGGATTGAAAAGACAATCGAGAAAAAAAAACTAATCGAACGACTGCCTCTCCGACCACTTTCTAATTATGACATTTCCGAGATGGCTAAAAATATATCGGGTTTTAGGGGTGTATTCTTAAGAGACACTTTACCGGATTTTCCCAGAAAAAACGAGTGCGCAGTCGTTAATTTAGATTCCAAGTCGGGACCGGGTACGCACTGGGTAGCCTATGTAAAACGAGGAAATCGAGTGGATTACTTCGATTCATTTGGAAATTTGAAACCACCTATTGAATTGATAAATTATTTAAACGTTAATGAGAATGTACACATTTTTTATAATCACGAAGCGTTACAAACTTACGATCAAATCATTTGCGGTCATTTATGTTTAGAATTTTTAATAAATAATACTTAAGAACACCTTAAACGATTAGTTTCATTTAACCCGTTGATAGAGAAACATGTCACATACGTTTACGTTAACTGGTACAGGTCCCGTATTGTCCGCCGACTTTTTTCCACCTATAGAATTAAATTCCAAAGATAATTACGCTTTGGGGTTAATCGGGTTGCACACGTACAATTCAATACCGAACGTAGTTGAGGGTGCGAATAAGTTTTACTATGACGATGACGATAAAGTTATTGAGATCCCCGTAGGATCGTATGAGATAAGTGACATTGAGGACTATTTGAAGGGTTTCTTAGGTAAAGCATCTATTTCCATTAAACCCAATAATAATACATTGAGATGTATTATAAAGAGTAAATACCGAATCAATTTCAAAAAATCGAATTCTATAGGAAAAATGTTGGGATTTAGTAGTAAAATTTTGGAGGCCGGTCGGGAACACGCTTCAGATTTGCCGGTGCAGATTATAAAAGTCGTTACTATACGTATAGAGTGTAATATTACAACGGCAGCCTACTACAACACACGTCTGGTGCATACGCTTTACGAATTTGCTCCGCAAGTCGAACCGGGTTATAGTATTAACATTGAACCTCAACACGTCATTTTCCTACCTGTCAATACAAATAAAATCGATAATATAACTCTTACTATATTGGACCAAGACGGTGATCCGGTTGATTTTCGAGGAGAAACAATTGTCGTGAGACTCGAGCTTAAAAAAGTACTATAATTATAATAATAATCGTCGTAATAATGGGTTTGGTATTTAACAACGAAAAAAAACGTACTACTTCCGACCTAATTCCTTTAAAAGAGGGAAGTGGATGTAATTCTCGCATTAATCGTCCGTCTCGCACGCAGTTAACATCTGAAAATATTGCGTTTCTTCAATCACTCGGTTTAAAGGTTAATAACAATGGAAAAATTGGAAATATTCGACAATCCTAATTTTGATGAAGTTATAACCAAACAGGAATTTCACACTTACTATCCGAGGAATAATAATTTCAATTTAAATGATGAAATACGTATATCCATCGCACATCAGGACATTTACACGTTGCCCGGTAAAAGTGAAATCTACATCGAGGGTAAATTTACTACTGTTGGAGGTGATGCTACTTCTACGGATAAGTGTCAGTTAACAAACAATGCCTATGCCTTCCTTTTTGAACAAATTCGCTATGAAATCAATGGTGTTGAAATAGATCGATGTAGTAAACCCGGTGGGTTGCAAATTAATGAAAAGACACGGTGATAATTTTCCGGATAGCATTCGTTGTTTAGTATGTGGACCATCGAATTGTGGTAAAACCAACCTAATGCTTACACTGCTCTTCGATGAAAAGGGTCTCAGATTCGAGAACGTGTACGTCTACTCGAAATCCTTATACCAACCGAAATATGAACTTTTGGAAAATGTTATGCGCACCGTACCAACCGTCAATTATTTCGCATTTAAAGAGAGTGAAGAGATCGTGGATCCCGAAGATGCACGAACCAATTCAGTATTCATTTTCGATGACGTATCGTGTCACGAACAGGATAAAATCAGATCGTATTTTAGCATGGGACGACATAAAGGCGTCGATAGTTTCTACTTATGTCAATCTTATGCACGAATTCCAAAACATCTAATACGGGATAACGCCAATTTTATTATTCTATTCAAACAAGATAATTTGAATTTACAACATGTGTACGATGAACACATCGGTACTGATCTACCATTTGACAAATTCAGATCAATGTGTGCCGAATGCTGTAAGGATAAATATGGATTTCTCGTTATCGATAAGGACAGAGACCTAAACAATGGACGTTATAGGAAAACATTTGAATATCACATTCAACCATGATCGTTCTTATTTAAACATTACTTTATCAAAATATTCTTCATTCAATAGCTGGATGTCAGTCAGTCAGCACTGACCTATCTGCACGTCCGTCCGTCTGCCCGTCTGTCTGTCTGTCGGTCTGTCTGTCAGTCTACCTGTCTGTATCTCTGTCTGACTTGAGTAACCATGCCTCCAAAAAGAACCACTAAAGGGAAAGATAAAGTGAAACAGGAGATTATAAAAGCTAGTAATGCGATTCGAAGGAAGCATATGGCATTAAAAATGGGACGTGCTGAGCTTGCAGAATCTTTAGAGAAGACGTATAAACCAATCACAATGCCTCTTGAAAATATAAACATTGCTCTTAAGGAAGAATCAAGAGCGAGATCAATAAAGAAAGAAGAACAGAATAAGGAGACAAAACAAGAAGAAGAAACACAAATGGATCATAGTACTGCTACAATCAAATCTCCTTTTCGTTCTTCCCAACAACACCGAGAACAATATTTAAAACCACCATCGTACTTTATAGAATCACCACCGCGAGTTGGTTTCTTAACTGAGGAAGAACATTTTACATCAAGTCCACCTGCGCCTGCAGAAGATGAGCGACCGAAACAATCGTTAGAGGAATATCGCCGACTTTATCGAGATATGAATGAAACAAATCCTCACATAGTTGATCAGTATCTCGAAGCATTCCAACCGTTAGCCAAGGAATACATCGATGGGTTTTTAAAAGATACATCTAATCAATATGATACTACCTATGGTATAACATACGACCCGGAAGTGAGTAAATTTAAATTAGGTAACAGTGTAATTGAGTTTGACAACAACAACGACATGATAATTCAGCAACAGAAATTTAAAGGAACCCCCGGACTGTATGAACTCGTTTTCAAAGTAACACCTCAAGGAGATCTTGAAACTGATAGGGTTGAGTACTTAAAGATTCTCGAGCTTACGAACGTACATCGTCGAGAATTCAATCCTAATAAACAATTGAAAGGTAGTACGTCGTTTAAATGGCAACATGTTATAAAACCACTTTTGCAAAAGAAACGCAAAAAATCCTGGACCGGATATAGTCTCTCGAAAAACAATTTAACTCTAGAAACGGACGTTAAGACTCCGTACCAATACGTATATTGGGACGATGTAAACGAACTCGTAGATCGTTTACGTTTACTGATAGCGTCGCAAAGTGCCGGTCACACTAGCCACACCAATGAAATTGCGAGCATCATTGAAGAATTGAGAGAAAGTGGAATTATTCAGTAATAAATACATTGATTTGTTAATTTCAATTCAGTATTACAATGAACACTGACAAATTTGGACGTCACCTTAGTCGTGGTAAAGTTGATTTTGCCGTACAACGTATTTATCAAAAGCAACCGGTCGGATTTACTTTGACTGCGAACGGTGATCTAGACGTTGGCAACAAACGAATCGTAAACGTTGCCACACCACTTGATGAACAAGATATTGTCAATAAGATTTATCTTGATAGAACGATCGAAAAATTAATAGTATTATTGACTAGTAATATTACCACATATAAAAGCGACTTCGAAAAAAAGCTTGTTGAGTTAAAAAAAGAAATTGTTAATTTATACAAACATGATGATAAGTTATACGAGATCCTTGGAGTAAATTCAATTAAGAAAGATGGCTAAAGCTGACGTTGTAGATGAGTTGCACCGATCTGCCAGAAGAAATTTTTCCAGGAGACAAGTTGTCGTTAAAGGTATCGACGATTTATGGCAGTCTGATATTGGCGAATTTACCCAATACAATAAACAAAATCGAGGTTACAAATACATTCTCTTTACAATTGACTGCTTTTCCAAGTACCTCTGGACGCAACCGTTAAAATCTAAAAGTGCGATTGAGGTAAAAAAGGCAATGGAAAATGTTTTTCGTCAAGGAAGATATCCAAAAAATTTACAAACCGACCAGGGAAAGGAATTCTATAATCAACAATTTCAAAGTACAATGCGAACCTACGGTATTAACCATTATTCAACTTATAGCACCAAGAAAGCCTCAATCGTCGAAAGAGTGATTCGAACTATTAAAAACAAATTATACAGAGAGTTTAGTTTACGCGGTAGTTTCAAATGGATCGATATAATAGAACCAATAACCAACAAATATAATTCAACTATACATAGAACTATCCGAATGAAACCCTGTGATGTGACTGCAAAGCACGAAAAACATCTGCTATCTTCCGTTTACTATACCAATATTAATAATACGAACAAAAAATCGAAATTTCAATTGGGTAATGTAGTTCGTATAAGTAAATATAAAACAACATTTGAAAAAGGATATACGCCAAACTGGTCTACGGAATTGTTCAAGATATCCAAAATAAATAACACATCTCCGCAGACGTATTTACTGGAGGACATGGTAGGGAAGGTTTTACTCGGATGTTTCTATGAAGAAGAACTACAAAAGGCAAAACACGAAGACGTCTATTTAATTGAAAAAATATTACGTCGTAAAGGAAACAAGGTGTACGTGCAGTGGTTAGGTTTAGATAAATCTCATAACAGTTGGATTCCTAAAACTAATGTATTATAAAAAGTAAATAAATAAACGTAAATGTAATAAGAGTTTTTTGTTTATTTTATACTTCTTCACTATGTAAGCAAAATTATTTATAAATAGTATCAACGATAACGTGAGCGAGGTCACCATGCGCTCCCGACTTCTAATACTACTTTTATTTCTTTTCTTCAAACTTCAAACCATCACCGCCGCCGCCGTTACGACAAGAAGGACATCGATTAATTGGAGGTGGACATCCATCTACATGGGTACTTTGTGTTGGAAGATTAAAATGTTTCCAACATGGTCGAAAAGTTTCTAATTCCATTTTTTGTTGTGGCGTTAATAAATCCCATTTATTTTCTAGCGATTGACTTCGAACTTTGGTTTGAAGTATGTAGATTGGAATGTATTGAAAAAGATTCGGTTCGATATCCTGTAAATTTCCACCATTTACTTCTAATATTTCAATAATAGCCCCAATTTTATTTATAACGGTTTCCATACTGTCAATATATAATTTGCAATATGCTAAACAAATATTTTTATTTATTATTTTACACTGGCCTAATTTTTAATAGCTCGAAATCGTAATGCACACTACTGAAAGCAATCTGTACCGCTTCCAACATATAGAAAGCATTTACTGAATTAAATTGGGATAATATTAATGCTTTTATATTTTCATACAAGCCCCCTTCCAGTGTTAAGCATTCCCTCAACACATAACTATAAAACTGAGTAAATCCGCAATTTTCCAATAAAATTAATTTATTGTTTATCAACTCTTTCATTTTGTGTAAATTATTATAACAGTCGTCTTCAAATACAATTTTCTTTCCTCTACTTATAAGATGAATTTCCTCTTTTCCTTTATCAGTGACGAAAACTTCCAATCGATGATTCATTTGATCAATGGTACCTAATTTTTCATCCATAAAGTCCTTCCATTCGTCTTTCGTAAAAAATATACATCTACTTCTATATGTTATCTTTACAATTGGTATAATTCCACCTGCTAGACTTAAACCTGTACGAACGCGTTTGGTTCCGGTTTTATTAAGTCCATAACTAGATTCACCGATTAATTGCTTTTCCTTCAAGATTTTCTTTTCTACATTTTTTACACTGATTTCTATAAATTGGTTGTAATTACAAGTGGGTACAACAACTGCATTATCGAATTCTAAATCTGATGTCTTTAAAGAGTTCATTGTTTATTTTTTTTATATTTTTTTTGTCCATCAAGAAGCTGACGCTTTGTTCACGAACTCACTACACACCAAATTCAAACAACAACCCTACATATAGAGTTCGATTCGGTGAATGGGTGGGGGGTAACCATCAATCGATCGATCCTTTCGATCCTCATGGATCAATTCCGCTTCAGAATTCTCATTCCTCACGGATAAATTCCGCTTCAGAATTCTCATTCCTCACGGATAAATTCCGCTTCAGAATTCTCACTTAGCAAAAAAAAAAATTGCGTAACATTGCGCAACATTGCGTGCGTCGGTTGGTAGGTGACATCATCATCATCATCGTCGTCCTCGAGGAGGATCGAAACGTCGGTCGGTCGGTCGGTCGGTCGGTCGGTCGGACAGCGACCTATTTCCTTGACGATCCCGTTTGGCGACACCGTCGACCGATCCTCTGAGGACCAGTTCCAGAAATTCCGTCGCCCACTGTCAGGCGGCGCCACCGTCAACCGGGACTTGAGGAAGGTTCCTATGGGGATTCTCGGAGGACTACCTTCAGAAGTTCGGCCGACCGTCACTAGGTGGCGCCACCGTCGACCGAGACTTGAGGAAGGTTCCTCTGGGGATTTTCGGAGGACTAGTTTCAGAAGTTCGGCCGCCCGCCGCTAGGTGGCGCCACCATCGACCGATCCTCTGAGGACTAACTTCAGTAGTTCCACCGCCCGCCGCATGCCTAGTTTCACTACTCACCGCTAGGTGGCGCCACCGTCGCCCGATCCTCCGATCCTCCGATCCTCCCGGAGGACTTCCGCTCCAGAATCGGCATTATCTATCTACTGACCACGCTGTATAAGGTACATTGATATAACAAGTGACAATCTATTTAACAGCATATGACGAGTTATTGTACCAATGCAAAACGTTTTTGAATTAACGTTGGCTGAGATATGGGCTTGTAAAGACCATGGTGATATTTGCCAAAAAACACTTAAAATCAAAATAACTCGAAAACAAAAAACGATAGGTACCAGCAACTGTTATCAAAGTCAACATATTTTCTTACGTGTAATTGAATGGTGTAATAAAAACTATAGCATTCCATTTAAAATAACGAAGTTGAGGTCTACTTCCGGTAGACCGGAAGTGGTGGCCATCTTGAAAATATTTTAGATTAATAGATCGGAATGAACAACCCATGATGCCAAAATTTCAAGCCTCTACGAATAGTGTAACCCAAAAAAGTTCTAATGAACCAGTTACGTGAGACACCCTGTATACAGAGTATTACGGCGAGATTTTACTTAACGTTTATGTATTTTAAAAACTGAAACCAAAGTTGAATTTATTTCGGTTATGATGTCAAAAACTGGTTTCGAAAAGTTACATCGTTGTAAAGTGAACAGTCGAGTTTTTTGAGTTTTTTGAATCGGATAATCTTGGAATTGATTTTTGGAATTTTTAATTTTGGTGTTAAAATTTTGGAAGAAACACGTTTAGTGGATTTAATCAACCGATTTATTAATTTTTGGAATACCTTTGGGGAGTATAAGTACCGCAAATCTTCAGATTACGACTTTAAAGCCGCCCAACAACTTATGCGTAAGAAATGATTTTTTTTATAGATAATTTCAACGCTAATTGAATAATTATATTTCTATTTGTTTTTTTTTAATTTCTTTGGTAACCGACTTTTCCTGAATATTGTGAAAACCTGGAAACTGCATTCAAAGGGTTGATTCATCGAAGGATGAGATAATTGACGAAGGATTAATCACGTTGATCACGCCTTCAGTCGCCATTTGTATTCATCTACATCGTTCCGATACGAAAATAAGAACCAATACAGGAAAAAGAGGTTGGTTAAACATTTCTTAATTTATTACATTGTTCGTCGGATGAAATTACAACTACGTTTACGCCCGGTTCCTCCGATTTATTTGAAGAATTTGGATACGATTTAGAAATTCATTTTTCTGTTAATTCTAAAAAAAGTTTTGTCATAAGAACAGAGTTTATGGTTATAATTTTATTTTATACTTACACTCGAGATTCTTGTACCGATTGTCACGTTGAAGTAGGATTTTTTTTGTTGTTCAATTCAGAGTTGTTGCTCTTTTCTTCGGTTTCCACCGCATGTTTATTCGTCGGTTCCGGTTTATTTAAATTCACATTACTTACCTGCTTCCTTGTACGCCGTCGCGCTGAAAGAAATATAATTATTACTTATTTTTTTATTTATATATATATATATTTACCATTCAAGAATTATTAATTTTTTTATCAGTAAAATTATTTTACTATCAAAATTTCGTAGTTTTATTCCGGAATTTTTGCGGGTTGATGATAATTTTGAAACTACGTGGCGGTCATGGGCAATATTTTTTTTGGAAGAACTCCTACCCCGCCGACTGTAGCACAAGCAGCCATCAACTTTGCAAACATTTTTTTATCACCAGACACTAAAGAATTTGATAAATGGAATTTGATTTATTGTTTATTATTGTTTTGTTAAAAAGCCACGTACAAGGGTGTCCAAATTTCGATGGGTTTGTAGAGTATCTTGGTAATTATAAAAGATAGAAGGTTGCGGTTTTCACGAACCTGAGCTACTTTTTTGTGAAACTTATCGGCAAATCAAATTTTCATAGCCCTCTTCGTGTTTGATATACAGGAAGTTTCTTAAATATACGATTTTCAGACACCTGCTGTCGGCTATCTGGAAACTTTGCAAAAAAGTAAAGACGAGTTCTAATAGACTTTTTTTACATAGAATTCAATGGTGCACGTAGATGTTTTGTAGTCATCACGGTTTTTGTGTTATAAATACAACTTAGGTTTTTTAAATGGAACCACCTATATTTTATGTTTTTGTTGAACTAGATTTTTTAAGCTTTTCAAAAATATATAATGCTCTATATTTATCTTTATAATTATCCTCAAAAATTAATAAAATACATGGTATTATAAGTATGCTATGATAAATTCGCGTTGCTAGGTAACGGAATAAACCAAAAATGTTGAGAATACTATAACATTTTCACTATTATATATAATATTTTTATTAGTAGTAATTTTTGTTTGCAAAAATTGAAAAATAATCAAGTAGTTCTTGCTAAGCTCTAAGCTGATGTTAATATGGTTTCAAGTTACAAGAATTGTTCAAGTTGTTCCCATTTTGTTACGCACACTGTTCACAATGTTTTGTAATGCGTTTAATTGCATATGAGATGTTGCCGTAAATATGAAAAAGTATCATTAACGGCAATTTTCAATTCCAGTTTAGTTTTATATTGGGTACTATATACGTGATTCTTTCCACAACAACATAAAAAGAAATCCAAATTAGGTAAATCGGGAGATCTTGCTGGCCATCGCGTTGGACAATGCTGCTTATCAGCCTTCCAGGAAATTTTGCATTCAAATGGCGGCTCACTTCGTATTATGAGCGAGAGCTCCGTTCTGTTGAAAATAAATGTTATTTAATCCAATAAGAGGATTATAATCAAAAAGTTTTGTCAAAGATGACCAAATAGCGATTAGTGAAAAGATTTTCTTCAAATATTTTATAAACAATTCTTGGCACAATAATAAACATATCACGCTAAACCCATATTTTTCTTGACGTTCCCGCTCAATTAAAATACGTTGGTTTTCTTAATGCCAATGCCTGTTGTGATGACGATTATAAATTCCTGTGTTATAAAGGTATATATAAAGTACTATGTATTTTTGAAAAGCTTAAAAAAATCTAGTTCAACAAAAACATAAAATATAGGTTAAATATAGGTGGTAGGTGCCATTTAAAAAAACCGAAGTTTTATTTATAACTGAAAAACTGTAATAACTACAAAACTTCTACGTGCACTATTGAACTCTATGTGAATAAATCTATTAGAACCCGTCTTTACTTTTTTGCTAAGTTTTCAGATAGCCGAGATACAGGGGGTGCCTGAAAATTGGATATTTTAAGAAATGAAAATTTGGTTTGCCGCATTATAAGTTTCACAGAAAAGTAGCTCAGGTTCGTGAAAACCGCAACTTTCTATCTTTCATCATTACCAAGATACCCAGCAAATCCATCGAAATTTGGACACCCTGTACTATGTATTGTACTGAGTAATAAGATTTGGTTGTGATACGACTATCTTTTTTCTTTCAGCAAATGAATATCTTGCAGCTTTTTGAATTGGTTGTACGCCGTGCTCATTAGAAAATATATTTACCGTGCTGTTGTCTTTCCATGTTACCGCTACTTTATTATCAACCTTATCGACCATGCTTCTGTAAAAACCCCATTCTTTCTTATTCATTGCCTTTTGAACAATTCTTTTTCAATTGTCAAGAAAGAACATTTATCCATTCTATTTGCGCGCACAGTCCTAGTGCTCATCATTCCATCTTTTGACAACTCTGTCAAAAATCTGGGGCTCGCAAAAAGGTTATCAAAGTAAAAGGAGAAAGTCACTGCTGGGTATGCTTCAGCCATACTATTACAACTATTCATAACCATACTTTAGTCCAACCCTACGTCTCTTCGTTTCATGGCACTCTTACCTTTATATATGTCAGCATGTAAACAGTATTCATTTGATTGAACTAATGTCGAGGCTTTAAATCCAAAGCCATTTGGGTTTCCTTTTATATATTGTCGAGAATCATGATGACCAAGGTAAGGTATCATGGATTCATCTACCGATACGAAACGACTAATGGGGCAATTATCAATGAATGGTCTATTTAGAACATTCTTGAAATTCCGGATTTTCACATTTTGTCGTTCTGGCCAGTGTACCTACAGCTTTCGTCGTTACCGTGCGATATGCTGATGTTATGTTATGACATAAACTTTTTCACTTGCTCATGTATTATTCTTTATCACCATTGTCAATTTCTTTCTTGCAAGTTTATACGCTTCGCTTGTTTTCAGCTCCTCCTCTACTTTGGAAAGCTGTCACCTGATTCTTTGCAACCTTTTTCTTCTGGCTGTGTAGTTCGCTCTTTCCTTGGCCACCTGGTCCTTCCACCAGGTTCTTTTGGATTTTCTTCACATAATTTTTTTTAACCTTATCGCACGATTGAGTGATTTCTTTTGATAATCGTATTGGGCCGGATGTTAATATCATTTTTGTTTCTTCGTAGAAAGTTAAATTAGCGAGATAGTTCCTCAGTAATTTTCCACTTTCTAGACTCCATTTCAGTTGGATCTTCTTTACCAATACAGTCAATGATAAAAACAATAGGAGTATGGTCGCTCAGGGTGTTTATTTCTTCCAAGACATTGTATTCTTTTACTATTTTAACATTTTTTCGTTTACTAGAGTCAATCGTCTTGCAATGTCGTCTTGGATTTCGCTATTCATTCTTTCAAAGAGCAACCTCTCATATTGTTTATTTTATCTCCTGCTACATTCTTGCATTAAAATCTCCTTCAACGGTTACGGTTTCTTTCGCAAATCTTTTAACTTTTAAACATATGTTTCTAAACCATTTAAAACTTCTTCGAAATGTTTATCCATATCATTCAAATTAATTCAACTTGTTTTTTATGTCACATGGTACGGATGTAGGAGTTATCGCCTGCTTAAGTCTGCAAAATAATATGCACTGGAGGTTTTGCTAGTGGTCACTGGGCAGGTCGTGGTAGAGCCTATTTTCAACCAGTTTACATCTTTGAGTCTGTGCGATACTCGGTCATACATCCTAATGCCGTAAATATATCGAAGACAACAATTCTGTATTTTTGTAAACAGTAAGACGTATCCATGCCAATTGCAGCGTCATAGATAAGTGTCATATAATTAAAGTGTGATGAGACATATGTATCATATAAATGCCCGCCTAATCTCCACAGGACTTCTACAACAAAATCCACATTGATTTCTCAGACTTGACTTTTAATTGATGATAATTAGCGAACTTCTGAATATCAATTAATTCAATTACTATCTCAGTCCTTATTGAAACTCAGCTCCATATCATGACTCCTGCAACAAGGAAATAGGCGTTATTCCTGTAACTGTAATTCTTTGTGTATCCTACGCGATAAATAATTTCCAATTAAGGACACAGCACTTCGTTCTAGTTTCAAAAATCTTAAAATACGTCCTCCAATATATGGTACGTGAGCTCCAGCACTACTGTAAAACAAATATGATTTATACGAAAGCCGAAAGATTGGACAAGCTGAGCTGTTCCACATAATTTTTAAGATTTTCGCTAAAATCTTAGATATAGTCGATCTAAGCTTGATACTCATCGGACGCAGATCTCTGTAATTAACTGAGGTTTTTCATTGAGAAAGGAAGTATGACGGCTCGTTTCCACAGGTCAAGAAAGATATTTTCGACAAAGTAAGAATTTAACATATGCTTCAAATACTGTAGTATTATGAGTCAAAACATCTGCAACATATGAATACCAACCGAAGTAATCTGCAAAAACTCAGACGCAGTAACCGTTTGAAATGTAAATACACTTAGTAGCGTAAAAAAACATAACATAAAGTGATGACTAATTTCAAACTACCATAACTGTGTAGACTTTGTGTGTAGGAAGATCGCAAAAAAATTAAGTGTGTTCGGTAGAATAAAGTAAGTTTATTTCGGTTTATGCAAGAAACGTTGTCTACAATATAATAATCTTGCCACACTTTTATTATTGTGGGACACTTTTATATTTACTCACTGCGGCCTCATTAAATAGGTCAGATAAATAGTATGCTGAGTCAATTAGGTTGGTTTAATCTTTACCAATTAGGCGAGTGTATCACATTAACCTTTATTCACAAAATAAAACTAGGTGAGATGCTGGCCTACTTTGGAAACATGTTGAGAGCTTGCGACACCGTTTACGTTTACGACACAAGGAATAAGGAGAACTAAATTTATATAAAAGCTAAAAAGAATGTTGCTCATAATTCCTCGTTTGTGAAGGGAATAGTAAGGTATAATGCTTTGTCGCCCACTGTAAAGAACTGCAGAACAACGAAGCAGTTTAATAAGAGGTTGAGATTGTATTTAGAGATATATAAATCGATCAAATTAGGATAGTAAATAAGTATGATTTTGTGTATGTATGTAGTTTCACGTGGGGAGCCCCGACGGACCCTTGTATATACAGTTGATCGTTCATTCAAGAGTCAGAAAACTAGAGCAGATTTTTTTAGCAAAGACACTTGCTAGCGTCTCATCCTATTTATTGTAAAAGTACCGATTGGAGATAGAGCTAATCAGCTTCGAAACTGTATTAACGGCTATCACTAGCTGGTTTCGGATAAGCGGTTCAGGAGAGATATTAAAAAATTTTAATATTTCTATTTAATTAAAACAGCTGTCGGTTTTAGATATAGATATCAACAAAACATTTTGAACTAAAATTAAAACCAACACTAGCACTAATGCTAGTATTATCACTAGGACTAATACTAGATCTAAAACAAGAAACTTTCGAGTTTTGCTATGTGTTTTTTGAAAAAATTTTTGACGTCTCGGATGCCATGTTGCAACCTTCTTCAGAAACTGGTTAGAACTGTTCACATCGAGTGTTCAGAGTACTTAGCTCTATTTTTAGTCAACTCAACACCGGTCATGAAAGCCTTCGTACTTATAATAATACATTTGATACCAGCGACTACATATGTCTCACCGAAATACAGATATGGAATAAATATAATATAAAAAAATATTTATTTACATCAATTATTTAAATTATAACTATGATTTATTGACACCAAAATTAGAAATAATACTAGTTCTAACAGTACAACTATCACTAGAACTGTCACTAGGACTAATACTAGATATAAACCAGAAACTTTTCTTTTTTAAATGTTTGATGCCATTCATGCCAAGGACACCATGTTGCAACCTTCTTCAGAAACAGGTTCGAAGTATTTTCACTTCGAACCAGTTATTGTATTCCGGCAATGGGCATAGAAATGTTTATAGATAATTTGTAATTAAATTCCCTTTTTGATTGGCTAAAAAAATATAAGGGGGTTCGTTTAAAATATTCCTCTTTTTAGAACTGTACATGGAGAAATGTAGTTAAGAAATATAAGATACACTGATACAACAAATGACAATGTAGAATGAACAACCCATGGTACTAATATTTCAAACCTCTGTAAATAAAGGAACCTAAAATCGAACCTGTATATCATCCTCAACTTTATTTAACAGTTCATTAAATTGGAATGAAAAATTGGCATTTTATTAGTTTAGAGCATAGTGAAACTAGTGCCATCGTTCCTTTTTTTCTTCATTCTTGTCCAAACTAACAGCAGTCATTGCCAATTTACAGTCCTAGTACAGTAATCGATGTAATGGGCAAAGAGTAACAGTAGTATATCTCCGGTCTACCAATTAAACGATACAACAAACTGTTAAGTCATAGAATATACATGTTGGTCTTGTAAGTCTTGGCATTCTTTTAATCCCAAATACAGCAGATAAACTGATAACGATTCCTGTAAAAATTGTTAATTTAAACCCGTCAATGGCTAAGATAGGACGTTTAAGAAAATGTTTAAAAATTTATTGACTTTGAAGGTTCACATCTTAGCCATTTATGGGTTTAGATCAAAAATTTGTACATAACTTATTATCATTTTACCTTCAACATTTGTGATACAAATTATGCTATGACTGACAGGAACATCCTGTATAGCAGAAGTAAGTTTTTAACATTTCAATGCATGAATCATTAAAAAAACTTGCGTTATTCAGTGTTTGACCCGCAGGTTATAGGTCCACCACCGCTATTCTAGGCAGTACCAAATTGGATTCCAGCTACGTAGAACGATGACAATCAAATATTTGTTAACAATAGTAAGTTTTCACCCAATGTCCTAAAAATGTAATAGACCTGTTAAGAAGAATAATGATAGATATTAGATGATATACAAATAAAAATACAAAATAACATTTCAGAGAATATAGGAGTTAACTTACGGACTACATTAAGGGAACTTCTTTACCATAAGTTGACATATTAGCGGTGGTTGTGCATGCTCATCTTCAAAACAAAAAAAATCTTGGAATCATATTCAAAGGATTAGTGAGAATAAATATGTTTATGCACATACTATAATATTGAGTTCTATTAATTTTAGAAATATGACTAGAATCAAAGTTATGCGATTGTAATAAGCGGATAATATTCGCTAGAACCCGATAGATGTCGAGGAGAATAATGGAAGATGTAAACAAGAAAAGTGCGAGTGGGAATGTTTAATATAACGTAGAAAGACGAAATAATTGGGAACTGGGCCAAAGTTGGATAAGGAGGCAGTAGGACGGTTGCACAGAACAATGGTAAGGACACATGATAGACCTATTGTGTGTGTTTGACCCCGATCGCGGTTGTTGCCATTATGTTTAATGATAATTTAAATTATATTATTTCTAGTTCTTTTTTTATTCCTATTATTCCTATTTATTATTACCATAGCAACAACTTATAAATGGGAAGCATATGCATACGAACCTGTTAGAGAGCACTGGAGGTGGTAATGATAAAAATTGTATACAAGGTACCACATGAAAAACGCTCCAAGTTATAACTGTGTTATTTGCAATAGGATTTTCATGAGCCAGTTACAACATTAAACGGTGTGGTGAACACTATGTTATTTGCTATAAATAATTTTTTTCCATGACCATCTTCAATTTCAAGCGATTGTCTACTTTTGTTTTTCAAACTGCATGGTATATTTTTTATCACGTCATTGGATAGACAGATTCTTATTCTGAATCCATTGGTGTACAGGCATAACAGAATTATCTCCGAAACAAAAAGAGATAGAAAAAAGTAGCTTATAGATCATGATCACATTTTTCACTACAAATTCCAAAAATTCCGAACAGCTATCGTTTTTGATTCCGCCCAATAGATAAAACGTGAAACATTTGCGAAAACGATAAACGTGATTATTTCAATTTCTATCAAAGATGGAGTATTATAACTAAAACATTGTAGGGGCAACTTTTTACTAACAATTCAGTGACTAGATGGAAATTTTTCCCATGTTTTATTTTCGAGATTTTATCAGTAACTTGATATTTTAAAATGTAAATCATAGTTTGCTAAGCTTAAAATACTTCCTTATTTTTTCCTGATAACAAATATACAGGTTTTATATAAGTTGTTTGGAATATTTCTTATAATTATTGAGTAATTAGTAAAAATTCTAGATTTTCTAACACAGTTGATTGTATTGTTAAATATCAAGTAACGTTACTATGGTAATAATAACAAATAATGATATTTATTAAATTACGTGGCCTACATAGGTAGATGTAACAAGTCAGCATATAGAACAACAAAACAAAATACAACAGCAAATTATACAATGTGTTAACACTAATATAAGTCACCACATGTCTAAAAATTCTCGTCTGGAGTAAATCTTGGAGAGAGTCCAAGAGATACGGTTTTACATCTTGTTTAAGTTTCTTGGGAAAAGCTACTGCCCCTCTGGGGCATTGAAGTCAAGATTTGACATAAGTAAGGCTTGCAGATATTGGAAACCTTTTTATTGACTTATGTAATCAAAATATTATAAGAGACAAGAGAGTTTCAGAACTAAATGGTCTGTTCAAAAATTATAATTAGCGACGCGACGTTTATATAATTTTTTAACGAAATATTTAAGAAGACGTAAATTGGTATTATTGTTGGTTTCATGGACATTACTAATTACAATAATATTGCTAATAAACTGACACCTTTTGGCGATCGTAGTAACACTAAAATGTTATGTACCCCTATATATGTATATTTATGTACCCCCTATCACAAAGTCAACCCCTATGATACTTTGTATTAGAACCTTTTAGTGCGCCTGCATTTTTCTATTTTAAAATTTGATTTGAATAGAGGGATCCAATATAAAACTTTTTTGTTTCTTCACATTTTTTCCTAACACCATTAGGTAGTTCATGAAAAATAATAAGTTTAGAGGGCTGTGACTTAGAAGAGAAGGGGTTTTGAACAAAAAATGAAATGAAAGACACTCTTTAATTTTCGCTGAAAAATCACTCCATCATATTTAAACAAAGTTCATGCAATCTTTACGTATGACGTAAGTACGAGCATTTGTGTAATTCCCAACCATAGTCTAGTGGGCAGTTTATTGAAAATTAAAACTACATTTAATTAAAATTATTTAATTTTACTTTTTATGTTATGGTTTTCATGTGCAGAAGCATTTTTATTTTCTACACGTAAAAAATTTTGTGCCTGTGAATTCGTTTCATGAGTGCTGTTTGCGCGCACATGCACACAACTTAAAGGGAACACTATTTGTAATGGTGGATTCATGCAACGTGTTTTAGTTTTAGTCGTAGTCATAGTCATAAGAGTAAAACGTTAAGGTATTGTGTTACAGTAGTACTGTTCATACAACACTTTACGGCTAAAACGGTTATTGTGCTAGTCACAAGAGTAGCACAACTTTTAACTTTTTTAAGCTAAAACCCTCGGTCGCATCTTGACACATACACATTTTTCTTTTTCGTACCTTTAATGGCAGTATTTTGTTTTATTTTATAAATTAAGGTTAAGCTGGTTAACTTTTGTGTATTATTATATTACAATTAAAGCAATAATTTCAATGGGTTCAACCCCAGTCCAAATTGATTCAAAATTAATGGAATTTGTACAAGTGTACTAATATCTTACAAAGATCATAAAAATAAATTGATCATTAGTTTTGTTTCTTTAATCATTGTGCGAAGCTGTGTTCAAGCTAGGGATTACAATCTCGGAGCAAATACACAATCTTCTGAGTTTTGGGATCACAGTATATAAAGCAGGAATCTCGGGATTGATTGAGACTTCGGTCATCTTTGTCATCTTCACCTTTATTTCGGCTAAGTCGTTCTGTTATATTTTTAATGTGTTTCAGCAGTACGTCTCTTGTACTCTTATTATTCTTATTGTTAGTTTTATTGAGCAAAGGCTTCTGTTACCGAAAATCCTGTTTGGGTAGTTTAAATATCAACGAAGGCTGAATAATACAGTCTAACGCTGTTGAATTAACGAAATCAAATAATCTTCGAAGGTCTTTCCTAAAGGAGCATTAACTTTTTGAGTTTCTTGCAGCATGCATACAATAAAAAGCAGTTATTGCTTTATTGAGATTTATGTCTCAATGACAAATACTTTCAACAGTCATTATGACCAGATCTAAAAGTTAAACCAACTACTCATAATTTAAAGCTGACTGTCACTAATGCACATAAAGCAGTTTTTCAGACTGTTATATCGTTTTAACCTGATTAAAAGGCTGATCCATGTTGTTTTGCAGTCAAGTTGAAGTTTCGGTTCTTTTCCGTGTTCTTCTTTCACATATTTTGAAGAATATCGTTTTTTGTTTGAGATTTTCTAAACTTTCTTACCATCATTGATCAATAACATGTTAATCCGGGGTTCAGAAAAATTGGATACTATAGGAACAATCCAGATATCCAGGGATTCTGATATCCTGAGATTGTAATCCCTAATACAAGCACACTAGCAGCGACAACAATTTTCATTTTATTCATATTAAATAATGTTACAAAAAAATATTTCTAATACACAGATCAGTTTCACACCAGATTTCTTTTTGCATATCTAATTTGGCACAACTACTTATATGACCAAATTTTGCTTTAATGTGCTGTGTGTTAAATATTACATGAACAAATACCTTTCCTTACAACTAAACTTAATACAAACGGTTAAGACTATGACTACTATTAAAACTAGAACACGTTACATGAACCCACCAAAAGGCGTGAGATACTCGCCAATAAACAATTTGTCTGTTAGGTTCGGGATGTAGATTCCAACTGACTCGATGCTTTGTTCTTTTGGTATGCCTTGCAGCAGACGAGAGGGGGTCTCCGATCCGAATGACCGATAAAATTAGGTTGTTCAGCCTGTAGTACTATTCTAAGTATTCAACACGGGATGTTAAATCCGATACCACGTTCCACAGTTGCAACAATGGATAGCGGACTCTAGCTGCTCTGGCTACTATCTCTGAAGCCTTTGACAATACCTTCAAAATAGGAAATTTCATCACTGTAAAATGCGAGAGATTTTAACACTTCATTATGCTTTCGTTCATATTTTTAATATTCAACTGAATTAATTTCAAGATACGAAGCAATTCAGGCACGGTAATAAAGCAACTAGCTCCATCTCTACAGTTAGGGCGTTTCCAAAAAAACGTCATCAGCCGTTAACTGAGTCAGGTTAGCCTTGAGAATCTTCATGCAACAAGCATAGAAACACCTTCTACATATCGTAGAACATTGAATACCTAGAGATTCTCTTGTTTGTAATCACCGACAAAAGGCTTATAATACCTTACGATCATTCAAACAAGGTTCACTAAACATCATATACTGCAAATCATAATTTAAAAGCACAAAGAAACCAAAAAGTAGCACGTAAGCTGAATGGATACGCTGTTAAATGATGATTCATAACTATAACTGAAATATTCCTAGTAAAATATATACAGTGCCCGATCATAAATGAAACGTAATTAATTATACCGGGTAATTTGTTATTAATTTGGCGATCGAATTTTGATGTTTCTATTGTTCTCAACTTTTGACTATCCTGTATAAGATACATTAGTACAACGAATTACGTTTTATTCCTGAATATTATTTGTGTTTGTTTTTATAATGGCAGTAAGAGGCTTTCTGCAAAAATTGGATCAGCAACTTTTATTGTATTTCAAAGGCTATCCCCGGTCGCCTGTCCGATTGAATGGATAGCTTGTACAATGTATCAATATCAATTTTATTTTAGTAGAGAAAAAAGTAACCATTACACCAGTCAGTACGCCATCCAAACAAATAAAAAGCAACTTATAATTTTCATTCATATTATGCAAAATGGTAAAAACAACAACTTTAGCATATTTGAATTCTTTCTTACCTAAATGCGTTGTAACTGCGACTAACGTTTAGATTAGAACTTCAAACATTTTTGGTAGATTATTGTCGCTATAAGTAATATTAAAAGCAAAAAAATGTGGTTCATTCATTTTGTATACTAATGTCATCATACTCCATAGTATAATCAAAGTTAATTTTACTTTGAAACACCACATTTAAAACAAATTCATTTAAAAAACAATGATTTTGTTTACATAAGTACAATACACACATATTCATTATGTAGTTTGTAAATTCAGTAATATAAATGAATGACTCATTTCACAAAGATTATTACCATCGATAAAATTGCAAATAAATCGTTTATTACACTTATTTCTTTCACAATCGTTGCTATCAAAATCACATCAAACAAACGGTATCATTGAACTAAAATTAGAACTAACACTAGAACTATCACTAGGACTAATACTAGATCTAAAACTAGAAACTTTCAACGTAAAACAGAAAGATAAGGAAAACAGATAAATCTAACTAGTTCTGTACTTGCTGCAGCTTCTTTCCCTGCTTCCACCGTTTGGTGGCTAGTTAAATCATTTTGGAGTCATATTCTTCTTTATCCATCACAACGGTAGCATTCCCCTTATTTGCTGATAACACGACGACTTCTGATTTTTCTTTAATACATCAGAGCACCTTCTTTTCACTAAATGTCAAAATCACTGTGATGGACAAAGAAGAATATGACGCCAAAGTGATGGCTCTACTGGACCCGGGCATCTACAGGAAGATCAAGAAGGACCCTACAAACAAGATCGTAGGGAAAATGAAAACCTTGTAAAATTCATAGAAATTCCACCGGAACACCAGAAAGGTTTGTTTGTGCAGGCGCCGGTATCAGGAAAAATAAGGATTTAATGAATTTCCTTTGTATAGAAGTTGCTAAAGAAATCGGAGCATGGCACAAAAAAGTTTTAGAACAGTTGAACAGAAAAGTAGTAGTAATTTCTATATAGTTTTTAATACTAAACTAAAAAGGTAATCTTTCAGTTCTTCTGCTCTATAACTCCTGTTTTCTCTTCATTCATAACTTGTATTTGCAACATTTTTCGCAAAATAGTGTTATACGTGTTATGCAACCAACAACTCACTACACGAGGTAGGCAACCAAAGCTCAGCCTTATTTAACGTACACCACAGAACACATCGGTTTAACAGGACGTTGGTAAAAGTGAGCCTTAGGGAAGCAGGGTTGTACTACAGAACAACCAGAAAAGACAAAGAGGCTCTCCCGCCAAAACTTATTTTTATGCGCATGTGCTGGTCCGCCACATCGTTGGCGTTTATTTACATCTCTATGTAGTATTGGTTTTTTTTTTATCTTTTAGCGTTGTTTATTTTTCAATTTTTTTAATAATAGTTTTTAGTAGTTACTATTTTAATTAATTCATTAAGCTAATTTATCAGATTAAGATTATTTTATACCATAACGTTTCACAATCCGAATATGAAAAAAGCACCTAGTTGTTTTAAATTGTAAATAATTATAAAATAAAAATTTTTAATATTTTTAACTAACAATATACTGTACTAAATAAATTTTATATAATGTATTAAATTTTCCTAACAATAACCATAATTATATCTTCAATAGAATTTAGTAAAAGTAAATTTCAAAATCACTTTAGTGGACACTCTCTTACAATAGAGGAGTACTTTACGTTTAAAATTGGCGCCTACACGTCAGCGCTATGGCCGAAGGTCAAACAAAATAGCTGGTGAAACATCAAAGGCACCGCCAGTTTTGTCTTTTCTGGTTATTCTGTGGTTATACAGCTCTCGTCCGAAATGCATGGTTTAATCTGTGGGTATGACAACAATGGAGAATACGGATTTTGCACAAGGTTTATGTATTAAAGGTTGTCTAACTTCCTATGTTGCAATAGTTTGATTTTTTATGCCGGCGAGGGGCAAGAGCGGGTGTATTTCGTGACGTAACAAGAAGATCGAGCTGGATTTGAGCTGGATTGAGCTTGGGCAACTACGAAATCGTGGATATCGTTTCTATATTTTGTGAGAGTTGAAGTGTATTCAAGTGTATTAGCTTTCAAAACTCGACTTTTGGAGAATTGGAACTAGTTTAAATGTTAATTTGGATGTTTCTAAATATAATTTCTATAATTGAATTACTTCATTTTAAAAATTTGAATTTTTCTCCCGCTATTTTCCTCTTATGACATAATGCGTAGTATGGTTGCGTACAAACCTAGACAACCTTTAATATATAAACCTTGGGTTTTGCGAGCCCGGTGGTGCTCTTTCAGGAAAATTATAAGAGCAGAACGAACAAGAACTATATTTCCTGAATTATACAAACTAGCTGAAAGAAATGCTAATAAATTTAACATAGAAGTACTCAGTGACTCCATCATTAATCACGTAGAAAATGATAAAGATTTTAGGGAAATTACCAGAAATTTAAGTCGCAATAAATATTTGTGGCATATATGAAAACAAGCAAAAGCGGCTAATTAGAGTTATGGTTAAAAATCTACATCATACTACCAGTAAGCAAGTCATCATGAAGAACCTCACAGACAAAGGCTATAAAATATTTGATGTGATTGTCAAACTTAAGTATAAAACTAAACAGAAACTGAAGATGTTTATATTGGTATTCAGCAATGAAGAAAATATTAGAAAAATATACGAAATTACTGATATACTTAACACTAAGATAATAGTAGCACCGCTGAAAACGACTACATTAGTATCACAATGTATAAAATGTCAATTATATGGAGATACTAAAAGCTACTGTAATAGAGAACCTAGGTGCGTTAGATGTACTGCAAAACACTTAACATCCGAATGTGATAAACCAAAGAACGCAAAACCATAATGCGTATACTATGGATGAGAGCCTACAGCAATTTACAAAGCATGCATAGTTGCAAGCCAACGTATTGGCCTACCGATACAAACAAAATCTCTGACCTAACTGACTTTTTCAATATAAGAAATATGTCAGTAAACTACATACAAGTAGAAGAGGCACTGGATTTGAATTCTGACCATTATCCCATCTTACTGGCGCTCAGTGATTCAATCATACGAAAACAAAAATTTCCTGGTATTGCTTCTTGGTACTGTTTCCTCGCAGTTTGACTTAAATCCAAAGAACAACTTGATGAGGATGTTGAGTTATTGATTGACTGTATCCAACCGGCAGCATGAAACAGTAACCCTAAATTGAATAGAAGAACAAAGGACATCAGCTATCCTAAATAAATAAGAGATTTAATTCGAGAGAAGCGTAAAATTATACGTAAATGGCACCAAACTAGAGCTGCCGAAGATAAAACTGTATTGAATAATGCCACCCAACAGCTGAAATGGGTTATTAAGAATTTCAAGAATAATGCTCTAAACGGGTACCTAAATGAAGTAACGAATGACAAATCTACAGATTCACTATGGAGAGCGACCAATAGACTAAAGAGACTAATCAGCCAAAATTACAAATACAGATGGGAGAAAGCTCCTGGTTTTGAGCTAATCACAAGCAATATTTTGAAACATTTGTCCAGGAAAGCTATAGTTAAAAAACACATATTATCAATGCAGCCTTTGAACTCAAGTATGTGCCTGCGCTGTGGAAGATTGCCGAGGTCATAATAACCCCTAATCGGGGAAACCACCAAACGAAGTTTCGTCATAGAGACCAATATCGCTATAGCCAGTATTATCACAATTATTTGAGAAAATACTATTGAAAATACCAAATCCTATACTTGAGGAAAGAAATTCGATACCATCACATCAGTTTGAATTTAGAGGAGACTCCACAATAGACCAGATACATAGAATAACTGTAGTCATAGAAAAATCGATGGAGCAAAAGAAAGTCTGTTCCTCTGTCTTCTTGGATGTGGCTCAGTATTTGATAAAGTTTGGCATGAGGGACTTAAGCACAAACTGAACAATCTCTTGCCCAAATAGTATGCTAGAGTCGTATAGCTAGCTCATTCTGATAGAATGAGCCTTTAGAATAAAATAAGAAGATGCTTACTCAGACTTTAAAAAATTAATGCAGGCGTACCACAAGGAAGTGTGCTTGGGCCAGTCCTATACCTCTTGTACACTAGTGACATCCCTAAATTAGAAAACGCTACTATTGTTACTTTTGCTGATGACACGGCCATCCTGGCCGTAGATGACAATCATAAGGAAGCAGCAAATGGAGTACAGAGATCAATTAATAAAATTGGTGACTGAACCAAAAAATGGAGGAAACTATAGTTTCTTTCAATTTCAATGATATTAATAAAATTTTATGTTTTTTCGTACTGTATGTTAAATGGATCAATTTATTTTCAATTCTACCATTTTCTCATAAGGGACCGAGCATTGAAAATGAATTTATATATTTAACAAAGAAGTACGAAAAATCAGAAGATTTTATTAATTTACTAAAATTATATCAATTTTTCGTTCTTGCTTTTATTTTTTCATCACTATTGTTAAATATGGTGCCTTCATTTCTTTTCTGATTTTAAAAGTTTTATTCCATTACGAAATTAACAAAATGTGGGAAGGTCTGGTTTTGAGGAAAATTTTGAATGCAGACCCCATCCATGGGCTGTATCTTCGAAACATCCCTTCCATTTTATCGTACAATAGCTTTTGTTTCATTTCCCTCAAACCAAAGCTAACTAATAATTTTAAATTTACTAATAATCGATAAAATTTTAATTTTTTCATCTACGAGAACCACACATTTTAGATATAGAGATGTATTAACAAAGTTCGAGTCTTATTTTTCGACGTAGAATAAGCTGGCGAAAGAAAAAATTGGGGTTTCCATTAAAAAAAATGAAGTTTTTGACATTTCGAGATATGTAAGTTCGGCACAAATTTCTGGCCACCCTGTATAATTTTTTAAAAAACTTTTCAACTATTAATTTTTTACAAGAAATGTCGTAGATATACAAGGTGCATATCATACAGACATTCTGGACTCCCGACTCTACGTACATAAGACATTATGCAATGATAGAATTAAGTTTTATATTAATAATGGGCGTAATAGTAATGCAACTTCAAATTGCAAAAAATGGTGCGATTTTCTTTATAATATACGAACAAAATGGAAAGCTATTGAACGCGTTGATAAGATCAAGATTTTTCTCAAATGAGTCAACATTTCAACCTCTATGCTCCCAGAGTATCACCAAACATTCTAGATTAGTTATTAATTTTATCCACTGTATCTGCCAGATCATCTCATTCAATAGTCAAATAAAACTGCTTATCGTACCTTAAAAAGTGAATATTTTAGGTAACAATGCAGCATTGGTACAAAATCGTAACGTATTTAATATAAAGCCATGCAGTACACACATCGCCAAGAGAGTTGATTATTAGATAAGCACACGAAGACGGAATGCTGAATATCCAGTTTTTTAGGAAATTTTCCTGCAAGGTATGTACACCTGTTACAACATGATAAAGAAAATCGAACGCTACATTCGAAAAATGGAAATTTAAAATTTAATCATGAAATATTTTTTTCTTTTTTTAATGTAGTTATAGCTGTAAAAATCGTATAAGGAATTAAAAGTGTGTACAGGGTGGTTTATATTCGAAGTCTGAATATGCTATCTCGAAAGCTATAACAATTAGATAAAAGGTAGCTTACATGTCATGATCTGTTTTTTTAAGGAAAATCCAATGCTGACAACACCGACAACGATGCCAAATATCAAAATATCGTAAAACCAGCAACTGCAATTATCTTGGCTATTATTAAATTGATATTATATACAAATTAATATGGTAAATGGTAAATTAAAACACACAGTAACGGTTCATGTTCAGTATACTTGTTATTTTGCAAAGTGTGCTTCTGTAGCTACATGGACATGAAAGTGGAGATCCAATCGAACATTTTGAGGTATTAATGGCATAAATCGGACTCTCCGTTATTTTGCTGGAGCCTAAAACAACTCAACAAAATCAAACTTTTTGGCATTTGTCCCAATTTTTTTTTCACTTCATCGCACCGTAACGAAAAAGAAATATATATGAATAAAAAGGTTAGCTATTCTATCCTGTAGAACATTTCTCTAAATTTCGGTGAACATCATGGTCGAATGTATTTTACCAGAGATATCGTTAATTTACGACAATCCTGCAAAATTTCATGTTTTGCCATTTTCACTGTATTGTTGAAATAGTACAACGGTCAATTTTTTTTAAATAAAGAAATATTTTAACTGTTCCAGGCACTGACTATTAACATTAAATTCATTGAAATCAATATTATTATTTTGACACTAATTCAGTATAACGCATTTGAATGGAAAGTTTCTGTAGATTTGAAAGTAGTTGCCGCCTTAAAGAAATTTACTAACTTCCGCTTTTTAAGTATAGACTTCTATGATTTTCAGGTAATTGGTAACTGTTTTCTTTATTTGAGGGATAGCTGAGCGAGAGAGCATCATTATGTACGCAAAGACTGCACTTATAGAAAAAATACGATGCCGGTGCTTTCAATGTGTTAAATAGTTCTCTGGTGAGATCAGCATCTGTCATTTTGCCACCACTACACATCAATCTGGGTTTGATGAAAAACTTTGCGAAAACGTTGAATCCAGAAGGCCCAGTATTTAAATATCTCACCCAGCTCTTTCCACAAATATCGTACGCTCAACTAAAAGAAGATATTTGTTGGCCATCAAATAGGAAAATTAATAAATGACAACGAATTAATGTCAACATTGACAACAAAAGAAGCAAGGCGTGGATTAGCTGCAAACAAACCATCCATGGATTTTTAGAAAACCATAAGGATGAGAATTCTCGCGAAATAATTTCTGCAATTTCTAATTATTATTATTACTTAGTTATTGCACGATTACCATGCCATAAATGCAAAAATGTCGCTCAAAATCCATTTTCTCCATTTGTACTTAGATTTCTTTCCATGCAATCATGGAGCGGAACGTGACGAACAAGGCGAGCGGTTCTATCAAGATTTAATGACATTGAAAATATGTTATCAAGGTTACTGGGACGCAGGGATGATGGGAGATTATCTCTGGAATGGAATGTAATCATATCCTGCATTATACTAACAATAAGTAAAGTAGTATACATTAAATATAAAATATAATTCCATAAAAGTTCTGTAATATAAACCTAGACAACATAGATAAAAAGATAAAGATAGGTATCGTTTGTAAGATTAACTAAACACCAGAGTGCCCATACTGGAACTCTGCCAAAATCAAATCCTCCTGACCAATTATACTTAATGTTTAACATTTAGAACAAGTAAAATAATATTGATTTTAGTGAATTTAATGTTTATACTTAGTGCCTCCAACCTTTAAAATACTTCTTTATGAAAAAGAAAATTGTCTGTAGTAATGTCTCAACAATACACTGAAAATGGCAAGAATGAAATTTCGCAGCATTGTCGTAAATTAACGATACCTCTGGTAATATACATTCGACCATGATGTTCAATGCTTCGAAATTTAGAGAATGAAATGTTCTACATGATAGAATAGCTAACTTTTTTGTTCATATATAATTCTTTTTCGTTACGGTACGATGAAGTGAAAAAAAATTGGGAAAAATGCCAAAAAAATTTGATTTTGTTGAGTTGTTTTAGGCTGCAGCAAAATAACGGAGAGTCCGATTTATGCCATCAATACCTCAAAATGTTCGACTGGATCTCCACTTTCATGTCCATATAGCTACAGAAGCACACTTTGCAAAATAACAAATATACTGAACATGAATCGTTACTATGTTTTTAATTTACCATTTCCCATCTTTTTGAGTATATCTCGAAAACTGGACGTGATGGAGTAGAAGTGAAGACAGTCAGAATCAGCACAACATTTTACATTATAAAAAAAAAATATCGCACCCTTTGAGGCAAAAATTGATTAAAATTTGTAAACTAGTGTTATTAGAATGGTTATATATCAAATTTTACACACAAAATTTTAACACAAATCAATAATTTGAAGCTTTGGTCAATTTGAGCATTTTTTATAGCACTATTCTAATGTTTTAAAAATAAAATTTTTTTATAAAATTAATAAAATTTAAAATTTATTAAAATTTTAAAAATTCAATTAAATAACTCCGCCATCTAGTGTCGTCGAAGAAACTAAATTTACAGTTTCGTTAAATTACGGTGTTGTTTAATTTATTTCTTAATTTTAATTTTTTTTTCTTACAATTTTATTTCCTAAAAAATATTGAAAAAGTTGTATTTAAAAAATGCTGAAAATGACCATTTCAAAATTATGATTCTTTGTGTTAAATTACTATTTCTTACATTAATAATATATTTACACTTAACAACACTAGATGGCAGTATTTGAAAATTTTGTAAAAAAGTTTACTTTTAGCTTTATTCTGAACAATAAGGATTGTACCTATCGAAACTTATACTTTTGAATTCAGAAAACACAAACGAATTTAAAAATTTTCAACTACGTCATCAAATTCTCCGTAAAAAAAGTATCTATAATAAAAAGTACGAATAATAATAACCAAGATAATTGCAGCTGCAGATTTTACGATATTTTCATGTTTGGCATCTAACGGAAAAACAAAAGACAATAGCGTGTTGAGGTTTTCAGCATTGGATTTTTCTTAAAAAAAGGATCATGACATGCAAGCTACTTTTTCTCTAACTCTTATAGTTTTCGAGGTAGCCTATTCGAAATTTGAATTTGAATCACTCTGTACAGGGTGTCAAAATTTTGATAGGTTTGCAGGTTATCTTGGTAATTATGAAAGATAGAAAGTTGCGGTGTTCACGAACCTGAGCTACTTTTTTGTGAATTGTAGCATGGGCCGTCGATTAATTCCAACTTACAATTCAATTTCCCTACATGATATTTTAGGCGTTGCTTCCAGACATCCTAATACGGTAGTTGCATTACTGTCTCTTCTTCATTGTATATTTTTAGCATGGGTTAAATTAATTTCAATGATTTGCAAATGATTTATTGGTTTTCTGAGTAATATGATTTGATACAATAATTAAATGAAAGTATTATTATAGTAAAAATGTTATACTATCCTCAAAATCACCTATATAAAATATTGGTGATTCCATTTAAAAAAACCTATGTTGTATTTATAACTTAAAAACCGCGATGACTACAAGACTTCTACGTGCACCATTGAATTCTACGTGAAAAATCTATTAGAACCCGTCTTTACTTTTTTGCTAAACTTCCAGATAGCCGAGATACAGGTGGTGTTTGAAAATCGTATATTTTGAGAAACTCTGTATATCAAAAACGAATAGGGCTATAAAAATTTGGTTTGCCGCATTATAAGTTTCACAAAAAAGTAGTTAGGTTCGTGAAAACCGCAACTTTCTATCTTTCATAGTTACCAAGATACCCTGCAAACCCATCGAAATTTGAACAACCCCTGTACATTACGATCAACTGAAAATATAAATAATATATAAATACTTACGTACAAAAAGTCGTAAAAGTGTGAGAATGTGTAAAAAAGATGAAATATAAGAGAGCGAAAACCGGATTAAACAACAAAAAATTGAACTAAAGAAAACTTTTTCGAAAAAGAACAGTATCGGTTGATCTAATTTTGACAATAAGAATTTTATTGTTTTGATTTTCATATTTATTAACAGATTTGATAAAATTGTTTGTTATTATTTTATAGTTTTCGACTAATTTTGTAAATATAAGATGAGGTATTATTCACTCAGTTTACTTATTAACTTACTCTTCGTGAGTTAGCCTTCATGAGTTAGCCTTCATTATATGTATGCTGGTATAATAGTATAATATTATATTATATTTGATATAATATTTTGCTATGATAACCAAATTAAATTAAGTAATAAATAACATTAATTATGACCCAATTAAAAACTAAATCAAATTGTTAAGTTTACAATTAACAAATTTGTTTTCCAAAATAACTTTTCTCGGCTGTTATATTTATGGAACTAGTTAAAAATTTAATATTATTCTAATAATTTATGCAATACCAAAGTCTAAATTTTCAATAGCCCACGAGTTTTACTTGAATTAATAAAACGACTAAATGAATACAAATTAAGGAAATTATTTTTATTTTCTAGATTTTAAATTATTCTGAAATATTCAATTATTTACATTTGTGCTTCTTTACTGCAAAAATACAATTGATTAGGTTAGCAATTATTAAGTTCCCTACTGACGTTTCTCTTGTATTTCATATTGTTTAGAATAAAACGACGAAAATAGATAGAAGAATAAGATCGATTCCGAAATTTGCAAAAGAATGTGTGATTTTGGAAAACTGCAATCACTAAGTAAACCTTTCACACCGTGAATAAAGAGGATCACAAACTGAACCTAAAACAGAGTACACCTAAATTATAATAAAAAATCTTTTTAAGAAATATTGTACCAGTTGAATTTGAGTAATATATTTTTTCCAAGTCAAATATTTTTGATATTTTGGTCCTAATCCTGCGATGAGGTAGTATGTGTACATTACCACATGTACAAAAGAATTTAATAGACCCGCAAATGTTGCTTGTCCCCCTAGAAAATTAATAATTAATAATGAGAAAATCAGAAATATTAAACTATAAAGCACCTCCAACATATTTTGTGGTGATCCAAATTATGAAAGCTGTTGAAGCGTGATGATACAAGTGTAAAGCAGTCACTTGTGAATTTTTTTTTCTTAATATAAAAAATATTGTATCTAATAATTCAATTACTTTTGATAGAAAATATATATGAATCATACGTAATGTATAAACACTCTGAGGATTATTCGAATAATCAACAGGTATACAGGTAGAAAATTTATATGAAAAATACCACATTGAACTTGCCTACATAGAAATGTTATAAGTAACATAACGGTACGGATTCTATATTTTTTATTATGAATCTTACCTTGACAAAAAAATACATGCTAGAAACAATTTGAAAAACGTTGTACACAATTAAAGTTTTTTTCAAGTTGAACGGTTCTCTGTTTTTCATAAATTGTGGTCCAGCTTTTAAGCAAAACCATAAATATAATGCCAAAATAAATAATATTGGAAAAGGGGATGACATAAGAAATAGGTCGGTTGCTCTTGGATCTAAAATGTTTCCAAAAAAATTATGATCGTAAATAATTTGTCGTCTCGCTTACCCGCTGCATCATAATTTATATACCGATAGATTTCAAACATTATAATACGGCTTATACTAAACACTTAAGTGAATTGTATGATAATGCCACGGTTTATAAAGATTTTTAACTTATATTACCATCCACATACAATATGGGTCAATAGATCAATAGATCAATAATGCAATGATTCTTAAAAATAACTGCAGTTGATAAAACCGGATGAAAAGTAATAAAAACCGCTTTACCGTTTTGTTTGCTTAATCGGACGAATCTTTAGCTAAGAGTATAAAAGTCAAACTACAAAACCTGAATGATTTGTCAATGTGAAAAAACATTTAAAATTAATGTTAATGATATAATTTAAATTTCAACAGTCCAGTTACGAACGGAAGTGATTCAGGTAACATTTTTATAAAAACTGAATTAGTTTCGTAATTTTAGAGAAGTTCAAGAAGTAACACTTGAACTTCTTTGTCAATACATTACTTAATGCAAAAGTAATCGAAATACTATTGAGCACCCTTATAATTAAAATTGTATTTGTAACATTTTTAGACTGTCTTAGATATAAAATTATTAGTGCATCCAAATTAGATCTAAATCCAAACAAGGTACTACCTTGTGTTGCTTTTATTAAAGAAATTTTTTAAATGACCCTAATCCGTATTTCGGTTCTAGAAGAATATTCGGACTTTATGTATCAAATTGATAAAATGTCACACAATAATTGTTTGTCTATTGCTCCGGCTCTTTTTCTCATCACTTGTGCATATCCCAATAGCAATGGTTGATGATATATGTGTATTTTCTGAACTTGAAGCACACAATGTTGATGGTTTTTTATTTGATTGTATGTGGATGCTATTTACAACGGACAGCTTGTTTCGTTGTTTTATATAAGAAAAACATAATGCTTGGCTTACTTCTATGAAAAGTGGTCTTCTACGAAAACTTTTTTTGTGCTGTTCTAATTGGTATTAAATTGGATAAATAGAACGAAATCGTTGTATGCAGAAATGTCGACCAGATTACAAAACAACCGAATAGACCACCTTTACTCAACACATCGACCATGACGATATTTCATTGTAAAATTATATGATGTCCGGTTTCTTCTTAGGATTGGCAAAATCATTGGTTTTAATTCGAACAGTCGAATGATAAATCGAAAGTAACGTATGGGTCCTCAAGCATCCATACAACAGTTTTCCTGAAATGCTTTCAGAAGGTTTGAACTGCTTTCAGATGGCTTGAACTGCTTCCAGAAGACATAATATTGGCCCTGAAACACTTGACATTGCTTTTAGGAAACGTGACGTTGCTTCCAGTAGAACTGAAATGTTTCCAAAAGACTTACTATTGTTTCCAGAAGATATGGAATGTTTTTAGAAGACTTGATCTGCTTCCATAGGGATTAAACTGCTTTCAGGTAGTTAGAACTGCTTCCAAAAGACATGATACTGCATCTGGAAAACTTGACACTGCTTCTAGGAAATTTGTCACTGTTTCCAATATACTTAAAATGCTTCCAGAATACTTGAAACGTTTCAAATAAACTTGAACTGCTTCCAGAAGATAAAGACTTGAAACGCTTCCAGAAATCTATTATTACTTCCAAAAGCTTCTCAGTGACGCATATCTCCACACGTTCAGTTTTCTTTTATGCTATTGATTAAAATGTTTACAGACACAGTTAGCAATGGATGCTAAAATTTTGGACGAGGAAGAGCAAGATTTGCACCAGGCGAAAAAGCGAAAGTGGATCCATGAAACATGGTAGAAAAAACATTGAAGGAGAATTTGCAACTTTGTATAAAGAATTACTGGATGAATCGATAGCGTTTTTGAATAAGGTGGCAATACCATAAGGGATGCTTTCTGAAATTGTATTTTTGCTTTGAAACCATAAGAGATATGGATATACGGTTTTCACCATTAAATTTCTTACACATCGTCATCCTAATCCTAAGGGTTATTAGGGTGACCTGGAGCGCCTATTTTTGCAAATAAATGCATGGTGGCCTCATCATACATGTACCCAGTGTAACCCAGCCCTGGGGCGCCAAAAATCTTAGGACAGCTCTGGTTCAAATATACAGGATTTAATTGGGTTGGGTTTAAATATGCATCTGAAGACATTCTTTTAACGACGGCCTTCATAATGAATGGTTTTTGAAATGAAGTACTTTACAAACTTATTTGGCAAAACTGTATATTTCAATTGAAATAAATCTAGAACCCACTCTAAATCTAGAATTGGAAACATTCGGGTTCAGCTGTACATCTCTCAAGACTGCTAACTCGAATGATTCTAGTTCTTGGTCTAATAGTATTTTCAGTTGTATTTCAATTCAAATATAGAAGGTAGGGTTGGATTGGGATTAGCCATGCATCTGAAGATATATTTTTAATGAAGGCCTCTACAATAAGTAGTTTCTGAAGTAAGCGATAGAACAGAGGAAGCGGACTCTTGTTTTTTTTGTTCATATAATTAGATATAGTTATTTTGTGCATTTATAGTTATTTTTACTTAATTTCTAAGTTTTATCTTGCTCATGAGGTTTGCACATCTAAATATTCGATCCCTATTGTCATATTTTTGCTCATTTAAAAAATTTATGTGTTATAGTCTGTACCACGAGAAGTGAATGTGACTTATCGATTTCCGTAAGAATTATTACGTTTCAAATATTATGTCCGCGCGTTGAGGTGTGTTAGAGTGGAATGATTTCTAGCGCGTACGTCTGTTCCGTACGATGTTAGGCGATGAGTCACGTGGAGAATTTGGTGTTGGAGCTGGTTGATCGTGAGGAACATATGGGTGGTGTGGCAATTTATATTCACAGAATTATAATATAATTATAAAAGTACGTGTAAAGTATAATATTGAGCTAATTTGAATTTCAATTAACATTAATAAAATCCACTTGGCTGTTTGGATTGTATACAGACCTCCATCATTTGATGTTATTAGCTTTGGTGATGTACTTGAGGACACTTTGTCTGACGTATTACCAAGATGTGATAAGGTCATTCTGATAGGTGATATAAATGTAGACTTGCTAATGCATTCTGTTGCGGCTGAAACTTTTTTTGATATTCTGGATATTATTTTATTCTTTGTGGATACAGAATGTGTGAGATCTCGGTGTTGGATTAGTTTTATTTATTAATTTATGTTTTTTGCGCAGAATGTATAATTTTAATTTTCATCTGGTGTGGTTGAAATTCGGTCATCCACCGAACTACACCAATTTGCAAACATTGCTAATTGCTATGATTTTGTAATATTAGTTCGCTTGTAATTTTGGAGAATAAACACATTACTAATATTATTAAATAGAGAAGTTCACAAACTGATTTGACAACCCTGTGTATTTGGATTGAAGTAAAACTAGAACTAAGACTAGACTTAGAACTACGAATCTTTGTTTTTAATTCTGTATAAAAAAGAACGTACTCGTTTCTTTCGTCCAACCCAACAATGGGGAGCTAACTAAGAACACCTTCTTATAAAAAATCGAGTCTCAACCACTGACGTCATTTTTTAGCTATCTCTTATAGAAACAAGAGTTTCCCTTTAAGTGTATCCGATTTGGTCCATCCTGCTCATTTTCTTAATCTAAAATTTCTTTGCTTATAATTTTAATATTTCCTTTAGTTCTACTTTTACTTATATGGTTTAATTCTTTTTGTACTAGCTTAAATATCGTTGCCGACGTACTTTTATTTTCACATATTTAATTTACTAATTAGACCTTTAGCGTCATCATTTAACCCTTTTCTTAAATATATGTTGTAAGTCTACAATCTCACAATATTGTGTAATACTTTATTGTGAATCTCATGGACGTTGTTCCTGTTACTGAAATTACAATACTTGAACATCAATTTTCGAAATCTAGTAAATCATATGATTGTCTGCGATCACGTTACCTTGCCGTCCGTCAATTATATTTAAATTTGAAAGAAAATGTTATTGTCAGCTATAGTGTGCCTGTCTCTTTATATCTATGTATATAATATGCCTTTAAAAATTGTAACTAATAATAATAATAATTCTACTTCTGTAATGGAAGAATCTGTGGTTCCTTTTCAAATATTTTTGAAGTTGCATTTTAACCAAATTCTATAACTAATACAAGATATGCTTCAAAACTTAAAAAAACTTCTCCTAATATGACTAATGAATATAACGAATTTGTCAAAATACTTGATTTTACATACGATTGGATTAATTCCAATCGTAGTTATGGGTGACTTCAATGTGCTTTCATATGCATCGATTATTAATAACGACAGATATAAGACAGCTGTAGCCAACTTCCAATCCTTTAATAATTTTCATCAATTCAATTCTATCCTGAATGATAAGAATCGCCTACTTGACTTGGTATTTGCCAATGTGGACTGCAGACTTGATCGTGATTATAATCCACTTCTCGATGAGGATTCCCATTACCCTGCTCTATCATGTGAATTTATATGCAAGCCAATACTTTGTCAATTTAAACACCATGCTACTAGCGCTTATAAACGAGCTAATTATCCACTACTGTATCAAACCCTGATAGATATGAATTGGTCTTGCTTTGAATTTTCCAACATTATGGAAGACATGTGTTCACTTTTCTATGAAAGGTTGAAAAATGTATTCGATGCCGCAGTACCTAAGACCATAAGAGGATCTTCTAGTCACCGGTGGCCCACTTGGTTCATCAAGCAGGTGAAAGATTGTATTCGCGCTAAGGAGAAAATGCGTAAGAAATATAAATAATACAAATCGGTACATTTTTTATATGAATATAGGTATTTTAGAACCTTATCAAAACAACTTATAAATTTACACTTCATATATGAGCTCAGTTGAAAATTCTTTATGTTCCGATCCCAGAAGTTTTTGGACATTAGTACGTCATCTCGAAAGGGTAATACAGGCATTCCCGGCATTATGAAGAGAGACAATGTGGAATTTACTACGGGTCAAAGCATTGTTGATGCTTTTGCAGATTACTTTAGTTCAGTTTATTCGATCAGACCCTGTGAACGATAATGTAAATGACGACCAATCCCATCATAACCTACTGTCCCATTGACTGCTTCACTTTGGAAGAGGTTGTTAACGCACTGAAACATGCTAAAAATGCCAGAACTGCCGGAGTAGATGGGATTCCAAGATCTTAAGGGACTGTGCTTCCATTTTGGCAAAACCGCTCCTCAAGATTTTCAATTTAATATTGGCTACCTCTACATTTCCATCCATGTGGAAGCAGTTTTTCGTCTGTCCAATTTTAAAGAAAGGCAACGCGTCGGAAATAATGAACTACAGACCTATTTCGTTGCTGTGCGACTTTTCCAAGAATTTTTGAGAGTATTCTCTTCAAGCATATCTCATTCCACTTAAAAACCTGGTTAAGCCCCTACCAGCATGGTTTTGTTTCTGGACGTTCTACCGTCACAAATCTCTCCTGCTTGACTCAATATACGGCAGATGTCGTTGATGCTAGAAGTCAAGTCGACGCTATATATTTGGGCTTTCAGAAGACCTTTGATCAACTGGACCATTTCATCTTGCTTAACAAACTACATAATCTTGGATTTGATGCAACACTGGTACTGTTAATGAAATCTTACTTACTGGGTCGTCAGCAGTTTGTTCGTTACGGAAGCTTCATCTCTGAGGGTATTTCTCCGACTTCACGTGTTCCGCAGGGTTCTAACCTTGGACCACTACTTTTCCTGGCATTCATCAACGATTTAACGGATGTGTTGGCCTATGAAAAGTTTTTGTTTGCGGATGACCTCAAAATTTTTTTGTCCATTAAAGGTGTTACTGATTGTGAACGCCTGCAGAGTGATCTTGTGTAAGTGCAGGAATGGTGCTGGTGTAATCGCTTATGCGTGAATGCATTAATCTTTTACCATAACTTTTACTAAGAAATTAGGCGCGGTTAACTATGTGTATAACTTAAACGATCAACCGTTAAAATCGGAGCCTAAGTGTCATTACCTGATGTTTTGTTCGATTGTGGTCTCACGTTTAATGAACACATTATAACCCTTGTTACCAAGTGCTACAATATTTATGGTTTTATAGTTCGTAACGGTAGGGAGTTATCTGTGCAATGCTTGTGCTCCTTGTTTTGTGCGCTGATTAGATCACGTTTAGAATATGCCGCAACTGTCTGGTTCCTTTTTTACATATATTATACAAACATACTTGAGTCGGTTAAAAGATCATTTTTAAAATACTTATGCTTCTGTTCTGACTTTCGGGATTTAATTTTCTTTCTTTTCGGCAACGCAGGGTACTATCGCCACTATCAAATTTTTGTACAAGCTCTTGCGGGGTGATACAAATTGCAGCTGGTTATTGGGTAGATTATTATTTGTTGTGCCTAGGCTAAATTCGCGTACAAATGTTATATTTTATAATTATTATAGTCGGACTAATTTATTACGCAAAACCACCTGCAACTGGGTGGTGTAAACCTGTAGGAAATAAAGAGTTATTATTATTATTAACAATTTTTATATCCCAAGTAAAATATAAATATAGACAGGTGAATAAAATTGTACTTTATCGTACTAAATTGTATGTAATTGTATTTTATACAAGTGATAACAGGAATCGCGATGCAGGCTTATGCCTGTTCGATCTTGTACAAACAGGAATAGCTTGTATGCCTTCACCAACTAGTGAGTGTATACAACAATTTAGTTCTGTCTTGTGCGTGATGTGATGTGCATACAACAAATTTTCCGAGTGTTGGACAAAAAGAAGTATAATTTTTTGTTTTGTTACACAGACAGTGTGCTTTTTTGCGTAAGTATATTTGAATAAAACTGATATCTCTTAAATTAAAATTTATTACAAAAAAATTCAGCTGTAAATTTAGTTTTAAATTTAAGAATTCGATTCGTGATTGGACAAAAGATAAACAATGTGTTTACCCAACTGTCGTGTTCTTAAATTTACGACTAAATTTACAGTTAATTTCTGGCTTCTCTTGTTTAAGTTGATTAAAAAAATTTTGTATCACAGTAACACTCACTAAGGATTTATAAGGAATATATTAAATTTGGCTTTATCCCGTCACTAGGAAATAGTACTTTACCTTTCTATCTTCTATGTAATAAAACGATGTCAAACGATTCAATGGAACCTTCTAAGCTTAAGGAACATTTAATAAAAATCCATAGTGACACAAAAGATAAAGATTTAACGTTTTTTCAAACACTCAAAGAAAAATATTTGAAAACATCGAAATTGCAAGAACTCATAGGAACAACCTCTCAGAGAGATAACGATGGACTGCGTGCTTCTTCTTTTGCATGTATTTTTAATGATTGCGGGATTTGCGGTTCCTACTGACAAACATCGAACCGGATATAAATAAACTCATAACATCCCATCAGGTTCATACAAGCCATTTGTTACGGTTTGAAATTTTAGGGTTAAGTGTATAACGTGTATTTGTGTTTGTTTTACTTTTATTTTGGGTGGATGGTTTATTTTACATAGAGGTGTTTTAAGTTGCATATCATTTAAACATAATTTTGGTTGCAATTTGTTTATTTAGTTTGATTTTGCTTAATTAACATTTTTTTTGCGACAATTCTCCGAAGATATCCTTTTATAATTTTCTTTTTCTTCTTTTCCAATAATTTAATTTCTTGTTTAAATGTGTAGTGGGTTTTCTTGAGCTCTCTTTTATGTCAGACCAGTGCGTGTACACACGTAGTTTAAAAATTTTGGTTTAGCCATTTTGAGTTTTTGAAGTATGGTGATTATTTTTAATCCAAGTTTTTGGGATTCATCTACGTCTTGTGCAAATTATTGGCAACGTTTTCGAACGTCCAATTACCGGATTCATCCGGATTTAAACGTATTTTGGAATTTTCTAACGTTTCTGACAAAACCTCGAAAATCTGAGGTAAGATTCCTTCTTTTTTTAACTTAAACCTATTTTCTCTTACACCCTACACATGCATACCTTCATTTATTCATACATACATCCTTTACCAACAAATTAATTAAACTATCATCATCTTTCACAGTTTTCACATCATTCATCATTCACATCCTGTCTTTCATTCTTTCTATTGTTTTATTCTTCTAATTTTTCTTTGTGTTCATTTAAG